>MU839831.1:1618220-1984157 GCA_030411725.1 Echria macrotheca | reverse complement strand
GTGTCCATCATGATGTCAAACTCCAAACTGCGTCCCAGTGAGTGTAAGAGCATTCAGAGGCAGACTAGAGATTGAAGGGATCCACCTCCACCCCCCCCCAAACCAGTAGCAGGACCAATCCCCTCCGTATAAAGGAAAAGTGTCGCCCATCAAAGTCAAGTGTGATATCAGACAAGACTACCTATGAAAGGAGGAGAGAGGAAACAACCGGAAGCTCTCTCACTCTCTGTCACACACACTCACCACGTTGCAAGAAAAACGCAAAAATATATCGATCCAAAGGAGGAAGAGCAGAGGTATCATTATCCTTTTCATCTTCAAAACCAAAAAAAAAAGTTCCAAGTAAACAATCAGATCTGCTGCTGTGGTTCCAAGGTAGGTAAGGTAGTTAAAATGCAACGATGCAGTCTAAAACTCTTCCCTTTGCAAGAAAAAAAAAACCCAAAAAACAAGGGAAGCAAGGGAGGCAAGGGAATCAACAAACACAAAAACACAGCAGTGTCCCGCCATAGATACCCGAACCTCCTTCCAATCATTTGCTGCTTGCTGCTGCCTACAAAAGAAGAAACACAAAGTATCTTTGCGCTTTCCATACTCCGCTTCGTTCCTGCCAAGGGAAAAAAGAAAGAGGTATCCTAGCAAACAAAACATCATCGCCGCGCTGCCATCCCGCTCCATAGCCCTTTACTCGTCTCAACCACCTTATTCGCCTCGTTCCCAGGCCGCAGACTCGCAGGGATGGAAGACGGAAGAGGAGCCGGCGCGTCATCCATCATGACATCCCCGCCCGCATCAACCTCGGCCTGTGTACCATACCCGCTGTCCTTACTCTCGCTGTCGGCCGTGGCCCTTCCATCGCTGCCGTCCATCGAGATGCCGCTGTCTTCCTTCTGGGGGAGTCCACTCCCGCCAGCCGGTATACCGCCACTCTCAGTATTCCCTTGCTGTGCTTGCTGCTGTGCCTGATTATTATTCTTGGGTGGCTCGCGGCTCCGACCGCCGTTCATAAACTGCCCCTCACGGAGCTTGTTGATAGCCCTCACCGTGTCGATGGCAGCATGAAGCGTACGGCGCGCATTGAAGTTCTTCTTGACTGTCGGCAACAAGTTGGCGCCCTTGTCGTCGGCGCCGGCCGAGCGAGCCCAGCCGGCCACGAAGGGGTGCTGGAGGGCCTCGTGAGCCGTCATCCGCTTCGCCGGGTCGATGGTCAGGCAGCGTCGGATAAAGTCCTTTGCGCTATCCGACACGCCGCGCCAGTACTCGAGCGGCGTGAAGCTGTAGTCGGCGTTCAAGATGGCCTGCATCTCCTCAAAGTCCGAGTCGCGGTCGAACGGGGTGTAGCCGCACAGGAGGAAGTAGGTAATCACGCCCAGGGCCCAGAGGTCAACTGGCTTGCCGTGACCCGTCTTCTTGAAGATCTCGGGCGCCATGTAACCGGGTGTGCCACAGGTTGTAGTAAGAACGTGGAACTGCTCCTCATCCATAATGCGGCTCAGTCCAAAATCAGCAATGAGAAGATCGGCATTGTCCTCGGGTGTGCGGAACAGCAGGTTCTCGGGCTTGAGATCGCGATGCACAATGCCGTGATCATGTAGGTATGCGACGGCCGACAGCGTCGCACGGATGAGGTCGGCGGCGTCCGACTCGTAGTAGGACCCCTTCCGGCAGATGCGATCGAAAAGCTCCCCGCCGAGGGCAAGATCGGTAACCAGATATAGGTTGTTCATCGTTTCAAAGTAGTCGACGAGCGTCAGGATGTTCTGGTGCCCCATCGACACCTTTTTAAGAACCGCGATTTCATTCCGGACCTGTCGAATCCACCGTCAGACGCCTGCGCATGTAGCGAAACCCGTGGGAAAACCTACCATGTGCTCTCTGCCAGCCATCAGCCGCTTGTTAATCACCTTGGCTGCGTAGTACCGCCCCGTGTCGATGTGGACGCATTCCTTGACCACCGAATATGACCCCGCGCCCAGCGTCTTGCCCACCTTGTAGCGACATGGCTGGATCTGAGTTGACGACCGGTCGCCGCCGTTTGGAGCCGCGGCCATGGCGCGTGTATCGATATTGTTTTAACGGTCGGAGGGGGCGCCAGGCACCGAAGAGAGCAGTCGAGGGTCGGTTGCAACAATGCGATGTCGACTCGGATCGACTCGGTCGCTAGGGTCGCGTAAAACTGCAGTCGCAGATACTTGAGATCATTCGAGCGCAAATGCCCGCCTCGGTATGAAGTCGCTCGTCGCAATCGCCGGTTGATGCCCAGATCAACGTCGCTTTCTCGTGAGGAGGGGCAGCGCCGATAATTGGGCAGCCTTGCCGTCGTCGACAGCCCAAGCTTGGCACAGAACTAGCCAGGACTCTGGCCGAGAGGTACGTCGAGAACAGGGAATAGATCGGATGATATTCAAGCGGCTGCGAAACCACGATTGACAAGGGATTTTTTGAGAACAACGCTGGATTGATTTTCGGGGACGAGTTGTCAGCCGCAAAGAGCTGATGTCTGTCTGCGCTGCATCGTGGAGCCCCTCATCGAGTGGACCAATAGTTAACCGCACTCCCCCCTCCCCCGCCTTCCCCGCCACCCTTCCCGGCCCAGACTGTGCAACTGTCACTCCACAGGGAATCTCTCGTCTCTGCCGGTCCGGTCCGCTTCGACCGGTCCGCTTCCGGGTATCTGGGTTGCCAACCAGGTATCG
Organism: Echria macrotheca; assembly: GCA_030411725.1. Lineage (NCBI taxonomy): Eukaryota > Fungi > Ascomycota > Sordariomycetes > Sordariales > Schizotheciaceae > Echria > Echria macrotheca. The sequence continues at coordinate 1,981,461 of MU839831.1, read as the reverse complement.
AACCCTTCTGCTCAACATGCACCTCCTCCTTCCTTATCCCCTTTCCGCCCATTCCCATCCATGGATATCTACCGAGGGTCCCATCTCGAAAGGGCCTCATTATCTTGCCCAGATGGCCAACAATCCATCACCACCCTGTCTCTACCTCTTCTTGTCTTTCTTGTCCTTCTTTACCTTTTTAGATTTCCTATGGCCCCTTTCCCCGTGCCCGTCGTCCTGCTTCTCTGTTGGCTCCGGGCTTGCTTTCCTCTTTGCCTTGTGGGTCTTGACGCTGACCAGAGGCGCCGCTTTCCCGCTCTTCGCTGCCTGCAACGCTCGTCGTTCGGCGTCCTCCCATTCGGCTACACCGCCTTCGATCTCGTACCTGCTGATTGTTAGCGGATCCAAGAGTGATCACACATGACCCGCATCCACTTACTGGTCTAGTGGCAGAGAGTCGATAAGCTCCCGCTGCTTAGCTCGGAGCTCGCGGACCGCCTCATCACCACCCTCTTCAAGCTCGTCATCTAGGTTCGCAGCAAGCGGCACATACTTGTTGTCAATGACCTCATCATCGTGAGCGCCCGACGCATTTTCGGTCGATACTCCAATCGCTCGCGGATCTGGCATCTCGGCGGCCATAGCTCCTGACACCAGTGACCCCAAATGCCCCATGATTTTCCGCAGTATCTTCATGAAGATGGCCAGAAACTGTGACACGGGCATATTCAACTCATCCGCGCTGGTTTCCACCTCTTTATGCTGCAAGCCAACGGCCAGCAGAATAGCCCGCTGCATGGCAGGGAGGCTGATGCTCGACTTCAACCGACCTGCGAAGAAGAGTTGTGTAACGGCTGGGATGAGATCCAGGACGACGCGGTAATCGAGTAGGCCATTAGAATAAGCTTCGAGGCGTTTGTGATCGAACGGCGTCAGGATCCTGTCGAGCTCTTCCTTTGTGAGCTCCGGGGGCTCGCTGGCTGGATCTAGCTGGGCTCCTACACGAGCAGCCTCCTCAATCGTCAAGGCCAAGGCCGGCGGGAACTCTCGGAAGTTGAAGGCGAGCAGAGAGAGAAAACGACGATGGAAGTCGTTGGCAAACGCGCCAAGCCAGGTCTGGTCGCTTTCCTCCTTCAGCGGCCTCAACATGACGCACGTATGCTCCCCTGTGAGATCATTCGCCGTCTGTCGCAGGTATACAGGCGCGAACGACGCCCTCTTCCAGAACTTGAGGAGAGGGCTAGTAAGACCGTAGCTTACACCAACGTAATCCAGCCGCTCCGGGCGCCGCTCTGCTAACTTGGCGAAGAGCGGCGGAAGCTCGCTCATATCGCGGACTTTGATGTCATCGAAGAGACTTCCCTTAGCCAACTCAGCATCCGTCACCCTCGGGATCGTCGGTTGGTCGATCATAGCATCGTCTTCGGACAGGTTGGCAAACTTGCCCTCATAGTAGTCCACAAGAAGCGCCAGAGCCTTGCTGCCATACCCCATCGACATGTAATCCGGGTTCGTGGCGATCCGAACCACACGAGCGCCGGAGAGCGAAGCAAACTCATCATCTTGGAACTGTTGGCTGACAAGCCACGGGATCAGATCACCGGCCGGTTGCTGGCCCCTGCTCAGGCTATTGAGAATGCTTTGCCTGCTGATTTTGCCCTCAAGAGAAACCTGAATCACGCACAGAGGTTCAGGTAACCTGCCCTCAACGATCGGGGCTGTGAGGACGAAGAGTTCGTGCGCCGGGGCGTCGCTCATGAGCTGCAAATCATTCGGCGAGTTCTTGTAATGGCTGGCTACGTAGAGCGCGACCATTTGTTGCAAAAACTTCTCCGACACTGGGTGGAAAGAAAAGAGTGTGTCACGGTTGACATGGAGGAGTTCACACTGCGAGGGATCCTGGAGTTATGTTAGACGGCAGACTCATAAGCCATGGCTGGACGACTTACCGGGCACCCCTGAGAGCTGATCTTGGATCTGGGCAGTGTTGCGTCAAGACATAGCAGAGTGTTGAGCCATTTCTCCACCGAGTCGCCTTGCGAATAACGGATCGGCTCCGAGAGGGTAATCTCCTTGAGCGACCGTCCACCTTGAAAGCTAGTGTCCTTGGTCGCTCTCCCGCTCGATCTGTCCACTTCCACAGCGCCCTCGCCGTTGGAGGCTGTTCCAGAAATCGACTGCTCTCGCAGCTGCTTAATGAGTTTCAACGAGAGGGAACGCCCGGTGCCTTCATAGCCACTAATGGTAGATGCCATGAATACGAGGTACGGTCCCATCAGCTTCCGTACTAGCGGCAACGGAATAGCTGCCGCTTCGTCAATGACGACCAGTTCTGCTTGTCCGAGAATATGGCTGTCTTGTGGCCGGAAGTACTGGATCGTCTGACGGTGATTCCGGTGAATGTTGACTCTCACAATCGCCTTGTTAAAGTCGGGGTTTGTGGACTGGATGATGGAATAGTCGGCATGATCCTTGTAATCGAGCGCATCGAACCCCTTGAAGACGAATTCGAACAGAGTCTTCAAGTTCTCCGGGGAGGGCGATGTAATGAAAATGTTGCTGTAGCCGTATGCGACTGCTGCCGCAATCGCGAGACCCATAGCCGCCGATTTACCTCGTCCTCGGGCCGCAGTTAGAGTCACCGTGTTTCGAAGCGTTTTCTCTGCGACCGCATCCACGAACGTGAGTAGCGATTTCACCTGGTCCGTTGTCCGTGCTAACTGGACCAGGGAGCCAATCGGTTGAGTATCCAGCAGGGACTCCTTGATTTTTTGCAACTCCTTCTTTGATGCCGAGAGGGGCTCGTCCTCATCTGGCGGGGGAAGGGGCTTAACCCCCTTGCCTCCGGATATTGGGAGAACATTCAGTTCGTCATCAACGACGAGACAGGAGTCGCAGCTTCCAAGGGACAGAATAAAACGCTCGTTGAACCTCGCAACGACATCCTCGTGGGCTTCAGTCCGGTATCTCGAGTGAACGTCCATAGAGAGTGTGTATAACTGCTTCAGGCTGTTCATGCCCTTCAGCAGCAAGATGACCATACCGCCGCCTTCGACTGTCTCGATCGTTCGGGCGAGGATGTTGGGCGTGATGGCTTCGAAATCTTGGAGAATGCACTGTCTCATGTCAGCCCTGGTCTTACGACCACCAGCACCACCCGCGGCAGACTTACTATGCCGTATGTATTTCCCAGTATTTTCTCCGTCTCCTTGTAGTAGACATAGCGGATATCGTTGAGCGAGATGAAGAGCTCGAATGGGTCTTCCGAGTTGACCTCGCGAGTGCCGCGCTTTATCTCTTTCTTGATCTTATTCTCCCGCTTCTTCCTGTGGCTAGTGAAACCGAGGAGCTTGTTTTTGTATGCCCAGAGGACCGACTTGTTCCGTTTTGCTTCTTGGTTCGAAAGGATCGTGTAGACTGGCTAGGGGTTAGACTCGTATGATCGGCCACCATATAGCAAAGATAGCCTTACGGTAAACAATAGCTTCCTTGGAGTGGTCGCCGACCACAACGAAGAAGCTTCTCTTCTTTTCGAGGATCGCATTGCGCATCAGCGCGGGAATCCGCGAGTCACTAGAACACCGGATTGTCAGTCACCATAAGCAGCCATTGAATGGGCGCAACATACACGGCCTTTTGCGGCATTGCGATTGATTTCCCAGCACCTGCAATCAGATCGTTACCGGGAGCAAAGACACCTGGAGCTGCGTCTGTCGGCTTCACCAAGCTCCGAGGGGCCCTCCAAAAATTTCCAGCGATAACGGTACTTTTCGTCTAGTTATTCTGCCAGGCGGTGTGCGATAACGCTCCACTCAGGACTAGCGCCAATGGCCCTTGCTTTGGCTTGACAGCCACCAGCCCCACCCTGCCCACTGTTCTGAACGGCGGTTTCTGAATGCATGAACGAGCGGTGTTCAAAAGATGATTTTGAGATATTAGTGAATCTTGAGTCTTAATCCATACTCCAAACTTAGCGATATCATCAAAGTAGAAAATACCCGTGTCCAATATGGGCGGAAATCACTAGAAACAGAGCACTCAGTTTACAGACAAACAAACACCGGGATCTGTGACTGCACGGTGTTTACTGTTTACTCGGAAGATCCTCTACGGAATTGCTTCTTGGAGCTTTGTTGTTTCTTGAGATTGATGCGTGCTTCGTTGGCACTTTTCTTACTGGCAGGAAGTCAGCACAATTTATCTCAAATGGCATGTTCGGGACACCAGTCTAAGGGCAAAGGTACTCACAGCGCCTCGTATTTCCGCGCCTTTTCTGGGCTCGTCTCCCCCGGGACGGAGATTCTGTAAAGACTTTGGAGTTCTTCAAATAGTTTTTGATGGTTCTCGTCTCTGTTGGCACTTCGGCTACGCTCAGTCTGCGCTTGGATGCTGATACTGTCGTTACGTTTCGAGTAATATTTGGACGACCGAAGCCCCTGATGGAGAAGCTTTGGAAGAATAGCCGTCAGTTGTTGGATGGACCACGTTGTTGTAGCCTTCGTCTCTGTCCTATGTCTAGTCAACACGGCTGGCTCGGTGGGAGTATGAGCTGTGTCGCACGCACTTATTCACGTGCTGGCCTCCGGGACCACTTGATCTAGAAAACGATGTATTCCCCTCTGGCAGATTCGTGATACGGAACGATTGATGCCATTTCCGGGCCTCGGCAAGTTCATTCTGATCGAACCCAGCGTCAAAAGCCTGGTGTCGGATGAACCGTTGAGCAAACAGCCATGGCCGAAGGACTTCCTTTTCTCGAACTGAAGGAAGCAAAGGCCGGAGACTGCGCAGGCTCTGCATCTTGGCAGGGTGAAACCTCTATCTCCCCTAACAGTCCTTATTTGAACATGATCTCTGTGTCGATGATGCTGTAAGCAAGAAGCATTCTATATGCCGTGTGTGCTGCGGCACTGGCTGTGAAGAACATGCACACGGTTGTGTTGTCATCGGCCATGTGGTGCAGCACGCGGTGTGGTCCCTGCGAAGCTAAAATGGACCAATCAGCGCGTGCCGGTGACGCCACTCCCCTCTCCCATGTCACGGGCGGGGCACCGGGCATGGATGTGGGGCAGGAAAAAAGCGTTTGGCTCTTCATTCCACAGAAGTCGATCGAGAATTTTCTGCGGGTCAGCCTTGCAGCACTGCATTCTCCGCATCCGCAACCCGGTCGCTTCCTGCCTCCTTCAATCGTTCTAACCTTCGTGCCAGCTTCTCTCTCTGGCCAGCCGCTCCTTACCAAAGCAAAAACACCACAGCGTCGATCGTGAAGGGATCGCGGGATAGTATACGTCGGCATCCATACTCTTGAACCGGCGCAAGCGTTCCGTCATAAGGTGGCCTCTAGTGGGCGCTGGACTGGGTGCTAGACTGCAAACCGCCCACCCCACAACAAATCTAGCTCCTCGGGCATCAATCCACTTCTCTTCTCTTTTCGCACCTCGCGAAACTCTCGTCAACCATCTCTTGGACAAGTGACTGGCTCTCACATCCCTCCGCCAATCCGCCCGGCTCTCTACGCCCCCCGCGCTGTGTGTGACGCCCCGCGCTGTTTGACCAGGAAGGAGACATAAGCACTTCTCTTGCTTCCAGTCGTCCCAAAGCGCCATCTTTCATACAAGCAGCAACCTTGGCGGCAAACACAGCAAACTGAACCACCGCTTGATGACGGAGCCGTCGCCCGAAATTGTAGCGGCGGCCAGCCTCAGTCCTCTTTCGCCCAGGCCCATCCCACTTCATAGCACCACAGCCACCCTTGTGCCGAAACTCCAGGATCACGTCGCTGCTGCCGAGGTCTCACTGCACGACTCTCTTTCTTCTCGCCTTGTTCCAGAGGCAGCGGCAACCATGGCTTCTACCTCGGATGCCGCCGAACCATCGGACACCATAGTAGTTGCCGGTGATTATTCGGACGACGAATCCCTTGAAGAGAGCGACTTTGATGCTTATGGCGAAGATGATGATGACGAGCAGGAACAGGAGCAGAACCAGCCGGACTCAGTCATCGATGACTATGCAAAGACCTTTGACTCCCCCTCCGAACCGGAGCAGCAAGGTGAGGCTGGCGAGGCCCAGCCGGATGTATCCATGGTCGAAGAATCCATGAATAGTTCATCTGCACCTGCCACGCTGAAGAGCGAATCCCCTCCTGCGACTACTTCTGTTCTCCCCTCGCCGCCGGCCCCCGAAGCGGCCATCACCAATGGTCTGGCTGCTCCAGACTCCTCCGCGCCGTCTGATCGTGGCTTGTCCGAAGCCCCCTCAGCAGACCTGTCTGCCGTGTCCAAGTCTACCGCCAGCCCATCTATCGCGGCCGCCGCTGCTGCGTCCGAATCCATGACAGATGCTGTCGCCCCTTCTGCACCTACAGTGCCTTCTGCCACCTCTACTCCCACTTCACCGGATGATGATGGTGGTTCCATCGACATTGTGCAGCTGGTCAAAGACATCACGGCTGGAGCCGCGTCCAGCACCACATCTGCCCCATCAGCGCAAGCCACCCCCGTGACATCGCAGAGTGTCTCAAACACCACTTCCACACTGTCACCATCTGCCTCCCTCCCACCAAAACCATTGGTTTCCCACCATCAACAAAATCACCTCCCGGCTTTCCCCCAGGCCCATTCTTTCCCGGCCCGAAATCCCAATAGCCTTCCATCTGTTACGCCGCTGACAAACACTGGCACCGCTTCCAGAGGCCAATATTCATCTACTGGTGCTCCTGGAACTGCACATGATGGCTTTTCCTCTCTGCCTCCTCCACCTCAGTCGGGGTACGGCGTTACTCACGCCCAGCCTCTTTCATCCCCGTCAACCACCCACTACGCTCCCCCACATTCACCCGCAGGTTACCAAGGGTGGGATGCTTTCTTAGTTGACGAGAAGCGGTACGTGGATGAAGCGAAATGGGAGCGGTTTCCCGAGGGCTCACGGATTTTTATGGGTAAGTGTCTTTGGTGGCTTTCTAGTTGAATCTAGCTAATGGCCCTGTAGGGAACCTGTCAGCCGATAAAGTTACGAAGCGTGAGGTCTTTGATATTTTCTCTCGGTTTGGCCGGCTGGCGCAGATTTCTCTCAAGAACGTGTACGGCTTTGTTCAGTACCACACGGTAGCTGAGGGACAAGCGGCCATGCAGGGAGCCCAGGGGATTGAGTTGGGGGGCCGGAAGATACGTAAGTCTCCTGGCTGGGTTCTTGTTTGATTGTTAACGCTGACGTCTTTTAGATTTGGAGATATCTCGCAATAAGAAGAAGGAGAACAGGCAACGTTCCCCGGAAAGACGAATGCCACCTCGCGAACGCGGAGGACGTCCGAACGATCGTTTCGACAATAGGGAGTCGGGCTGGCGCCGCGACGATCATCGGCATCGACGGTCGCCATCCCCTCCGCGACATGACCGTCGTGCAAGCCGTGATGGCTTTGGTCCTCGCGATCGCGACTTTGGCTCGTTTGACCGTCGGCGTTCCCGCTCACCGCCCCGCCATGGTCGATCCGGCCCCGAATCCTACCGGGCAAGATCCCCGAGTCCCCGTCGCCGTGCCCCCTCGGACGTGGGCGTAGATATTCCCCGTCGCTATGGAAGCGATGTACCGGATGTTCAATTGGTTCTCCTCCAGGAAGTGTCGCGAGATTTTGTCGCATTTGTCGAGCGAGCCTTCAAGGACCGGGGCCTCAAGACTGATGTTATGTTCTTCAACCCTCGCTTTCCCCGGGACGCACTGGTGCAGCGCCAGGTCCTCGAAGGCGTCCACGGCATCGTCGATCTTGATTTCAGAGCTGAAGCCCAGAGAAGGATTAATATCCAACTCTTTCGCCGCCCTGTGAACTCCGAAGTTCAGTTCGAGCTCTATGATTCCATAGACCCCCCGACTGCCGCAGCACTAGTCCTGAGGGAGAAGTCCCAATCTGCGCAACCAGCTCCGTCTTATCCGCCTCAAGGTTACGGCCGTCCCTACTACCCCGAACCCGCTCCGGCTGCGGCTCCGGCGTCTGCGCCTGTTAATGGATATGCCTACCATTATTCTCAACCATCCGCACCACAGCCTCAACCTCAACCGGCTGCACACGCACCCAACATTCCAAACATCGCGACACTTGACAATGCCGCGTTGCAGACTCTATTGGCCTCCCTAAACCCTCAACAGGGGCAGGCCGGCTTACATGGGCACCAGACAGGTATTTCGCTCACTGGTGGCGCCCCGGTATCCTCGATAGATCTCCACGCGATGCTCGGTAATCTCGGAACCGTCGCTGCAGCGCAACCCGCCCCAGCTCACGGCTATCCGGCTGCTTCAGCTTATGGTGCTGCGCCAGCCTATCTAGGTCCGGGAATCGCCGGGATGCCTTCCACGACTACTCCCGTTGGTGTTGGGTTCGGCGGTGCCGATACAGCGCAGCAAGTGCAAACGATCATGGAGCAGTTGAGGCGGGCGACACAGTAGCACTGCCGCGACGATTCCGCCCAAGACATGATCTGGCGGGAATTGGTTATGAGCTCTACTCCCACCTCATGTCACTCGTGGGATATTCTGTACGAGTACGCATTTCAAGTCAGCGTTTTGCGACGCGCATTTTTGCGGCGTCCATTCTATCTGACATAAATCACAATGTCACATGAAACCCCCCAGATTTTGTTGGGGGAACCGATTTCGGCCGTGGCACACTTCACAGGCCGAAACGGGGTCGATACCCGGTTCAATGTCGTAGCAGCGGAGTTGGCGGCAGTTCCGGCGTTATTGAAGTTGAACAAGGGAAGCGAACGATATCATCTCACCACTTTCCGGGTCGGTTTCGGTCCCATATCTCCGAGTTAATCAACGGGGACGGTTAGATCGAAATGGGATTATGGGAGAGCTGGTGGGTAAGAGAGCTGGGCTGGGAAGACAAAGGGGATGGTGAATGGATCGGTCGTCTTGACAGCAAGAGAAGCGCAGGATGGGGATCCATGGGGACGGACGATCGCTCCTCCCCCCCTTCTCTTCTCCCTTTTCGGATATGCTTTTGTGTCCGCACCGTTTTGAAAAGAAAGGGCGGCAGTCGATAGCGGTGTAATAAGAATCTCATGAATGACCCATATTCTTCGTGATAGAGTTTGTGAAATGGTGAGAGATGTGAGCCTACCAAATGGACCGTGAATACCGGTCTCGGAAGGACTGTAACACAATTATCTGAACATAGAACGGTAGAGTCGAGGAACAACGTAGACAGATTGAGCACATGTGAGGACCATCATTTGACTTGATTATTAACTTCGCATGCGCTTCTTCAAGAACCCCATTTATGAATACACCGTTTATGCTGTCTATCCGAGAGCTTTTCAGATCCCCGCCCGTCTATCCGCACCAAGCTGTGCCGAGATGCAGGTTTGTACTGTTACAACTAGATATACATCCTCCCAGTCCCTCGCACAATACTCAGCCATACCTATCGCCCTCGCATCAAATTGGATTCGGCCACTCCTTGGTATCGGTCAACAACAACCTCGCCATCCTCGCCTCGCGCTCCTCCACACTCATCTCGGGATACCCAACCAACATAAGCCACCACTCCAGCAGCGCAACAGCTTGCTGATCATTCTTCAGCCCCAGCACCGAGATCCCCCGGTCCGCACACGCCAGCTTCGCCTCCTCGGGCTCGAGAGAGGCGGCACCCCCAGCCTCGACAAGGAGTCTATCATCCTCCCTCAGGAACGCAAGCCTCTTCTTCACACGCCCGCCGACGATCCCCGCGGGCAACGTAATCCCCAACCGATCCCAAAAGGGCGACACAACCCCCAAGACACGGGCTAGATACCCCGCCGCCTCTGTCCCGCTCAGTCCGACGGCGGCGACAGCCTCGCCGGCAGAAGTCTTCCAGCGGAACTCATCCCTCGCGCGCGCCCTGCGGTCTTCAGCCTTGGTGAGCAGCTTCTCGACCTGCCGCGGGATGCGACACGTGTAGGGGACGATGGACGGGACGGCGAGCACGACGAAGGGGGTGAACTCGCCGCAGACGAGGAGGAGGAGGCCGAAGATCGGCAGGCGGCGGACGTCGTGGGCCGAGCGCAGGTGGAGGAGGATCGAGGCGCGGGTGTTCGGGGGCGGGGCGTCGGGGGAGGAGCGCAGGCGGTGGTTGGTTAGGATGGCGCGGAGGCCGGTTTTGTAGAAGGTCAGGTAGGCCTTGCCGGTTGCGAAGAGGTGGGAAAAGAGGGTTGTGTTCGGCGCGCGGGTCGGGAGGTTGAGAGGGGGTGGGCGCGTGCTTGCGGGGGGGTTGATGTGCGAGGAGGGGACGGGCGGTTTTCGGTTCGGCGATGGTGCCTCTGGCGGGGTTTCTGGTCGCTGCTGGGCGGCGGAGGCGGAGGAGTAGTGTCGGGCTCGGGGCGGAAGGATGGTCGCAAGGGCGAGGGGGGAGGTATACACGAGTCGCGAATGCGCCGGCGGTGCCGGGGCGAGGAGCGGGAGGCACGATGGGGAGATTGTGCCTACGCGCAGGCGCAGGACAGCGCCAAGGGGAGCGTCGCGTCTCATTGCATCGTCTGGGTGTCTAGTTTGTGTTCTGGCGAGGAATTGGGGGATGGGAATGTCCAGATGCAATTTGACAAAGTCGCTTTCTGTCCATTACATCATCAATTGCAGGGTTAGGGTGACACGGTGCCGCCAGCTCTGCCTCGGGTGTCATCTCCGCGGGGATATTCCACTCTCGCATGGATACAGAAATACTGTGTAAATGTGTAGTACGAATTGGAACTCTAGAACTACTCGATTCATTTATCTACAAAAGCCGTGCATTCGATTTCCACGTCGGTCCCAAAGGGCAGTTGATACACAGCGACGCAGGTTCGACACTGGCGAATCATTCATCAGACCGTGGTAAATCTGGGACATTTGTGATAAGGTACGTACCGGCTTCGGGTCCCAGGTGAAGAACTCGTCGTAGCCCTCATTCATGGCGGCAAAGTTGTCCATGTTGGTCAGGAAGATGTTCATCTTGACGACGTTCCGGAGGCTGCTGCCCGCCTGCTCGAGGATGGCCGAGATGTTCGTCAGCGCCTGCCTCTGTGGTCGAATCAGCACCAAGTCGACAAACTATGACTGTTGAGTCGTACCGTGCGGTCTTTAACTGTGCCGTCAACCACTTTCCAGGACACAGGGTCGAGGCCGATGTTGCCCGAACAGTAGACCATGCCGTTGTACTTGACGGCCTGCGAGAACTGCGGGAGCGGCTTGGGCGCCTTTTCGCTGAAGATTCCCTCGATTGGGGCCATTTTAATTTTTCTTTTTCACTTTCGATAATCTCGACGAGCTACCTCGACATCTCACGGGGTGTTGTAAACCGTACTTATATGTACAACCCCGCCTTTTTATAGACGGCATCTTGCCTGTGCATGCAAAGGCGTGTTGACACGATGGAGGGGTTAGTCAGACACAGGTATCGCTAACTCGCACCAGATTCGCCCAAGGAGGTCAGGCGCTCGGGTGAAACTTGTCCTATACTTCGTCTGCCTTTCCAGCGACGTGGAACACCGATTCGAATATTTGTTGGACTTCTCGAAGATTTCCAGATGTTCCAGATGGAGTCTTGCGGTGATCAGTGAGGGGCCTGGAACGTCAAATCCAGGGGCTCTCGGGACGAACCGACAAGGGCGATTATCGACAGCCAATCAATCCCGCTACGGCAATCCTGACAGCGCCCGGGGTAGCTGGAACCTGCATTTCAGGGTCTTCTGTTAGGCACGATGAGTAAAACACACGCAATTCTTAACAGAAATAGCAGGCTAATCTGTATCTGCAGATAAAATTTCCCCAAGCCAGCACCGTGCCCCACGGGACGCGATTCAACAACCTCCAGGCCAACTCAGCAGTTGGATCCATTGCTCGTGATCATTATCCACTTGTGAGGGCCTCAACCAGCTTGAACCCAGAGAATCTTGGGGTCGCATCAGCAACTCACCATTGGCCAATTCCTTGATCCCCATTCAAGATTAAATTGTGTCTTCAGCCTGACAAATCAGCACACCATGGGCTGGCCTTACCAATTTCTCGATCTGAACGATGCCGAAAAGCAGCTGAGACGGGAGGCCCTAGACCGATATGCCTTCTACGCCCAGATCTCACCGTTCGTCCCGGTTGCCCTTGCCCTCTCGTTCCGCGTGGCCAAATGGGCACTCAAATCGTCGTCCTCGCGGAGCGGGAGTTACTCGGCTATACCCAACTCGCCTTCTCTCAAGTCTCAACGGCTAAGCCCGGCCGGCGGATGGTCTTCACGTCTTCGGAAACTCCAATGGTGGCTTGAAGGGAATCTGGTTGACACCAACCCAATACTTGGGCATCGGGATCGTAAGTCTATTCACTGACCAAAAAACACCTGTTTCCTGATGAGCTAACTCAATTCACAGAATGGGTCTTGGGCATCTCGTATCTTGGTTGGTTGCTGCTACTCTGTGTGTTGGGGACTGGCAATGGTAAGCTAGAACTACTCGCTGGCTGATATGATCCGAGATTCTGACAGATGATGATAGACTACCTCCACTTCACGAAGAGGCTGGGCCTCGTTGCCACATCGCAATATCCCATCCAGTATCTGATGTCGCTTAAGGCGCTGAATCCCTTTGCTTTCGCCTTCCGCTCGTCCCACGAGCACATCAACCGCTACCATCGCGTCCTCGGCCGTATCATGGCCGTTCTCGTCACGCTCCATGTCATCCTGTACATCAACTTCCTGGCCCAGGTCGGGACACTCGGCAAACGACTCAAGACCCCTTTGGTAGCTTCCGGGGTTGTATCGTTTATCCTGCTGAACCTGCTGTACACAACTGCGCTGCGCCCGCTCCGCCAGGTTTCGTACCGGCTGTTCTTCATCGTTCATCTCGTTGTCGCCTTCCTCACTCCCGTCACGCTCTCCAGACATGCTGCCCCTGCCAGGTTGTTCCTGGCCGAGGCTGTAGTGGTCTTCATCGCCGATCTTATCTCTCGCAAGCTCGACACCGTCACTGGCGACGCTACGCTCGAGTCGATTCCCGGTACCAACCTCGTGAAAATTACGGCTTCCATCCCCTTCAACAAGATCAACCGCTTCCGCCTTCACCCCGGCTCACACGTCTACCTGAGCATCCCAGCCGCCGCGCGCCGGTCGTCTGATCCCGCCTCCATCTCGCAGTTGCTTTTCGAGTTTCTCTTCAACCCTTTCACCGTCGCATCGGTCGACCAGGACAAGAACGACATCACCCTGGTTGCCCGTCACCGTGGTGGCCCCATGACCAGAGCCCTCGCTCGCTTCGCCGGTGGTACCAAGGTCCTCGGACCCGTGGCTAATTCGGCCGCCAACGCGTCGTCGTCCCGCGAGGAGACCAAGATCCCCCTATCCATCGAGGGTCCGTACGGCGTCTCGACCCGCTTCCCTAACCTATCCGGCAACGAGTACGACCGGATCCTTCTCGTCGCCGGCGGCGTGGGCGCTACCTTCACCGTGCCGCTCTACCAGTCCATCGTGAGCGAGAACCCGAACGCGCGAGTCGAGATGATCTGGGCAGTCCGGAGCGCCGGCGACGCCACTTGGGCCGTTATGGGACAGGACGGTGCCACCACAGCAGGGAGCAAAGGACTCCTCGATGACGAAAATGTCCAAATCTTCCTCACGGGGGATGTCGTTGGGTCATCCTCGTCGACGTCTGCGAACGGGACGGGTAGCAGCGGGGTGGACGGCGAGGTGGAGATGGGCGCCTTGTATCGTGACAGGAGGCGCGGGAAGTTCACGACGCAACATAACCGGAAGCGGCCGGACCTGAAGAAGATTGTCGATGAGACGTTCAAGCACGGCGTCGAGGAGCGCGTGGCCGTGCTGGTGTGCGGGCCGCACGCCATGGCCAAGGAGCTCAGGGAGCATGTATGCGTCTGGGTGGACAAGGGGAGGACGGTGTGGTGGCATAATGAGAGTTTTGGATATTAGATGGACCCGTTGGATGGGGTCCGGTCCCCATAAGGTGCACAGCTGGCGTCTCGTGTCGATGTAAAAACATTTTGTGACATTCGTCTCATATCAAGATAGAATAGCTATGTCTCGTATCTCGTTCCCATAACAGTACAGTGGGACATTCTAAGAAGACAGATATAACCCTTTCCCTTTCCCTGCCCAGCTTGCCATCTCTAAAGGACCGTACCGGTAGAGTTACAAAGTCTCGGAAACGCCGGAAGCCCTTTGTGAGCCTCGAATCCAACCCAAACCCGTTTTGCAGCAGTATAGCACACCAACACCCTCGTCATTCTTGTCCGCTCAGTCTGAGCGCTTCTTGTTATCCCCGTTGGTCGCACCATCCTTCGCTCCGGCAACTCCTATATCGCCGAGGTCGTCGTCGTCCCACGCATCAACGGCATTCTCGTCCCAGTTATCCACCTCCTCTTCCAGCGTCGTTGTTCGCTCCGCCGCTGCCGGTGGTCCCGACGATGTAGCTGCGGCGCTCGACCCCGCTATGACGCCCTCCTCTTGATCGCCTCCCGACCCGACGCCGATGCCCTCGCCCAGCTCCAGATCCTCGTCAACGCCCTCCTCGCCCGGCACGGCCGTGTAGTTCTTCCGGGTCCGCTTACGCTCCAGCATGCGCTTGTGGTACCACGAGCACAGGCCGAGCGCGGCGAGGGAGCCGACGACGTTGGCGACTAGGTCGAAGAGGTCGAACTCGCGGCCGTTGGGCAGCAGCGCCTGCAGAAACTCGGAGCCGACGCCGAGCCCTAGCGTGCACACGACGAGCGTCAGGTTCAGTGTGCGCCGTCGGTTCGTGTCGATGATCCAGTAGAAGGCAACGGTCAGGAGGAAGAAGGTGACGAGGTGCAGCGCCTTGTCGTTAACGACGGCGTCGACCTGGAGGGACGAGAGCCCGGCGTAGCCGGCTAGGAGGAGAAGGAGGGCGAAGACTCCTGAAAATCCGGCTGTCAGTAAAGTCTGGTCTGCGCAAGAGATCTCCAGCCCGTGGTGGGGATGGGCTGGCTGGAAATCGAGCAGAACTGAGGTGGGCAGCCCAAGAACTCACCGGCAAAGGGGAGTCGTATCCTCATGGTGGCTGCAAGGCTGAAAAGTTTTGTGGTTGTGTGCGGAACCCGTCAAAGCTGGATCCGGGGCCGGACCGTCATGGCAGCAGCGGTGGTCGGTCTGAAAAGATGGGGACCCCGTTTGCTTGCGGCGTGCTGCTTGTTCCGCTTGTTCCAGCCAAAGCTGAGCTCAGGTTTCACAGCGCCGCGGTGGGGCTGGCGTGGCCTTACGATGTCAATCCCACGGGGAAGTGGGGCGAGCTTCTTCTTGCAACCTCTGAAGAGCGCGACACGGCCAGAACCTGAACAGCAGTCCAATGATATCAATCCGCCAGAGCAATCGACCAGACACATCGCGGCCCATTGCGCACTCGATATTTTACCCTGCACTGGCGCACTGTGCCGGTAACGCTGCGCGCATCCCAGAACAGGCTGGTCGTAAATCACGTGACCTACAGCGCGGTCAGCAAGCAAAGGTACACGGGCCTGAGGGACAGAGCTAGAGGCGGACAACATAAAAGGCGGATTCAAACAGTGAAGCGTGCACCTTGAGAAATAACCGCATCGCCAGCAACTCACATCGGACTCTGTTGCATTCGGCGACTGCTGCGGACCCAAGGCGACCGAGAACAAATTGCGGGCGCGAGGTATCGGAGCGGTTCAAATCATCGAGCAAAACCGCCCCTTGTCCAGAAGCGGCACGAGCTCGCTTCAAACTTGACCTCACGTCCAACATTCCCCCAAATCCGCCATCACGGCATCCATCGCGACACCACCCCCCGAATCGCTATTGTCGCCAAAACTTGCCAGCCATCTGTCCCGACCGCGGCCTTTCCACCCATGTGACCTTGACGCCCTGAACAGCCCTGGTGCCGGCCCAACACGAGCGCCCTTTCGCGCATGGCGACGGGCCGACATCGTCCTTCCTAGTCAGTCCGGGCTTCCAAAATGTCCTTTCCCAGCGGTCAGCATGTCTGGTCGTCGCCCGCCGTCGCCCACATCAACGGGGCCAGGATGCATCACGTCGTCGACGATGGTCCGCCGCGCACCCAGACCCCCAGCGACAACCCGCCAGTGTTGATGCCTGAGGCATCCGATCTCGACGAGGACGGTCGGCGCGCCCACTTCCAAGACCTCTATCGCAAGGCCGAAAGCCGGATATCGCTGCTGTTTGCCGACGATGGCTCCTATAATTTGGCCGGCATTCAGTCCCTCAGGCGCCCACCAACACCGCCGACACCCCTACTACCGCCGACCACAGACCACGCGCCGATACAAGAACCACCCCGCAAGCGGGCAAGGCGCGTCATCGACGAGGACGACTACGGCGACGACGATGAGGAAGACGAAGACGAAGAACCCGAAACGCAGCCGTCTGATCCCTTCCGATCAAAACATGCCAATGCCGCCGCCGCCAAGACTCTGCTCTCGCCATCCAAGTCGGGGAGCTCACCCGTCCACTCCGTCTCGTCGCCCGGCAAACATCCCGATAAGTCGAGGGAGGATGGGTCGCAGAGACAAGCCAAGTCGTCCGAGGACGCGCGCAAAGAGCTGGAGGAGGCGCGAACCGCGACCGAGGAGGTGGTCAAGAGAAGCTTCCACACCCTCTTCTACACGCTTGAACATGACCGCACGGCCATGCTCGAGCAGCAACAGCTGGAGGAGTCGGAGAAGCAATTACAAGCAGAGATGGACAAGACCGGGAGTCACAGCACGAGTCAAGGTCCCGGGCAAAACCACGGCTCCCTCAGCAATGCCAACCTCGGCGCGTCGAGCCTCACGCTCAAGCACCTTATCGCGAGGATCGACATGAAACGGGACCAGGTGCGCGCGTCCGACGCTGAGCTGCGCCTCCTCATGAACGAAGTCCGCAAGAATAGGAGTAAATGGGCAAGTGAGGAGAATGTCGGCCAGGAGGAGCTCTACGAAGCATTGGAGAAGGTGCTCAGCGAACTAAAAGCACATACCGAGTACTCGACACCATTCCTGAACAGAGTCAACAAGAGGGATGCCCCCGATTACTATAACTGTAGGAGCTATCTTGTCATTTATCTCCGTACGCGTGCTAACACCCCGCAGTTATCAAGCAGCCGATGGATCTGGGGACCATGACGAAGAAGCTTAAGAGCTTGACCTACAAGTCCAAGGCCGATTTCGTCACGGACCTGAATCTTATTTGGGATAACTGTCTCAAATACAACCAGGAGATGAGCCATCCCCTCCGCCGAATGGCAAACGGCATGCGTAAGGAGGCGGAAAAGCTCATCCCCCTCATTCCCGATCTTGTCATCAGAGCCAGGGCCGAGGTAGAAGCCGAGGAGAGGAGGAAGCAGAACGGCGGGGACGACGACGGGGGCGAAGACAGCGATGATGAGCCCATGTTGCAGGTCATGTCTCGCGGCCGGACCTCGACCAAAGGCGTCAACAAATCAAGGAAAGCACCTTCTGAACAGAAAGAGGGCACCCCAAACGTGGAGCAGAAACCGTTGCTACAGCTCAACGGCCTCTTGGCCAAATCCCACCGGGAGGGCTCCGAGATTGACGGCAGCAACGGCTTCGCAACGCCTCCTATCGCGGGCTCGATTACGCCGGGCGGCATGAATGGTCACTCGGGCATCAGCAACGTCGATGCTATGGAGATCGATGGACCATCATTAAACGGGCTGGCTCTCGGACAGGCGCTCGGCGAAGCGGCAGAACAGGTTTACGAGGACGAGGAGCAGAAGATATGGAAGCAAGTCACTAAGAAGGATCGCGCCATTCTCGCCAAGGAACGCTACCAACTGTTTGCCGGCAACAAGCTCAACGCCGACGAGCCGGCTTTGTTACGGACTAAAGCCCAGATGCGTCGCTATCTCAGGGCCAGGCGAGAAGCAGAAGCCGCTAGTCTCGGTGAGCCCTCGGGCCAGAAAGAAGGGCCAGAGACATTTGCCGAGGGGATGGTGGACGATGTCGACAGAGGAACAGTCCCAGATTACTACGAACCCCTGGCGGTCGTCCCAGACATTGCTCCGAAGCTCCGGTGGATCGAGGATGGGGAAGGCCAGGTCATCAACCAGCATGCCGACATGCTACAACTTGTGCCTCCTGGGCATTTTGTCTCGCCGACCAGCAAGTTCTCGACCAAGTTTGATGCCAACCTGCGCCAGATGCAAGAGACTCGCAAGCTGTGCTCCAAGATCAGCGTCATCAAACAGATGCAGATCCAGACACAGGTGCGTTGGTTGTATCTCGCTCCTGAAGAACACTGCTAACCTATCTCAGGTGTACACTAATCAGTTCCCCAAGTACAACCCCGAGCCTTTTGTGGAGGCAGACATCGAGCCGCACTTCCTCGCCGGTGAAGGTCCTGTCATGGCGCCCGAGGTGTGCCGGTCAGCATTGCAGCGATCCGTTGCCAAAATCTTTTACCATGCCGGCTTTGAAGAGATGCAGCCATCTGCGCTGGATACTATCACCGACATTGCGGGCGACTACTTTCACAAGTTGGTCCACTCGTACAACATCTACCGCGAGGCCGAGAAAAAGCCTGCTACGGGCGTATGGGCCGAACGAGGCGCCAGGTTCCAGCCTCGCTTCACCCCCGAGGAGGTTTTGTTACATACATTGAGCGAAAACGGCCACGAGGTCGATGCCCTCGAGAGCTATGCACGGGACGATGTGGACCGACTCGGAAGCAAGCTGGGTGTCATCCACGAGCGGATGAGGGCACATCTGGCCGACCTGCTGCGTCCAGCGCTCAACGATGGCGGCGCCGACGGGTCCGGGGCCTTCAACGATGGCAGCGAGCAGTTTGTGGGTGGCGACTTTGCTGAAGAGCTCGGCGAAGACTTCTTCGGTTTCAAGGCTCTCGGGCTGGACAAGGAAATGGGTCTCGAGATGCTCTCGGTGCCGCTGCATCTCCTCCAGTCGCGGGTACGCAACCAGTACCAGATGCAGACGCAAACAGTCGGAACGGTCACATCGGATCTTTTTGAGGCGCTGCCGGCGGCGGACCCGGTCACCAAGGAGAACATTCAAGAGCAGATCGGCCTGGTCAAGAACTTCTTCCTCGCCAAGCTTCACGCTAATAACGACCAGCCTTTGGTGGAGGATGAGGATCTGCCCGTCAAGCAACGCCGGCCGCGGCCGAGACTGGGTCCTACCGGCAAGATTGTGTCGCCCCAAAAACGACCGCCCAAGGAGCAGATCGCGCTGGCCAAGAAGAAGAAGAAGCTTGAGTCCGGGCTGGCGCAGATTACTGATGGTAAGAATGCGGCCAGCACTTTATCGCCGGACAAGAGGAAGCTCAAGGGCGGTGCGGTCATCAGCGGGGGTGCTGCTGGGCCGAGCGGCGGCCTGGCGCTAGCGCCGTCGATGGAACGGGTCGAGAGCATGCAGAGCCAGACGAATGCTAGCAGCATGACGGATAAGGATGGCGACGTGGGCATGATGAGTCCGAAGAGTTTGGAGCAGAGATGATGTGGGGGTGGGGGGTGATTCGTCTCGTAATAAATGCGTTGATTCGGAAGGAATGTGTGTGTATGAGCGCGGGTCTGACGGTTGTGGAACCGTTGCACAGGGACACAGGGACAGACAGCACCTGCATAATACGCATATTGTTTGGGTAAGCGGGGTTTGGTCGGAGGGAAGGGGGGGAAGGGGAAGGGGAAGGGGAAGAAGGGATGGAAAGGGAAGGAAGGGGGGTCAGGCGGGTCTTTTCGCGGGTTCCTGCATGGTCGGTCGGTCGGGTCGGACAAAGAACATGTTGTCTTTTTTTTTCTCGTTGTTGTCTTCTTCATGCTCGGGACGAAAACTGGGAGGGAGGGGTTTGACCGACCGACCGACGACGGGGTTTATCCCTGACTTTATTTGTGCTGTGTCTTTTTTACTTACACTTGGGGAGTTTGAGATTTTTTTTTCTTTTTTGTTTTGTATGGGAGAGGGGCAGGGGGGGACTTTTGGGTTTTTTAGTCCTCAGCCTTCAGCAACGGCGATGGATAATGATTTGTTCTGTCAGTCAGTCAGTCAGTCAGCAGCAGGAGATTTGGGGGGAAAAGACGACGTGGGTTTACATATTGTGTTTTTTGTTGTCTGTCCCCCTCTGGATTGTAAACTTTTTTTTATCTTGGACTTTCTTGGACTCTTTCTTTTTTTTTTGATGCTGGTGCTGGTGGTGTTCTGGTGACAGCCCCCTTTCGGAGGATAGCTCCTTCCTTCCTTCCTTCCACATGGTATATAGACAGAGACACTTACTGCTGCCACCACGATCACCATCCCCTTTTTTTTGTGTGTACGGTATGGGAATGGGAATGGGAATGGGATGATGCCAGCGTTGGGCGGGCAGGCAGGAGGAGGTTTAGTTTCATTTTTTGGTCGTTTTGGTCGTTTTGGTTCTTGCTGCCTTTGCCTTTGCCGTTGCCTTGGTACCCAGGAGGGAGATACCCAGCCTACCTTACCGGATGGTTTACCTTAGGAAGGAGAGGTTGGGGGATGGGGGGGGAAGGGGGGAGTGTGGGTGTTTTCATAGTGTGTGTATTACAAAACGATGAATGATAGGGGGATAGGGGAAGCGTGGAGGATAGGAATGAGAGAAGAAGAAATGAGATGATGTGATTTGAGGCCGTTTGTGGTATGTGAATGTGAATGTGAAGATGATCCATCGTGTGGCTGCCGTGTCTGTTGTCTTCTTGGTGTTTTATATCAGGTGGGGGGTAGCTTGGGTAGGGGGAGCACATCCCACCGGGTGTCCTTCTTGTTCTTTCCTTACTTATGTCCGTGGGGCATTAGCGCGCGTTTATACGCACATCTTGCCTTCGCTCCTCGCCATGTGTATCACCAGTGTCTGTCACGGCGCCGGTCCTCAGTCAGGTGGGAGGCTTGGACTGCGAGAGGATGGAACTGGCAGCCGGACGGGCTACTTTTCCGGTCTCTGAGTGTTGGGGATTACGTGTGAGTTAGCTCGATGTTCTGATATTTTTCCACTTCCACGCATCATATCGAGTTTGGCATCTATTCTCGTCTATTCTTGGAGACGAGGCCGTCACTTCTCATTCTCCTGTTCAGCGAGTCCCGGCACCCACGGCAGCCAGCAGGGGCACAACAATGCGTCTTATGTGGGAGACAGGGCCAATCCGGTTTGCGCCATACGAAGAGAAAAAAATCCCTCGAAATACTGTATAGAGACTGGAAACCACCAGTGATACAACCAGGGTCAACACGTTCCATATGTCCTCCTACGACTAAGCCAATGACCCTGAACTTTCTCACATGCGATGAAGTGAAGACATTCGCCGCCGTCTAGCGCTGCATCCGCTGGCCCCGGTATTAGCAAAGATAGAACGCAGTAGCTTCCCCTACCTTCTTCCACTTGTGCAGCAGATCCAATACTAGGTGCGTAACAAAATAAGAGTGGTGTGTCTATGATATCACACCAGTCATGCCGGTGAATAATTGTAGCCACGTAGGCACCACCGAGCACAGGTATAAATGCCCTGTTACCCCCGGGAACTCGCAAACATTTCTCTCCCAGTCCAACACTCCTCGGTATTTCGACAATGTTTTCTTCAGCAATCTTCGACCCTCGACATTCGACATTCGTCAGCGTTCTTCGATCCGGTTTCCACTCCAGCAGTTTTCATTTGTCTTCGACATCTCCTGCACCTGACGACAACCCTCGAAGATCTCGAATGCGTATCGATAGTCACCGATTCACAACGTCCTCCAGCATCTAAACGACTTCGACACGCTTTCCCAAACTTTGCAGCAACACCCACCAGCACTATGCCTCCTAGCCGTCCCATGTTATCGCCACCCACTGCACTTGAACAGGTTCTTCACGAGTCTCCGACAACTTTTCTTTTGTATTCGACGACTTCCAACACCCAATCTCCGACACTCCAACAACTTCAGCACAAACTTCCCTAACCTCGTCGACAACTCTCACCTGTACTACACGATGCCTCCTGCTTGTCCTGCGTTGCTGTCGCCCCCCGCTCTTGAACATCTGAACAGCCCCCGCAGCTTTTCTTTTGTCATCGGCAATCCTCCCCATCACTTCAGCAGCCGCCTTCGGCACTTTCAACTTCGACGGAGACGCCCCTCCCAACTTCTCACCACTCGACCTCTTCCTAATTCACCACTTCCAACCCCCCAACCCCTTCGCCAAGGCACCCATCATATACCGTCCATAATCTTCAACACCCTTCCCTACCACCTTCAATACCGTTCACCACCCCGTTCCTCTGTCCCCATGTCCCCTGAAAATCTTCAACAGTCCCAGCAGCCTCTCGTAAACCTTTCTCTACTCCTCAACCCGACAAACCTCAACATCCACCAGCAACCTTGACCATTCCTCCATACCCCCAGGACTCCTTAGCCCCCAGTGATTCCCAACAAACTTCAATCCTCATCGCATTCAAAGCTTCGACACTCACCAAGCATCTACGGTAGCCCGCCCGGCATCTAACAAGTTTGAACAGGTTCAAGGACGTACCACTCATTATCAGACCCGACTACGCTCAGAACTCTTGACCAATTTGTCTTTGCCTTCTCCCCCCCCCCAGTAACCCGTAATCCTCAACCTTCCATTCTGCCACATCGACACCCACCCTTCTTACATATGGTCTCGGCACTCAACACTATTGTCTCCGCACCTTTTTGATCATTCTCACCACTTACTACACACCATACACACCCTACGCACCACGCACTATGATATACCACTTAATCACAACACCACACACCCACAACAAATACACACTACGTACACAACCCCATACCACATCAACATGCCGTGCATACCGCACTCACATCCCACCAACAACTGCAGCCCTCAACAGCAAACGTAAGGTAACAAAAGGTAAGCTAATAAAAGTAGAGATGAAGAAAAAGTAATCGCCCACCCTCCCCTTCGCCTTC
Source organism: Echria macrotheca (assembly GCA_030411725.1). Taxonomy (NCBI): domain Eukaryota; kingdom Fungi; phylum Ascomycota; class Sordariomycetes; order Sordariales; family Schizotheciaceae; genus Echria; species Echria macrotheca. The sequence continues at coordinate 1,958,586 of MU839831.1, read as the reverse complement.
CCCGCCATTTTTTTTTCATTACAATCCCCCGCTCGTCTCGGGATGTAAAGAAAGGGAAGAAGGAAGTCAGGATATTATGTCAGGATATTTACACATTATACACCGTATACAGCTTCGTAGGTTTTAAAGAGACAACTATGCTCGTGTTTGATACCCTAGATATTCGTGCATATGTAATTCCAGATAAATAATGCGATTTCATAAATATTAAAAAACAGATATCTCTATATAAGGTACTCTGGAAACTGAGGCCCATCCAGTAGGGAGAGCACTGTCACGGCGTGCAGCAGCAGCGCTAACGACCACTGAGCCATGCCCTATAAAAGGATACAAATCAATTGAACTGACAGCTCAATTGATCTCAGCGCTCTATATGGCTTGTTACGGCATGCGCGCGCCGTAACAAGCACCGAGGTCTGGCACGAAGTAATGCCTACACCATAAAACGACCTGTCTTACAGTCCAGACATGAAGCTGTCACGACTTCCAAGCAAATCATGCGATTTCATAAAATGAAAAGATATAAACAGCTTCCTCTATATCCTACCCTCCATGTCATAGACGATACAAACCCGTAGCGACGAAATTCCTCTCCAACAGACTCACTCGTCCCAGTAAAAATACCACAACACACCAAACTCTATCAAAACAACCCCCTTCCCCCCCCCCCCCCAACTCACATAAAAGTCTTCTTCAACCCCCCAAGCAACAACCCCCTCTGCTGCTTCTTAACATACTTACCCACATCATCCGCCCACCCACTACTAGCCTGCTGCAAATTATCCACACTCTCCCCCATAACCCCCAACTTCTCCGTCCGCTCCGCAATCTGCCTCGACAAGTAATCCCCCCACCCCTCCTGACTACTACTCCCCGCCCTCGCGCTCCCTCCTCCCGGCCTCGCCGACCTCTGCTCCGCCGCCGTCGCCGCAATCATCCGCTTGCTCGGCGGCCGGTCCGCGCCACCAATCAACAAATCCAGATCCGTCGGACTGACATACTGCGTGCCCGAGATCCACTGGAAGTTGCTGATCGTCGGGCGCGGCGGCGTGACCAGCTCCGGATTGACCAGCACGTCCTTGCTGTTCTCGAGCGGCTTCCCGGTACCCCACACCGGCAGGATGGCAATCTCGGACGGGCCGGTCCAGCCGAAGACGTCGCCCGTCTTGGTGATCGAGGCCGCCATGGTCCGGCTCGCGTCGAGGGCCGGCAGCGTCTTGCGGCCGATTTCCTTGAGACCGGGGATGGTATACGACCGTGTGGTTCGGTCGCCAAACAGAGCCACAATAGCAAAACCGTATTGCGGGATCTCTGTAACCGTGGCAGCATCGCACAGCTGGTCGTCAAAAGACTTGGATGCGCCCTTGGCTGCTGCCGGCTTGAACAGGCGAATCTCGGTTTGTGTCACTGTAGGTGTTAGTATCTGTTGTGATTCCATGAAACAAAAAATGTGTGCCTACCAGCTACGAGAATGCCATGCACCTGCCGGCCCTCCCTGAGACCAGCGACTGCCGGACCCGTCGCTGACGCAGGGTATCCGTTGTCGGCGTTGATCGGACAGAGCGAGATGACCTTGTCGTTGAAACTCACAGCCCCGACAAACTTGACCGAGTATCCATCGGCTCCGGGCAATAGTTTGAACGTAGCCACTTTTCCTTGGTTCGTCCCCACGAAACATGCAATGCTCGAATAATTATCACCATCCAGCGTCATAACGCCAAACTCAATGACAGTCGGAAAGTCCGACGTCGAGGAGCTGGAATGCCCCTTGAACAGCGAAGACCTCTTCTCCTGTTTGGTGAACTCAGCGGTCGACGCGTGGTAAATGATAGATGGCCCGCGGAGGTCGGTAATACTGAAAAACCCGCCCTCGGAACCGACGGCAACAAAACCGACATTGGATACCGACACGACGCCGATCGGGCCTTGCATCATCTCGTACAGAATAAACGGCTGCAAACCCTCTTTCAGCGACGGCTCAGCCCTCGTGCTGATATCGGTAATGCCTCCCGGGTTTCCGCTCGTCGATGGTGCATCGTCCCGTCCAAACACCTTGTTCCCTCCCCACCGGAAAACCACCACTTCGCCCGTCTTGGTGCCGGCGGCGAACTCTCCCGTCATCTCTGCCATGTCGAGAGCGGTAATATCGACATTCTCATACCGGTTCAGCGCCCTCGCCACGTCCACCTGCAGTTGCGACGAATTCTCAATCTCGTCATCATACCCCACGTCCCAAATCCGCACGATACTGTCGGCATGAGCCACCTGTATGATATTTCTCCAGTCATACCACCGTCTCCGTCGTGTAGCCTCAGCACCGCCTCTGACGAGAGGCTCGCCCTGGTTGCGCTTCTCCACCATGCCCAGCCACCTGTCGCGATTCAATGTCGACACGGCAATCTTCTGGACGAACGGGTGCACAAAAGACAGACTCGGGTGGAGCATGTTGGTCGGACTGATTGGATAGCCAGAGGGAAAGCTCATGGTGACCAACTCTCCCGATGATAACCTAGCGATGATGGCGATCGGATCTTGGTTGCCAGCAAAATGAGGCGTGAGCCGCGGGATCAGACAGAAGTCCAGGACCTGAGCACCCGGAGGTGTCTGCAGTGTTAACCTGCGCTTCCCATCAAAATGTTTGGTCAGAATCTCCCACGACGACGTCGCATAAACCGGCGTCGGACCCAGCTCCAGAAAAGTTATCCAGTTGTCGGCATCGTCACGCGCATGTCCACCAGCGACGAGAAGCGCGGTATCATCGGGATTCTCCTTGCAGCACCACGCAATCTTGATAAACGGAAACACCGGTCTCGGCGGGTTCGCCTTCAGACTGGGCTGGTTGATGCTGGTATCGTATATCGACCGCGCCGCCACGATGCGACCATCCTTGGGGTCCCAGAAAACAAGACTGCCGTCGACATGGGCCGTGAGCACAAACGTGCCCGTGGGATGCCACACAGCATGCGTAAGTCTCGGCTTCCGGACCGTCCCGACACCCTCCGAGTTCCCGCCCGGCGCATCGGCAGGGACCTGGTACTCAAAGAAACCCGTCGGGGCATTCTGCTTGAAACTGTAGATGACGGCGCCATGGCTATACGTGATCAAAAGCTTCCCGATATCTCTCGGATGCAGCTGCATGCCGAGCAGCGTGACGGTCCTAGCATTGGGATCCCTCTCGCGCCAAAAGTTGGGCAGACGAAACAGCGACGGCCGCTCCCGGTCGAGGTCGTAGGCGCAAATGTCGCCGTTCTGCAGCCCGACCAGCACCCAGTCGAGCATGGGGTCCGTCAGCATGCAGACGGCCTGTGTATATGTGTGCTTGGCGACCTGGTCGCCGGTGGCGAGATCCCACACGGCGAGCTCATGGCGGGAATCGAGGCTGATGAGCCGGTTGGCGACGAAGCTCAGGTGGACGATGGAGGCGGGCCGGGCGGGCGAGAACCACTTTTGCACGCGCTGCTGGCCAAACACGTAGATCTTGCCGGCGCCGAACTGCGACTCGTTGGTCCCGACGGCGAGGAGTGATTGCACGGCGTCGTACGCGAGGCAGCTGTTTTGTGCTCGTTGTTAGCTGTTCCCCGGATTTGGGGAGCTATGATACCCCGCCACGAGCACTCTCCTCCTACCTACCTGATCTGCGAATTGATGCCGTACCGCGCCTGTTCGTCTGGCGCGAATAATCCCGGTGCTACTGCCGCCGACAGGTCATTCTGCATGCCCGTCTGCTTCCCCCGTAGAAAGCTCGCCATGTTGTCGTGTGTTGCCCAGTTCGTGATGTTGTCGTCGGGGAATTCGAGGTGGGCTTGGTGGGCTTGGTGGGGGTGGAATGGGGGAAAAAGGCCCTGGTCGCGGGAACCTACAGTGGACGCTAATCCTAACGCGGCGCCCCTGTGGCTGCCAAGTCCCAAGTCCACGTCATGGGCTGGGGGTTCCGCTGACGTAACACTAGACGTCTTGCCTGCCGTTACCTAGTTAGTTAGCATCCAACTTCATGTCACACTTCACTTCATCTTTCTTCGCAATAGTTATCTCCCAATCTGTTTCATAAGAGCTAGCTAGCCGCTGTCTCTACCAAGTGATCTAAAATCCAGTGGCCTGGACCAAAATGCTCCCACGAGCCTATCCTTCCTCCTCCCATCCTAAACACACCACCACCACCACCACCTTTTCCATAACCTTCCAAAATTGACCATCTAGACTAGAAAAATGCGGGAGAGATGTGTTGAATGCTTGCCTCCCTTAGACGTACCACATGGACGCCAGGAATGCGTCACGGGCGCCCAGGTTGTTGGGTTCGCTCGCTAGCGGCAGCAGCTTGGGGCAGGGGCCCTTGTCCGTCGCCGACTTCTTCTTGGAACCGCCCTCGTCCTTCTTCACCGTCGCCGTCTGCGGCGGCGAGGCGACATCAGCCTCGTGCGCGCGCGCCCGGTTGCTAGCCAGGTGAGCATAGTACACAGCCGGATGAAGCGAGACGGCCGTGGTCGAGCGGCAGTAGGTGTAGCACTGGTGATAGATCAGGTTCTGCAGCGCGTCCACCTTCATGCCCACCTCGTCGTGGATCACGTTGTAGTGCACCGGGCGGGCTGTGCCTTGGATGGCCAGGTGCGAGTTGAGGTAGAAGTCGTAGTGGAACGGGTGCGTGACCTCGCGCTCGACGAGCGTGCCCGGCAGCGGGTTGTCGTTCTTGTCGCCTCGCTCGGGGAAGAAGCGGATGTGGTGGCGCTTGGTGGCTACGATGACGGTGAACTTGGGCACCGTGCCGCAGGCCTCCTTGAAGACGCGCTTGATGTTGTGCAGCTCGTACTCGAGCACGTGGGCGAACTGGCCCTCGGCCACGCCGTCGCGGAAGTAAAAGACGTGCTGCGGCACCGTCTTGTTGATCTGCCTCCAGCGCGTCACCATGGGGCCGAGCATGCTCCGGACGTTCTCGGGCGTGAGCACCTCGACGCGCCAGCCGTTGGTCTGCACCGCTGCCGTGTAGTAGCACGCGTTCTTGTCCATCGAGAGGCACATGGACGCCACCGACGGCTTCTCGGACCCGGGTCCGGCGTGCGAGACATCGACTCCGATCATGCAGGTCGGAACACTGAACTGCGATCCCGTGGCCGGCCAGTGGCCGAGACGGTACGTCTGGCCGCCCAGCTTGGCGTTGACCTTCATGGCCACGTTGGACAGCAGCTGCGGGTCGCACTTCTGCGCGTTCTTGGCCAGGATCACCTGCGACACGACGCCAAAGCGGCAGTCGGCATTCTTCTTGAGACGCTCGTACATGGCCGAGGTCCAGGAAGTGCCCATGGGCACCACGAAGAAGATAATCTGCGGCGCCAGCTTGAACGCGCTGCCCGTCTCCTGGTATGCCTTATGGACCGCGTCAGGCAGGGAAACCGTGCCCGTGTAGTTGAGGATCTTGGGCGGACCAGCAATGTTGCCACCATGGGTCCGGTACGTATTCGTAAAAGCCTTTGCGAAGTTGGTGAGAGCGGCGGCGTCGACAGCTCCGCCGATGGAAACAAAGGCCCACGACTTCAGCGGCTGGGGGTTGGGCACAGAGAACCTGACGCCGCGAATATCCCACCGGCCAGCATTGCCGGGGTTCTTCTTCTGGCCGCCGGCAAAGGCAAGCTCGGGGTTCTTGAGCAGCTTGGCCTGCACCATGGGCATCTGCGGGCTGATGGTGACGCCAAACGCCCGCAGGTACTTGTCCTGCGCCCAGCCAAGGTCGGCCACGCCCTCCATGATGTGCTCCTTGCGGAACCGGGGGCGCTGCACCGCGAACTTGATCATGCTGGCCGTCTGCGTCGGGTCCAGCTTGAAGGGGTACGGCGTCAGCCGCTTGACCTCGCACAGCTCGATGGGGAAGAAGTTGCCGCGCGATGTCTTGATGAGCGGCAGCCACGGGTACTTGAGCTTGAGCCGGTACTTCTCCATGTAGTAGTCGTAGATGCTGATTTTCTTCTCCGTGCCGTCCTCCTTTCGCTGCATGAACTCGACAGTCTTGGCATTGGCACCGTCTTTGCCGTACTGGGTGCCAAATTCGAACTCGGAAATCACATACGACACGTCGCCCTTGATATGCGTGAGGCTGAAGCGCAGCTTGTGAAGACGTCTCAGCGCCTTGAACAGCTCCGACCTCATCACTTCGCCCTTGGGCGTGATCGCAGGCAGCAAATGTGTCCTGGCCTCAGCCAGTCCGCCTGTAGAGTCGTGTTAGTGAGTCCGTTCTAGACCCGTCACCACATCCAGCACTCACCTCGGAACTTGCCGCCCAGGCTGCGAATGAAGCAGTCCAGAACTTGCACCATGGGCTGGCCAATGAAGAAGGCCTGGTTGGAAACATCGACATTGATGGCCAGGCCGAGTCCGCCGGAGTTGACCGTCTATCTTGCTGTTAGCCTGCTGTCGTCCCCAGGGGACCATGACAAAAACGACATACCTCGGTCATGCGGATGGCAGAGTAGGTGCCTCTGACCGCCTCGGTCAGGTCGCTGAGCCGAGTGGCCCGAGCCGTCTGAGAGAAGAGCGAGCGCTTGATGAGCTTGAAGCGCTCAGACGGACCTTGGCGCACAAGGTGGTCGAGGAAGTTCATGCACTCCAGGACGCTCGTGTCCCAAGATGCCTTGTTTGCCAGGTAGGCTCTCAGAGCCTCCATGCGGATCGTCTTGCTCGGCCGGACGTGGAGCAGGAACATGTCCTTCTCCTTTCCGGGCGAGCCCTTCTCGACACCGAGGTCAACCTTGATCTTGATCTCCTCCTTGTTGAGGGACCAGGCCAGGCTCTTGCCATCGTAGATCCACGGATGCTTGCATGCATTGAGCCTGTTCTTGACCTCGGCAGTCTCCCAGATCTTCTTCCAGACGATGCTGCCCTTGGGCTCAGGGCTGACATTGACATCGTACAGCGTCACATCCATGTTGGCAAAGTTGGTCACGCGAAACTGGTTCACAGCGACCTTGATGGTCTGGCCAGTGGTGTTGAAACCAGGACGAGCAGGGAAACGAGTGTGGTCCTTGGCCTAGAGACTGCGTTAGCATCATCACTCTGAATATCTGCCCATGCTTGGATACTTACCAGGTCCATGATGTAAGCCTCGGGGGGCAGGTCACAGCGCTTGTTCAGGCCATTGGGAACGCGGAACTCGGCGGGGAGCGCGCGGGGACCCTCAGAAGAGATGGTAGACATGGTGACGATCTATGTAAATCATGTGTTAGATGTCGCCTGTCGGGTCTGATTGGGAAAAGTACTTACGTAGTTGATCTGGTCGAGATTGGTTGAGCGGAATTGGATCCGTTGAAGGTTGCTTTTCACAATGAGAGTTAGCCAACGTGGCAGAGTGGTGATTGAAATGGAGGCTAGAGAAGCGACAAATGGATGTGCTGAGGGAGGATGAAGACGAGACAGAAGGGAGCAGCGGTTGCGATATAAGAATCAAATGCGTGCTCAGAGCAAACTAATGCTGCCTGTACGGGACAAACAGGCCAAACTGGTGTTTGGGACTGACTGCAAGACAGCTCGCAATAGTGTGACTCGGGGCAATGCGAATGGTTCAGCGTTGAGTCAAGGCAGGAGATGATTTGACGCGAACGCTGACCAGTGAACTGCTCTCTCTGGAGACCAGAGACTTGGTGACGGAGAAGGGAGAATGTGGGGGATTTTGCGTGCAGCCAGGGCTCACCGCGGGAGAGAATATGGGAGTGTGGAAATGTGGGAGATGGCAGGAATGTGGTACGGCGTGGTGACTTACCTTCGATAGAGCGAGAAATAGAGAGTGGTGGAGTGGTTGAGGTGGTTGAAGAATGGGGAGATAGAAGTGAGTGGTGAAGTGGGTGGTGGTGTGAGGAGGAAAAGAAGAGGAAGAGGGTGGAGGAAGGGAATATTTATACCCAGAGGGGAGGAGGGCCATGGGGGCAGGAGCTGGCAGGTCCACGGAAAGAAGGGGTGAAAAAGAGGGTGCGCCTTCCTGGCCGGCTTCGGTGTGGAAGTAAGGTGACCACGATGATGAGATGGCAATCGAGTGTACCTTGCTGGACTGTTCGGTCTGTAGGTAAGGTGACCACGATGATAAGATGGCAATCAAGTGCACCTTGCTGGCCTACTTCGGTGTGAGAGGCAAGCTGACCATGGGAAAGATAAGATGAACAAAGAGGATTTCGGTGAGTGTTGATTACAGTCTGGCAACGGAAGGGGCGAGTAAGGGGTTTGTTTACTCACTTCGGAGCAATTTGGAGAGTTGGCAGAGGGTGGTGTCCGAATTTGGTGTTGGGATGATTCGTAACCGATCTGGCAGAGATATGAATAGCGAAACAATGTACGAGCCATTGTTGGGAAAGGAGCTGGGGCCGTTTCCATCTTTCCCTTGAGGAAGTCGGATTGGGCAATGATAACGTATGGATGGAAAGGACTCCTCGTGGGAAAATCACCAGTCCACTACAGTATTCAACTCAAACACCTCTGAAATGTGATCTATCTGCCTGTCTGGACCAGAACCCCTATCTTGGAACCCCTATCTTGGCGGTCTTGACAAGCTTAAATCCCCAGCATCATCACCAACCTCAATGTTGGAACTCCTGAGCCGTAGATATTTAGAGATTTGAGTGACCTTCAATGGTCTCGGATTCTACCGCCATCCCAGCCTCCCATATCAAATATCTCACCTTCTCTCCAGCTTCCCCGTGTACACAGACTGGCTTCCTGCTCATGGGATGTGCAACCCAGCTCTCTCTGATCAGAGCCCATCCCGATGCCCAGACCCCTCTAATAATGCCACCAACGCCCAATAATCCCATCACTATAACACCACGACCATAGACCTCCATCCGATGCCCATAAAGCCCAGAATCCCAAGAAGCCTCCTCGACAACGACAAGTCCAGACGCTCCTCAGCGCGTCGTCAATGCTCATCCCCCAACCGTCAAAAACGAAGCATTCGCAACTGCCAAGTCTCCCCAGCGCGGACATCACCCCCTTCCCCAGGACAAAGATTGACCATGACATCCAGGGAAACCGCCCACGCCCGAGCTGGACGCTCTGTAAAGTTTTGACTGCAACGACGCGCACCTGCTCAGTGACATGTATATCAATCAACAAAAAAGGGGGCAGCGCCTCAGAACAGCCAACAGCTAGGGAGGGCCCAAGTGCTGCTGCCAATATCCATTTTCCCATCCCCCAACTCATCCCATGAACAACAAACAATACTATTCTACCAAAATACTCTTGAGGACACTTCCCAAAGACTGGATGAGATTGAGTACCTGATTTCTTAATAATTGTCTGTAATCTCTCATACGCACCATACCGCCTCTCATCCCTCGTCTAGTGGTTTTATTTTCCATCAATCCTACCTGTCTACTATTGTCATGCATCATACCACCTCTCATCCCTCCTCCAGCGATTCCATTTTCCAACAATCCTACCTGTCTACTATTGTCATGCATCATTTCCATCCAAACCACACCATCTTATTCATCGTCCATCCAATTCCAAGGGGCTAGCAAGGAAAAACGTCGATATCATGACCTCCGGCGATCCGAGGCAAACAATGCGGACGCGGTGTCGGCATCAATACCTATCCCAATAATTTCAGAGGCGCCCTTTTCAAGACATTTATATCTTAGGGGCGTTGCAAGCAGACACGTCGTTGGAAAATACACACTACCAGCTACCTAACATCAGAAGGCACCCCTCCTTTCCAGTGTGCAATATCCTGCGCGCGTTTCCGAGATAGGAGAGAGGGCAACGACCAGCCCACCTTCACAGGATGTTATCATTATTTGCCTTACACCGAAGGGGACATTGTCCCTGCGAGGTAGGGGACCCTAAACTCAAAGGCCGAAGTGATGCACTAGTCTACTCGATACTATCCAGGGGGAAACGCTGCTAGTACGCTGCGAGGTGAGAAAAGACTGCGCCTCTACACAATACAAAAACCGTCTAGTCCTGAACACACCTCAGCCCGTTGGCGAACAGCTCGTCGACAATTCTATTCAGCGTCATTCACACATCGTACAACATCCAATCCCCTGAAGAAGAACGTCTATGCCTACCGGCCCACCCAGTACACACTGTCCTCCCAGTCCAACATAGTGACCTCTCCCCGCACATCACTCCGTACCCGTCTCCTGCTCCCGCTTGATGTCCTGCTCCTCGACCGCATTCCCTCTCTGCTCTCCTTTCCTACCACCACGCATTTGCTTGTCATGTCGTATATGGTGGGCGGGTACCAGGTAGGTGGGGTATCGGTCGGCTTCGTCACCGTCTTGGATACCGGCTGGCTGGCTGCCGCTCCGGGTCCGTATGTAATGACCGTCGTGCCTTATCGCGGTTCTCCTTCTTCTTCCGTTCAAGCTTATTGTCGTACTTATTGTCGAGTTTTTGTTTTCCTGTAGCAGAGCTTTCGGTAAGCGCGCGGTCACCTTCGGCCAGACTGTCTCCCCGGCAAGGATCCCAACGGTTGGCATCCGTATGACGATCTTCACGGTGACCGACGGCCCAGGCCGCCAGCGTCGACCGAGGCTTTGAGCGCCGCGGACGACGGATTCGGTGAAGACGCCAAAGGTGTGGCCGTCAGGCCGACCAGAGCCGCGGGCTTGACGTACTAGATGACCTCCTCGAGGGTGGTGCGGAACTGGTGGCCGTTGTTGTCGGTCCGGGCAAAGTACTTCTTGTGCTCGGCAAGCTTGTCGCCGCGGATCCCATAAGCACGTGGGTTTAGATCTATCCCACCAACAACTCGGACACGACGACGTCTCTCCTATGCCTCACTGCTTCTGAACGTCCACTGCTGTATGAAGGGAGACATAGGTACGCCACATCCCGGAACGTACGGGATAATGTTGGCGGCCGACAATTTTGGTCTACACAACGTCAAGCAGAATCGTTAGCACAGACACACACATAAAAAAAAAATCCAAGGGTAAACTTACTTTTCTGGGCCATTAAACCTGTGAATCCCCAAGACACACTCTCGCCAAACGGGTTGTGTTGGGCGGCGGGCTGTGTTGGGCGGCGCACATCGCTGAGCATGAGCTCGCCAAGGATGGCCCGAACCGATATTTGAAGTAGGTAAGCATCGGGAACAGTGATGGAGAATCGCCAAAATGCTGCCTGGACTAGCTTTGGGGCCGGTCAAGGAGAGATAGATGTTTTTCGAGGTTGAGCGTAGATGGCTAGAACGCGATGACGGTGCGGGCATATATCGTTCCACGCGGCTGTGTCTTCGTGTGTCTTCGTTCGTGATCCTCGGTTCATTCGATACTCGAGCTTGTCAAGGCACTACGCCTAGGTGGATTCGGTCTGGTCAAGCATCGGCTGATTCGGGCAGATCGTAGTGCTGTAGTTGCGGGCACAGATGTGGGAAGTCTTAAGTCCGTTTTCCGTGCCTGTTTCGTTCAATGATGTCTCCCATGTCTGAAACACGTTGACGAGTGAGTGGTGCTCCTTTTCAGCCTTGGACCTGCGCATTTCCAGGAACGTCCTCTTCGACCTCGGCTGCCTCGAGGCGGCAAGTCGCGGATGTCGGAGTGGCGCCACGTCAGAATCAGCGCATACCCGAGCGCGCGGCGTTGGAGCTTGTTTGGCTTGGCATGCCCGATGCTATTCCCCTTGTCATCGAGTCTAAGCGGCTCAGGCAAGCCGGGGAACAGGCACTAATAAACCTGATTCCGAGGTGTGCGAGTTGCATAGGTAGTGGCGGCACTGGATGGACACGCTCTCCAAGGTCTGGCTGCTGAGACTAAGAGATTGGTGCTATTCTCGTCCGAGGGTGAAAAGTGCTCGGGCGGCTTCGTCGGGGTCCGAATCAGTGAGTGATGCTGGTGAGAATGCTGGGAGGAAGAAACGTACCAGGAGCCAGCTTTTATATTGTCGCGGCAACCTTTGCACATGCAAATCTTGAGACGATTTGCAGACGTCACCAGATTTGAGAAAGACAGCGAGGCAAGTACCATGCCTCAAACCGATACCATTTTGTCTTCGTCCGCACCATCGCGAAGCTCAAACCGCAAGAGCGCATGGGATCAGTGGAAAGCGCGGCGGCAGGAAGGGCGAGAAGGGAAACTGCATGCTGTCAGCTCGAATCAGAGGGTACCCCTTTCTGTCATGGAGGAGACAAGCTCTGGCAAGAGAACATGAGACCAACGACTCAAACCAGGAAGGGGATGCCGGATCTCCAGTACAAGCTCGGCCCGATCTTGATGTCGATGATGTGGTGCGCAGTCAGTCATCGAATCATTACTCTATATACCATCTCATCACTCTCTTCTCGTCACCTCGCCACTGCGCTGTTCACTACAAACTCTGGATGAATCGAAGGTTTCGTAGCAGTCACCACATCGACATATCGCGAAGTCACTGCTATGTTCTTCAGCAATACACAGGAATAGATTTGTCTCGCTATGGCTACCTGAGAAGCAGCCCCCTGAACTCGATGGGATTGCCATTCAACCACCAACGCCTGACGCAAATGCAATTAATGCGCAAATGCCCCTAGCTCTTCTGCGGGCGCGCAAACAAAGCAAACACAAACCACCGCAACCCGCTGTCCTTACAATTACACAAGCTTGCATCATCATCCACACCCTGGATGTGAGAACGCTCTTCCTCCCTTCGCTGTTACATGCAATGCGGGTTGACTTGTGTTCGACTCATCTGAATTGCCTCTTCAGCACAGTTGACCCTCAATGCCGAGGTGGGCTATAATACGCCTCCTAATACTGGTATCGATAGCCTTGCCCAAGGGGCGGAGGCCCTTGGCCATAGCTTGCCGGAGGAGGTGGAGCGCCGTAGCTGGCAGGCGCCGGAGCACCATAGGGCGGTTGCCAATTACCCGAGTCGAACTGCCCAGACGGCGTAGGCTGTGGCTGCGGCGCATACTGTGAAGGGGCAATTTGCTGAGGGTATGCCGGCGGCGGCTCGTAAGATCCACTGGATCCTGGACGCAGGGAAGATTGACGATACGTGCCAGTGCCGGCGGTCATGCGCCCTCGAGCGCTTTCTCCCATATAAGGACTCATTGGACGACCCTGAGGGCCAGGCGAGTCCCTGTTCTGCAGACTGAATGCGCCACCATAGTCAGCAGAAACCTGGCGGTTATGGTGGCCGCCATCTCTGCCACTCTTCCATGCACCGTACTCCGGAACGTGAGTATCACGGACAAGATTCACCATCTTGCCGGGATTGATGCGGTGGTAGTCGTACGTCTCGGCTCTGGGAATCTGGCTAATCAAAAAGGTGATGTCGCGGGCAATCGGTGCCGGAGTGGCGGTGTATGCAGCACCGGTATGTCCTTGCAGGCGGCGCTGCTGGTCGAGACGACGACCTGCTGCTCCTTTCAGCGGAGAGGCGCCACGCTGAAATTCCTGCCCATCGTTCCGCTGGATCTTACGGGGCGGTTCTTCAAAGTCGTCAATGGCCAGAGGCCGCTTAGGGGAATTAGTAACCGGCAGAAACTGAGGATGAGGACTGTGCCTCGCTGGCAACGGCAGTGGTCGAGGCGAATTCGGGAGCGACGTCGGCTGCTCTATCGATGGCATTACCTTGGGCCGCAATTGTGTCATCGGGGACACGATGATGCGTGCCGCGATGGGATCGAACTTCTCAGTCGAGTATCGAGCGCCAAAGTGGGCAAGCTTTGGGTCCTCCGGAAACAACTCTCTCATCCGCTTCTCCAACTTGGCGATCTGGGACAGCTCGCCAAACTGGGACTCGTATTTGTGGAAGTAAGCATAGAGGGGCTTCGCTTTGTGGACAAGTTCCGGCTTCTGGGTGAGCCTGTTGACGACAGTCTCGAAAAGGACTCGGGCATCTGAAGACGGTCAGCAAAGATCATTCCGCATAGGAAATTCAGGAGGGTCTCACTGGTGAAGTCATCTCGCGAATGCAGATATTTGATGTTCTCTAGGGTGAAATACTCGTCTTCAGGAAAGAGGCGAGCACCTCGGTCGAAGATCTTTCCGCCAGCCGGGTCTTTGTAGATGGTCCACTCCAGCTGGGCGACAGCCGCATACACGTCGCTTGTGAGACGGCCTCGCTGACGAGCATCCGTGAAGGCCTGTCGCATGCCGCCAAGCTCAGTACCCGGCTTTCCTTTGCCCTGAATGCGGCGCATAGCGCGGATCAGCGCGATCCAGACAAATGAGATTGTCCGAGACAGGAGTTGAGTCTGGGCGGCGAAGCCCTGCTGGATGAGCTTTATCTTGGCATCCGTCGCGCTCGTATCCTTTTGAACCCGGGCACCGTCATCGTCGTCTTCATCATCCTCGTTTCCGGGTTTCTGAGCGGCGGCATCTTGGGCAGCGCTCATCTTCTGGATCTGGGCGATTTCTGCGGTCTCCCGATCTTTGAGATTCTTGACGATGCCGTACAGCGTGTCAAGGACTTTCTGGTATGGCGCTTTGACGGCTAGACCTCGAGCTATCTTGGCATCATCATTCTCCTCGACGGGGTAAGTCGACTCGATAAAGTCGGCATGCTTGTACGCCAGCAGAACACTCTCGGGGTTGGCCTCGATGCCTTTCAAAAGGAATTCCAAGGCGTAAGCGTTTCCGTCCTTGGTGACCTTGTTTTCGACAGTTGTGACGTTCTCATCGAGACACCACTGGGCCGCGTCAACCCACATCTCGGGCCAAAACCGTAGTGACATGAGGGCCTGGTTGTAGACGTAAAGAATCCGCTTTTGGTACACTCCAGGCTGCTCCTTATCCTCTCTCAGCTCCAACGGGTCCGACTTCTCCCAGGCAATCCACTTTTTCCAGATTTCGACCTGCTCGAGATACTCCTGGTCACCGTCGAACCCAGGGGCGGGTGGAAGTCGGGGAAGTGTTATCCGCTTCAACCCCCTGGTGATGTTCTCGAGCGCAGTATTGGCGCTCTTGGCGGACATATAAGATGAAGACTTGTCGGCGAGATACTTGCGGCCGGTGAGCTTATTGAGACCCATTTCAAACTGGTCGTACTCTTTCCAGAGGCTGTTGATGTTTGATATCGGGACACAGACCGCTCGCTGGTACGCCTTGCGCAGCTGGTCCATCTTTTGCTGGTCCTGCCATTGGCTGCCGCCCACATTGCCTGGCCCAAATTTGATAAACTGAATGTAATCGGCCCATATCTTTCCAGAATCTTTGTCCAGTCCAATGTTCTCGATGACGAACTCGTATGCTTGCGACACGATCTGTCGAGCATGTCCGGTACTGTCGTTGAGATCGTTTCTTCGGCGGATATAATCCAGATATTTGGTCCAAAGGTTAACATTGCGAGTTCCCATTAGACACTTTGCGAAAATCCCCTCGGCTTCCGGGAAGTTGTTCACTGCCAGTTCCATTTCTAGGTATTCGATCCATATGTCCGCCTGTTGAACTGTTAGCTCTGAGCCTGTGCGGTTTGGGGCAACGTGGAGTCCTACCGCCTGTGGGAAGACCGCGAGGAAGCGTTCGTATAATTGCCGGCACTCCTCTATGCCGTTCCTGGCTCTGTATATAGCGATGAGCTCGCGCCATTGATCGAGAGCGCCGCGCGGATCCTCGCTGACACGAGCCTCCAAGTAAGCTAGCTGGTTAAGAGGCACCTGGGGGGCCGTTTCGGCCGCAGCCGCCGAAGTGGTTGGAGAATCGCCTTGACCTTCTCCTAGACCATGCGACGTGGCCGCGACATTCACCTGCGGAGCGGGAGACTCATTAGACGACACAGCCGTGGATTTCTTGGCAACTATGGTATGCTGTGGAGAAAGCACGGCGTGAGACGCCGCGTCTTTTGCTTGCCCACTAGGGGGAATGACAGGCGTTTCGTCGTCGTCCTCAGAGTCAGAGTCTCCCACTAGGAAACCCCCTGCCGTCCGAGGCTTCTTGACCACAGGGACAACTGCTGATTTTGCTTGAGCGGATGCGACCGGTGCTCCTCCATATCCACCTACAGCCTCCGCGATGGTCCCGTGGAGGGACTGGTCACCTGTAGCATCAAGGGATAAGCTTGGTGTAATGCCATGATCTTCAAAGGTGCTATGTGCAATCTGTTCTGATTGATCGCCCTGTGCCACATCATAACTCTCGCCCCAAGCACCTCCGGAATGAGTTGGGTCGTATTCGGCCATATTTGGTATACTTTGAGGGCTCGGCGGAAATTTCTGTCGGGGCTCGAAACGGAACGAAGTTCGAAGGCTCGCTGGGTACTCGGTATTGGGGGAAGCGAAGATTCGTCAAGGGGTAGTTCGATTCGCGACGGAAACGCAAGCGTTCAACGGAATATTGATCGATGAAAGAAAAGCGAATCAGGCGAAACTGAAAAAGAATTAGGTGCCCAAGGAAGCATCCACCGCGATTCGAATCGGCAAAGCGAGGTGGCTCCGAGGATCAATGTGAACTGCCAAAGAGCGGCATGGCAAGAACTAGGAAAAACGAGAGGAGCGCGATGAACAAAGAAAGAAGCCTGCCCTATTCAGAAGCGCACAATATGTACCGGGAAGAAAGATGATCTATTGTAGAAGCTTGCTCCACTTTACTCAGCAATAATGGTCGAGACGCGGTCTCGATTTTCCTGGAGAAGGAGAGGCGTTTGAAGTTGCCGAGAGTTTGGCGAGCAAACAGCTCAAAAACTTCGAGGACCCACAAAAAGCCGGTCAAGGCGACCGTGCACGCTCCAGGTGGGGATGTAGCTGCGCACAAGCCATCTGCGAAAAAGTGGACGCGTCTTTGCCTCTTTTGCGTTCAATTTACGCGACGAAGAACCCTGACCGCGACTTTGGCGGGAGCCCACCCAAAGAGGGTCTCAGAGAACCGCGACCACCCACCTCTCGGCCTGTCGCATCCAGCCCCTCGACTCGAGTCGACACCCAACCTAAGATTGCACTCGCCAGTGCCCAAAACAAACAAGACCCGCTAAGCGTCTCCCCGCGAAGCCGCCAAAACTTCCTTCTGTCCACAGGTCTGGAACTTTTGGGCCTCTCTCCCTTCTTCAACCCATCTCTCTCGACTTTGCGTCGATCCTCCAACAACCAGATCAAACCGAGCCTCTGTTACTACCCCTCCCACCCGCTCCTCAAGATGTCGGTCGTTTCGCTCCTCGGGGTCAATGTGATGAACAACCCCGCCAAGTTCACCGACAAGTACGAGTTCGAGATAACCTTTGAGTGCCTCGAGCCGCTAGAAAAAGGTTTGTTTGCGCGCTACTCCCTCCACCCTCCAGCGTCGCGCATCCCTGGATAGAACCCCCCCGCGCTAACCACATCTCTCAAAGATCTCGAGTGGAAGCTCACCTACGTCGGCTCGGCACAGTCAGACAACTACGACCAAGAGCTCGACTCTCTCCTCGTCGGCCCCATCCCGATCGGCGTCAACAAGTTCGTCTTCGAGGCGGACCCGCCGGACACGAAGCGCATCCCCATCGACGAACTCCTCGGCGTGACCGTTATCCTGCTCACTTGCGCCTACGACGGCCGTGAGTTCGTCCGCGTCGGATACTATGTGAACAATGAATACGAGAGCGAGGAGTTGACTAACGACCCTCCCGCTAAACCCGTCATCGAGAAGATTAAGCGCAACGTGCTTGCCGAGAAGCCTCGTGTGACCCGATTTGCGATCAAGTGGTATGTTGCTGTTTTTTTACTAGCCCCGCCGCCGCGCGCGTCTTTGCTAACAGATCGTCACCAGGGATTCCGAGGCATCTGCGCCCGCTGAGTTCCCTCCCGAGCAACCCGAGGCCGACCTCGTCGCCGACGAGGACGAATACGGCGCCGACGAGCTTGCAGAGGAGCTGGGAGAGGACGAGACCGCGGCCGCCGGCGCCAACGGCGAGGTCGTCGATAAGGATGCCGAGATGGACGGTGTGGAGGGCGAGGCGGCCGAAGCCGAAGTCGCCAACGGCGCTGAGGAGGACGAGATGTCCGACGACGGCAGTGTCGATATCGAGGGAGAGAGTGAGGAGGAGATGGAAGAGGAAGAAGAGGAGGGCGAGGGCGAGGCCGCCGAGGGTGATGAGATGGATGTCGATATGGACAAACCGGAGCCGGCCGCCGGTCCGGCCAAGACCGAGGTCATGGTGCAGTGAGCGAGACGGATTAACAGGAAGATACCAGGATGGATTTCCAGGAATAATGGTTTTGTTGCGTGGAGCTCTGAGTTATGCGAGCCATGTCATACCCTAGATGTTTCCTTGTGGTCTTGTCCGTACAGAAACAAAGTAATCGCATCTGCCAAGCTGGTCACGATATTTGTATGGTGTTGAAAAAGTCACAACGAGAACGCTATTAAATGGTATGCTAGCTATCATAATGGACCGTCCCCAGTCCCCCTACGTTTTCATATCGATCTTCTCAATTAGATCACCACCCACCCGGGCGATTTCGGCCAGGATCCCTTCCCGGTTGAGGACGACATCGACCTCCTCCTCATCACTCTCATCCGAGTCAGTTGTTCCCACGGGCTTATAAGAAGCTGGCATGTTAATCTTGAACTTGCGGCTCTGCGCTTGCGGATTCCAGATCGCGCCGATGGTTGTATCATCTGCTGCGCCGCGGAAGAAGACCAGCACACCATCGTATGCTTCGTCGAGATGCTTCAGGAGGGCCTGAGAGGGGTACTGCGCGAGCGGTAGAGGTTCCTGTCCAGTCCGTTCATCCAGATTCTTGAACTTGCCGTGTTTAACAGGGTTCTCGGCAAGACCTATGGGGTCGTCCGTCGGGTAGGTCCTCCGTGTGTCCTTAGCCACCCTTCCATTGAGGTAGATCAACACGTCGTACTCTTTGAGAGACGGTACAAACAAAGTCCTCGTGTCCAGAGCTAAGCCTTGCTCCCTGACTACACGAGAAGCACTCTTCGCAAGAGCCGTCATTCGAGTGGCGACAACTTTGGTTGGCTTCGCATGTCCGTCGACTGAAGTGTAGGCCACCCCTGTGGTGTCCTGAGCGGTAGCAACAAAGACGACCGTGTGGCTCATGCTGGGATCTATCTTTCGCCAGGCTTCTAAACGGGTCGCTATCGCAGTCCTATCCGCTGGTGGCATGTCACCACCAGTGTCGAGCACCAGTGGCTCGGACCGCCAGTCCCAATGGGCGAGGAAACGCAGAGCCCGGAAGAAGCCGGTGTTTGCGCTCGAAGGTGCATCCCAAGGATAGGGAGAGATGAATACGTGCAGAGCGACAAGCTCGATAAACTCGTCAGTGAAGTGGTAAGACAGTTTATGCATGTTGAACCACTGCTTCAGCAGTCGGATCGCTCCAGACAACGCAGGGAACCGGGTGACGAATGTCGAGATGGTCTGGGTATGGAGGGGAAGGTGGGTGTACAGCCGTCGGAACGTAGCAAGCGATGCGGCCGTCCTCGTTCGAATGTGCTGCTCGACCGTCTTGTCCTTGGTTTGTCGTTCCAGCAGCGCCTCTTCCAGATCACTGTGGATTCGAAGCCGAAACGACGCGCCGGATTCATAAACAATATCGAGGAACGCAAGATTCTCGATGTCCGATTGACCATCCTCGAGCCCGACCCACGTCTTGACCCGACCGCGCTTCTTTTCTTCCAGCAGATTACCGATCATCAAGAGAAAGGCGATCTTAGTACGCTGAATTGCAGCAAGACTTTCAGGCCATTTCCCCGATGCCTCAAACGATATGACGGCTTCCATTGGTTGTGATCCTATGTTGGATGGCGACAGCTGCGGCAACTTGACGGAAGCATGTCGCAGTTCGGGACAAATAGGGGCAACCTGGCGTACTTGCAAAGGGAGATCCTCAAGGTCCCTGATATCCCTCTCAAACGACGTGAAGGCTTTCCTCGCCGCGTTGAAGACAGCTGAGTCAGTCGGGTTCAGGGGGAGCAACCGGGAAAGGGCATGGCCGTAGAATGTCAGATCGTCATCGAGGGCGCCGATCTGGAGGTGAAGGTTGAGGATATACCGCATGATCTCTTCGCATAGGTCGAATGGCGAGGCCGACGACCACAGCACCGTTTCGCGAATGCCATCACCTTCGAATCGTCGAAGCTCCGCTTTTGAGCCCCAGAAGCGGCGGAACTTTTCGCAGTCCTCCTTCTCTTGTGCGCTCGGTCCCGCTACCGGGCCGCGGTCAACTGTACGGCCAGCGTTTGTTGGATCGAACAGGATGCCAACCTCGACGCCAGACACCTTCGGCGACTTTGGTTTCTCAGCGAGTGGCCATGGCGCACACTCTGGCAGTCGCACATGGATAAGTCTCGCCCTCTCACCCAGTTCCTTGTCTGAGAGAGCACGCTTGAGAATCCTGTAAACCTTGCTGCTGAACTGCCAGACTTTGCCCCGGCAATCGCTCTCAGCCGTCTCGTCAAACTTGCCGGATCTGTTCAGTCGAGCAATCATATCAAAGCTTTGCAGAGGGAGATCAGCTTTGAGGATGAAGCAGGGGTTGAACTGGTCAACAGAGCTGTCGTTCAGGATGTTCCGCGTCCACCGCGCCTGTTGATACAGCATAGCCGCAGACCATGGACTCATCTTGAAGGCGATGTTTAGCTGGCGAACAGAATCATAAATGACGGGTCCCGCATCCGAGATATCCTCCCCAGCTGTGCTTGAGCCCAGCACGCAGGGTTTTTCCGCGAAATTCGTGACTGACAGAAATTGAACCATGGCCTTGAACAGCTGAGTGCTGCTGAGAGAAGGCGAGAGTGAAGCATTCCCCTTGTTTTCGCCACCTTGAAGAAGAAGGGCGAGTAGCAGTGCCCATTCGAAATGACCAAAGCCACCTTGCGCAACGCTTCCGCCGAAACCGCGTTGCTGCAGCCAGATGCGCCCAAGAATACAGGCATTCTTGAAGGCCTTGCATCTCTTCTCGGCCTGTCGGAGGACCCTCAGATACGGGAAGAAACATCCTTCAGCTACCAGCGTCGAATTGTAAAACGGAGTAGGTAGCGAAGCCGAGCTGTTGTCCCCATCCTTCCCTTTCCGAACAAGGCTAGCTCCGAGATGAAGCTTAGACTTGGGGAAAAATTCGTCTGGGGCGCATGGTATGATGCGTATCCTGTAATCCAAAGGCTTTTGTGTTTGAGCATCTCCAGAGTTTTCATCCGACGAAGGCTTCTCGGATCCCCCGAGGGCTTGGGGCTGGAGCACGATCACCGGGCAAAGAGGGTTGCCGTGGAGATGCTCATAGCTCAGATCGGCAGTGGTTCCAAAGTCATTTTGGAGAACGGCGGAAGCAAGGGCCAAAACATAGGCTCGCTTGTAAAAGTATCGCAGATCGAGGTAGTCTTTTTCTTGCAGGATCTCGGCGGGAATCAAAAAGACCATGTCGATCGTGTGACATTTCTGCGTCTTGACCATGGTCTTCGAGACATAGCTTCCGACGACATTGAACTGAGTCGGTTTTGCGACAGAGACTTTGTAATTCGAGCTCTTGGACGGCCGCGGGTCGGGAAACGGGACTTTGACTCGATGTTTCTTTTCGATTCGCGCCGCAGCTTCCGTTATCTACCCTCGGTTAACTGAGTTCTGGAACTTTTGGGGAGATATTACCTGGGTCGGCTCATGAGGCTCTATTGACTCGATGGAGCTCTTGATCTTGTGGAGGAGCTCATCGGCGCCCTTGAAGGCCGTGGCATAATCCAGGCTGACCTCGTCCAGGAGCTCTTCGGTTTCGAGGACGAAGGCCCTAGATCTCGAAACCCCCGTCACCGCGGCGGTCTGTAGCGCATTGTCGGTTTTAGTCTGAGAATGGTCCAGCTTTCGCCTCTTAGCAGGGGCCGACTCCATGGTTGCTTAAATTGAGACTCTTCCGACTAATTCTGGCCGAACTCTTTCGAGAGAGACGGGCAGCTTTTTTTTCGTCGCTTTGTTCTTATCGATAAGGAAAGCGGGAGTGGAATAAGGTCTGCTTGGCGTGCCCCGCAACACCACATCATTCGCCGGGAAGAAGCACCGTCGTGGGATAGCACACGGACCACAACCACCTGTATTCAGCCAGTCGTGAGGGCTCATCCTCTCTTCCACCAAACGAGCGTCTTTACCTGAGTCTTTCAGGTGCTTGACCCGCCAGAAAAGACCAAAAACCACAAAATACACCAGAGTTTCTGCATAGCGCCTCTACCAATGTCGGGCGTAAAACAGGCTCTCAAGGCCGTCAACGAGGCCGTTAAACAACAGAAATGGGACAACGTCGTCCAGGCCGCAGACGATATCCTGCAGAAAGACCCAAAGAACTATCAGGCGTAAGGTCATCGGACCCAGAAAACTCCACACACGCTGACACGTTCCAGCTACGTATTCAAAGCGTTTGCCTTGGACAAGAAGAACAAGCTTGATGAATCCGAAGCGTCTTACTTGGAAGCGACACAATGCAAGCCCGGTGACGCCCAGGCCTGGCAGGGGCTAGTGAAGGTGTATCAACGCCAAGGCGGCAAGAAGATCAAGCAGTATCAGCATGCGACTTTGAGATTAGCTGAGATCTATCGGGATGCCGAAGACATGTTCAAGTGCCAAGATACCGTGGACAAGTTCATCGACTATGTTCGTGTCCAAGGAGACCGCCTCCAGCTCGTTGAAGCTCTGGATCTCATCCTACCTGGAAGTCCCATCTACCCTGCCCTTGAAGGTCGAGTCCCGCCTCCCGTCCAACAATACGAAACACAGGCGCAAATCGTTGAGGCCGAGGAGAAGAAGAGGATCAACAGCTTGATCGGGGAGCGGCGGACGCGGATCGGTGCTCGACTCAACGATGTCACGCTAGAGGTGAAGCGCGAGGTCTATCGCGAGAGCAGACTCGGCAACATCTATAGGCAAATCATTGACTGGGCATCTGATGACGATTTGCGACGAACGTACGAGGAGAAGTTGTTGCTGTACTGTCATGAGCGACTACTCGCTTGGCCGCCGGGCGAGGAGAAAACCCGCGAGTCAGAGCTCGTCAAGAAATTGGCAAATGACATGATCATCATCAAACACCCTTTCAAGTTTGCCTGGGACATCGGCATAGACTGGCAGAATCACAAAGAGATCTGGGAGTGGGATGTCAATATTCTCCGGCAGTACTGCTTGAATTTTCCGGACAGCGATCTCTGTAGGGTTGTTATGGGTTTCCTGACGAGCGCCGTGTCCCCTTTTCCTAAAGAAGAATCACAAGAGAACCAAGCTCCGGGGGCTGCTGAGTCGGAGGATGAGAGCGAAGATGACGAAGGGGGAGTCAGCACGACGTACGCCCCGGTGACAGAGGAAGACCGGCTGTTGATGATGACGGAGGGCATTTCCGGCGCCAATTCTCTGTTTGCGTATCGGCTTATGGGCGAATACTATCAGTATTTGGAAGAGCACGAGAGCAACGTCGAGCTCATGCGCAAGGCCCTGGAACATGTGCAAGAAGAGCGAAAGAAGACGGGATTGAGGTTCCAGAATACCGAAGATGCATTTTCACTGTATCTTGCTACCGCGCTGGTGTATTACCAGACTCCGCGCCATCACCAGGAGGCGAAGAGCCTGTTCGACAAAGTCCTCGACCATGATCCGCTCTCCACATCTGCACTGATCGGAGTCGGGCTCATCTACGAAGAGGAAGAGGACTATGATGAGGCCATCGACTTCCTGGAGCGGGCTCTCAAACGGGCGCCAGACAACCTTCGCGTCCGAACCGAGGCCGCCTGGGTGAAGGCATTGAAGGGAGATTACGCAAGTGGCGCAAAGGGGCTGGAAGAATGCATGCCGCTTCTTACCAAGAAGGGGCAGCCAGTCAACAAGGAACTGCTGGCTCAGACCCAGTATCGGTTGGGCTACTGTATCTGGAACCTCGACACGTCAAAAGCGGCGCGCAAGAACCGAAAGGGAGCTTATAGCTACTTCTTAGAGTCCCTCAAGAGCAACCTCAACTACGCTCCTACATACACCATCCTCGGTATCTACTACGCAGATTATGCAAAGGACAAGAAGAGAGCACGGAAATGTTTTCAGAAAGCCGTCGAGCTATCTCCGTCCGAAGTCGAGTCTGCCGAAAGGCTCGCCAGATCGTTCGCGGACGATGGCGACTGGGACCGGGTTGAGCTGGTCGCTCAGAGAGTGGTGGACTCTGGAAAGGTCAAGCCGCCCCCGGGATCTAAGAGGAAAGGTATCAGCTGGCCGTTTGCGGCGCTCGGTGTTGCTGAGCTGAACAAGCAAGACTACAACAAGGCC
Source organism: Echria macrotheca (assembly GCA_030411725.1). Classification (NCBI taxonomy): domain Eukaryota; kingdom Fungi; phylum Ascomycota; class Sordariomycetes; order Sordariales; family Schizotheciaceae; genus Echria; species Echria macrotheca. The sequence continues at coordinate 1,934,484 of MU839831.1, read as the reverse complement.
ATTGTGTCCTTCCAAGCCGCCCTCAGGATTTCGCCCGAAGACTACCACGCGTGGGTCGGTCTTGGCGAGAGTTACCACGGGTCCGGAAGATATATCGCCGCCACCAGAGCTATCCTAAATGCGCAGAAGCTCGAAGAAACGGCCGCTGCGGAAACCGCCGGGGAAGCATGGTTCACCAAGTTCATTCTGGCCGAAACTAAGCGGGAGCTCGGAGAGTTCGACGACGCCATCTCGCTCTACCGACTGGTCATCGCCGATCGTCCAGAAGAGCACGGAGTTGCGATTTCCTTGATGCAGGCGTTGGTGGACAGCGCCATGAACAGCATGAATAAGGGATTCTTTGGGAAAGCGATTGGTCTCGCAAAGGAAACAATCGCTTTCGCCAGTCGCGCTCCTGCTGCCATTACAGAAACTTTCAATTTCTGGAAAGCGGTCGGGGATGCTTGCGCGCTCTTCTCCAGCATCCAAGGCCGAATTTCGGAGTTCCCTACAGAGAATGTTCGAGACCTGATAGGCAACGACGACAACGCCGAGGAATATCAGGTCTTCCGAGACGTCGACAGTGTTGGTACGGGGGTTATCGCCACCGCCGGTATCTTCCCGGAAGACGAGACCATGGGAGTCGACCTGACGAAAGTTATAGAGGCAACAATCCTAGCCCATAAACGCGCTGTCCATGTCTCGGCGAGCGACACACATGCCCATGCGGTGGCATACTACAATCTGGGCTGGGCAGAGTACCGGGCGCACATGTGTCTCCCGTGGAAATTCAGGAAAAAGTCGACGAGATACCTGAAGGCGGCCATTGCCTGCTTCAAGCGGGCCATCGAGCTCGAGGCGGGCAACTCCGAGTTCTGGAATGCACTTGGCGTGGTAACCAGCGAGGTCAATCCCTCGGTAGCGCAGCACTCTTTCGTCCGCAGCTTGTATCTCAACGAGCGGGGCGCACACGCCTGGACAAACCTCGGCACGTTGGCTCTCCTCCAGAATGATGTCGTCCTTGCCAATGAGATCTTCACCAAGGCCCAATCGGCAGACCCTGATTACGCCCATGCCTGGCTGGGACAGGGACTTGTCGCCTTGCTCTTGGGAGACGCCAAGGAAGCCCGGGGTCTCTTCACACATGCCATGGACATTTCCGAGAGTTCTTCTGCTGCCACTCGACGTCTCTATCCCGTCTCTGTGTTTGACCACATCCTGACGTCGTCGTCGGAGCAGCCGATAACGATGCTATTGCAACCCATCTTGGCCCTCAGCCAGCTCCAGTCGATGTCACCACAAGATCTGGCGTACAACCATCTTGGTGCTCTTTTCCAGGAGCGCGCCCATGAGAGCGACCGAGCTGTGGTCGTACTGGAGGAGATTTGTCGGGTGGCCGAGGCTCGCTTCGAGGTTACGGAATCGCCCGAGGCCCTGAAGCAGTATGCCATCGCCAAGGCTGATTTGGCTCGGTCCTACCTCGCTGTTGGTGCTTATGATGAGGCCGTCGCGTCTGGCGAGCTTGCCATCGATCTCAGCAACGAGGAGGGTCCAGAGAGTGAGTTGACGGCCGAGGAGCGCAAAAAGGTTCGTCTCAGTGCCCATGTTACCATGGGGCTGGCACAGTATTACCTGGATCACATTGAGGACGCCGTGGCCTGCTTTGAGAGTGCGCTACAAGAATCTGACGGGAATCCGGACACTCGATGTATCCTCGCCCAGGTCTTGTGGGCCACCGGTGCAGAGGAATCCAGAGAGCGAGCGCGCGAGGTGCTGTCTGAAGTCATCAGGCGAGAACCCCACCATGTGCAATCTGCTTTGCTGTTGGGTGTCATCGCGCTGTTGGACGACGACGTTGAGAGCCTAGAGGCAGTGGGTCAGCGACTCCAGAGTCTCAGAGCCAGCGTCACGGGTGTTACGGGTGCCCAACAAGCCCAGCTAGGCGACGTGATGCGAGCCATTGCCGTCTTGGGAGCGGGCCAGGGACCAGAGGGTGCGAAGGCGCATGCACAGATGGATATAATGTACCATCCGTACCTGCCGCACGGATGGTCGGAACTGGCCGCGCTGGGCAATGACGGCGATGGTGCTGCGGCGATGGGGTTGCGCGTGGCGCGGAAGGGCGCACCGCCGCACGGTGATCTGACGGATGAGGATATGGGATTAGCGTATGCGCGGACGGGGCTGCCGGCGGACGCGCAGATGGCGATTATGGTAGCGCCGTGGGAGTGGGCTGGATGGACTGCTGTGGTGGAGGCTGTTGGAGCATAGCTTCTTGTTTTTGTCCCTGACAGATGTGCCTTGAAGGCTGTGTATCATGATGGTTATGAACGCGTACACGGGTTCAATGCGCGGGTTGTATTTGCGTATCAAGAGACGGGCGTCTCGCTTCAGCAGAGCCAATGGCGTTGTTGAGTATCCAGTTGTTACCGCTGGAAGGGATATACTAGCGCTTGAGTCGTTCTTGGGATGGCATCAGTAGGGAGGGAGATCCTCTGTGTGGATATCTAGACTGTAGGAACAGCGAGGCCAAGAAGCGTATCTTCGACCACCACATGTACCGTCCCGTAGGTAACTCTGCAAAGCAAGTTCCATCTTCTGAACCTTTGAAGCACCCAGGTATCAAAATACGTTCAGTTCTCGGTCACACCCGTGGGAAGCATCATGGAATGACACGGCTCGCTCATGAAGTAAAAATGCACCAAAGTCCAATCATACAATCTCATCCTCCTTCACACGTCCCAGGTCCAGCACCTCTTTCTTCCGAGTCCGATCCCACCCCCAGAACCCAACACCACGCCCCCTCAGCCTCGACCAAAACGGTTTCTTCTTCTGACCGTGCTGCACTGTCACCTGGACCTGCGACTGCGTCCTCCTCATCATAACCACATCTCCTCCTCCACCTCCTCCAGTCCCACCACCCCTTGGACTCACATTGACACCGGTACCGACCGGCCGTCGCATCTGCGACCGTCTCTTCCTAAACCTCGCCCGTCTCCCGACCTCGCTCACACCACCAGGAACACTCGATCCAACACCACCATTCCCACCACCAGCCCCTACTATATTGCCGCTAACTACCCCTGGACTCGCATTCGAACCACTCCCCACAACGCGCAGCCACGCCGCGCCGGCGGACTCCCTCATCTTGGAAAGACTCCGCTTGACAGCCTGCATGGCCGCCTGCGTCTGCAATATCACAATCAGCAGAAAGAACGGAATGCAGACCGAGACCATGGTGACGGGGAACTGCCAGTCGTTTTGCGAGAGTTCGAAGTTTGTGATTCCGAATACGGACTTTTATTTCTCCCATATTAGCACACATCATTCATTTCTCTGTGTAGGTAGGTAACCAGAAAAAAAATCGGGAAGATAAAAAAAGAGGGAGGGAAAGATAAAAACTTACAGTAACAAAAGTCAACGGCAAAAAAATCATCGACACGCTCGTCAAGATCTTGATATTATCCCCCTGCTCAATCGCCCTTCTCGACTCCTTAACCGAGCTCCCACTAAAAAGCTGCTCCCTGAGCGACCGGATCTCGTCGCGCGTCTTGTTGTTCCGGTCGTACACGTCCTGCAGGTCCTTCACCGCCGCCTCCAACTCCACCCTCAATCCTTCTAGTTTTGACAAGTACTCGCGCACGTCAGGCGATATTGTTTCTCCCAACGAAGAGAACAAAGGATGCGGCCATAGCGTCGGATGCCGACCGGCCCAGAATTCTTTTGTAAAGGTGTCGAGGTAGGCGCTCCGCATCGACTTGATGCCGTCGTTGATCACACCCAGAGTATTGTAGGCCCAGAAGTAGCGGCGCGAGTAGGTGAAGTCTTTGTCTTCGAATAGGAGCTTGTCGCGCAGTTTTGCGTCGAACATGAATGCGTTCTTGTTTTTTTGTCAGTGTGTGTGTGTCAGTGAGTGTTATGGTCTCTTTATCAGCGTTGCTGTTGTTGTTGTCTCCCTTGTCTGTCTGTCTATCTGTCTGACTGACTCCCCTTATTTGGAAAGGGGAAGAGAAAAAAAAGTTGAGGGGGGTGTGGGTAAAATGACGGAGAGAAGAAAAAAAGGAAACGAAAAAAAAAGAAGGGGGAAAAAACAAATGGGAGAGAAAAAGGGGGAAGGGGAAAAGGGGGGAAGGGGAAAGGGGGGGAAGGAAAAAAACAAAAGGAGGGAGAAATAACAAGAAAAAAATACTCACAGGCGGCGTAATCAACTTGGATATAGACTGATTCAAATTCGTATACCGTTTCACCGCATCCCTATACTCAATCGCGAGACAACTCAAAAAAGCATAGGGCCCATTATAAAACGGCTTCCCAACAAAATCCTCGCTGCGCATCGAGTGCTCGTCGTCCGGAAAACACTGGACATTGAGCAGGTGCCAGGGCGCGAACGTGTCGTAGATTTTGCCTTCTCTGTTGCGCCTCCGGACTTTGCTCTTTACGGTGCGAGCCGGGTGGTCGCCATCCAACGAAAGCGCGAGGACGGAACTGCACTCGGCGATGTCGATGTGGTCGGGCGATCGCTTGTCTGGAGGCCGCGCGTCGAAGGCCTGCCAGGGCGCCGGGGTGAGGCCTTCTTCTACTATTGTGTAGTACTTGAAGACGAAGAAGAAGGTGCGCTGGCGGAGGGGGTTGGGTTCGTAGGCTCGGGACATGTAGGCCTTTTTATTTATTTTGTGGTTAGGTTTGGGTTTGAGTTTTTGGGTTTGGGTTTGGGTGAGATTGGGGAAGGGGGAGGGAGGAAAAAGATGAGAGAAACAATATACATACGCGGGTCTTGCCCTTGTTTGCTTCGGTCGTCACAAGATGTTGGAGGAGCTCGTCCATGTCGAAGTGGTTTTGGAGTGTCATGTGGGCGGCGCCTAGCATCAACGGGGAGGGTTCTTGAAGGATTCTATATGTTTGTTTTAGTAAACCGGGACTCAGATGATGGAAGAGTAAAGGGGAAACGCACGTCATCCTCCCGACTGCCTCTCCCCTGGCATTCACCTCGCTCAATCTCGACCACGCAACCGCCGGACTCTCAGGATCACCATCCACCTCGGCCTCCACCACCGCATTCCCCGCAGCCTGCTCCGGGGGTCCTGGTCTGCCATTCTTGTCGACCTCGTAGACATCATAGGTGGCGTGGGCATAGGCCTCCTCGACGGGGTTCAACAAATCCGGAATACTCTCAGCCGCGATCTCGCTCGGCAGCCGCTCGCTCAGCTTGATCATGGCGGGCGGGAGTTTCTCCCTCAGCGCGACAAGGTGGTTTACTAAGTCCCCGTCTGTGAAGGTTTCCTTCCGAAGCGGCTTGGAGACGTAGGACTGGAACGTCTCGGTGACAGTGCCGGTGTTGCTCCGGGCGGCCTCGGTAGGCGGGCGGGGGACGGCCGTCAGGGGTAGAAACTCATCGAGGTCGTCCACAGATTCGTTGACAGCCTCGTAAACCGATGCCGGCCGGACTGGTTTGCTGTCCAGCGGAGAAGGGGTGAGCTGCCCGGAACCGCTATCCGGAAGTCCATCGTTGGTAAAGCGTCGACCGCGCTTGACACCAGCCTGTGACGATTCGGCCGGAAACGTGACGGCACGGAGGGCAGGGGACGGCAAAGGCGAGGTTCCTATTCGGGTTCCCGGGAGATTTCCCGGGATATTCTTGGCGGTAGCCTCGTGGAACAGCCGCAGATGCTTCAGGTACTGCGTGTGGTGGTGTTCCACAGCCCGGAGCAGGTCGTCCATACCCGAGCCACTCATTTCTTTTGTTTTTGTATTCTTACTAGTCTCGAGGTGTGGTTACAAAGAGCAGAAGGGAGGGAAGGAGAGTAACACGAAAGATCACAACTCAAGTTGGACAAGGCTCTTATAAGTGACGGACGACAAAACCCCCACGCCAGCCACCACATGGGAAGCCTTATGGAGTTTGTTGTGTGGTGTGTGAACTCCGCCCCATTGGATGTGCGCTGCAGACTGCGGGGCGCACCCAACCAGTTGTATTGGAACATCAGAATGAGGCTGTATGGCGTCCTAAGTGTACGTGTAGCTGTGCGGTTTCCCACGGCATTCCTGGGCTTGGCGCTCAGGTGTCCCTCCATGGGCTCTTCTCGTCCCCCCAATGGCGGTCCTCAAACAGAAGGTCGGTGTCCCGTTGGAGACATGGGGCTGTCCCTCACCGACGCGCATCATCATCACTGCCAATACCATACCACGTGGGAGCTTTGACTCCAACATTTTTGCATACAAGGCCTTTGCTCTGAAACCGAGTGTACGAGACGGAATTGATTGACAGCCCGACGGCGTCTTTATAAAAACGCCGACGGCATCGTCGTCCGTCTCGCCGTCTCGCCGTCGGCCGGTTTGCTGGCAATGGCTACCTAGCTACCTACTGATCAACACCCACCACCTTCCCATCCGTCGTCCCCTCCATCGACGGCCCATCATGCCCTCCGGTGGCCGCCTTCTCCTTTTCCCATTCCTCGGGCGTCTGGCACTTGGCCGTCCAGGCGTGGATCTGAGAAATCTCGTCCTTGAGCGCCGCGTTGACCAGCCGGTGGCGCTTGAGCGAGTTCTTGCCGGCGAATTCGGGCGACACGATGAGCGTGGTGAAGGCCTGGCCGCAGCCGCCTGTTTTTGTTAACATGGGGAGGGGCTCTCATGTTGCGGGCATGACGTCACAGAGAAACAATAAGACGAAAAGAAAAAGACATACCAGACATGTCTTGCACCTCTACATGGACTGCTTTGAGCCGGTCGGCCAGAGCTGTCTTTATTGAGCTCTCTGTTATTGTCGCTTCGGCCATTTCGGAGGGGTGTGGCAGTTGACGGAGGGGCAGCAGACAGAGTTGGCGATTGCCCCGCCATGATGTTTCCCGCCTTATCAATCAAGATTGATAAGTTTGAGAGAAAGGGTTAGGGTTTTACAGGTGTCGGCTTGGCACACACTCATTCACTCGGCGACGTGCATCGTGCATCCCGTGAAGCAGAGATGAGTTGGCTTATTGACAAGTTCAAAGAATCCGGAAAGTTGTGGGGCTATATAGAAATCAGTTGAAATATTGATCGAGCTGGGTTGACTTGAGTCCATATCGACCACTCTTTCCTCTTCGTTTTTTTTGTTGTTGCCTGTCTGTTTTTCCTTTCTAGCAGCAGCAGTGGGCCGTGCCGAAGCAACTCCCATCGATGAGAGCCTCCGTCTGGACGCGCATCTCGAGAACCACGCCTCGTCGCCCCTTCCAACTGTCCAAGAGCTCAATAACGACCATGGCGCTCCAACAAATCAAGAGCCCGCGCTTTACGCAGCGGGTAGTTGCCGCCATGCGCTCTCTGTTTGGCTTGCCCGTCCCATAGGAATATATCCCAATCAGCTAATACCCAAAAGCTACCCAGAGGAGCTCGCCGATCGCAGTTGGGACAATGTCGGTCTGTTGCAAGAGAACATCGAAAAGGTCACTACGGCGCCGGCCTCGGTCTCGACGGTTACCGGATACAGCAGCGTGTCGCCGATTGTGCTGCTGACCAACGACTTGACTCTGCGCGTGGCCGATGAAGCCATCCGGAAAGGCGCCTCGGTGATTGTCAGCTATCGTATGTTTTATTCTCTCAGTCCATCACATCAACAACCAGAAGTAACACAGGGGGAGTAGATCCGTTCATCTTCCGGGGCCTCAAATCCGTCACCCTCGCCGACCCTCAGCAGCAAATCCTCCTCCGTCTCGCCCAAGCCAACATCGCAGTCTGTACGTATCCCCTTTCCCTACAATCCACCCTAACCAACCCCATCTAACAGCTGCCACCAGACAGCCCGCATACAGCCGTCGACGCCGTTCCCGGCGGCGTCAACGACTTCCTCGCCGACATGCTCGACGGCCACGGCGTGACAACCCGTCGCTCCGTGATAAAACCCTCCCCCCCGCCGCTCCCGCAAGGGTTCGCCGGAGCAGGCATGGGCCGCCTCGTGGAGCTCGGCCACGCGGTCAACATAGGACGGATCGTGGAGGCGTACGCCAAGGGGCTCGGCGGTCTGCGGCACGTCAGCGTCGCCTGGCCCAAACCTCTCGCGTCCAAACAAAACCCGCAGACGGCGCCCATCGCCGTCAAGACGGTGGCCATCTGCGCCGGGAGCGGGTACGACGTGATCAAGGACACCGACGCCGACATGTTTATCACCGGCGAGATGTCGCACCACTTCGCGCTGCGGCTGACGATGATGGGCAAGACGGTGCTTACGGTCCTGCATAGCAACTCGGAGAGGCAATTTCTGAAGAAGAGGATGGCGGGGCAGTTGAGGGCTGAACTCAAGAAAGATGTGCCGGCGGTCGAGGTGCTGGTTAGTGAAGAGGACGAGGATCCGTTTGAGGTGTGGGATGTGCAGCGGATGCCGGCGTTTGCGTATGATTAGGTTTTGTTCTTGTGTGTGTGCGTGTCAGAAGGCTGTCCGGGGAGAGAGAGAGAGATGGTGGAAACTTGGCATATCATATCGAAAGCTGGATTAGAGAGTATGTGTACGGATTACTCGAGCAGAAAGACGGGGGGGATCAATCTCTTGGGTTGAGCATGTGTAGGCCCCAGAATACAGACGGAGAGAGATCAGTCTGCCAGGTTGCAACCAACATAGCCGACGAGCAAGCGGAGGGAGATCAAAACGACCGCTCTTCTGGTTTTTAAGTATGAGAAGTAACTGAGCAGACGGGGCTAAGAGGGACCAGACCACAAAGATAGCTTTCCTGTGTTGAATATAGCTAGACGACCAGATGGAGAGAAGAGATCAAAGATCGCTCATGCTAGTTTGAAGCACAGTTAATCGAGCACCAGCCGACTCATAGTGCTCAAAAAGAGCAACTCTCATGTCAAAAGAGCCAATGTATAAATTTTCCCTTAAGTCGTACTCGCCTCACTACTACTACTCCCACTCTCACTCCCCGACGTCTGACTTCCTTCATCTCCTCCTCCTCCTGCAAAACCAACAATCGCATCCCCCTCCTCCATCAACGCCCCAACCTCCTCCCCGCCCACGCCCCGTTCCCTCCAGCGCTCCAACAACCGCCGCGGCATAACCCACTCCCGCCTCGCCTCCTCTTCCTTCCCCTCCTCCACGAGTCTCCTCAGTCGTCCCGGGACAGAAAGCACCTCCCTCGCCAGCTCCCTCGTCCTTTTTCTGTTCCCGTCCCCGTCTTCCGTTCTTGGTATTATCTCCTCCCTCAGCCCCTCCCTCGCCCGCGCCGCCATCTCGTACACCCTGGCCACCACCACGTCCAGCGTGCCGGCCACCGGGTTGAGCGGGTCCATGGTCGACTGCATGCGCCGTATCGTCTCGGTCGCCGAGATGAGCTTGGAGTAGTTATCGTACACGAGCGCTTTTTTTTCCGCGTCGAGCGCGCGCATCTCGCCTAGCACGCGCGTGTAGGTCTGGAGGAGCTGGGCGAGGGAGGCATTCTCCAAAGTTTGGGAGATGAAGGATTGGGGGTCGAAGGTTGGGTCGTCGAGCTCTGAGGAGGAGACTAGTGTGTCTGGTGGTGGGTGGTGTTGGGGGGGCAGTTCGAGGGAGGGTGTGGATGGTTGGGATTGTTGCTGTTGTTGGTGTTGCTGCTTCTTGATGTTGTAGTATTCGCGGAGGGCGGCGCGGGTGGCGCGTTTGGAGGAGGAGGAGGACGCAGCGGTGGAAGAAGAGGTTGTGATGATGGTTGGGACGGTGGGTTGTGATGCGAGCTTCGGGGAGCTCGTGGTGGATGAGGTGGTCGGGCGGAGGTCGAGGGATGGCCGGGTTGAGGATGTGGGTGTGGTTGTGGTCGGGATGCCTGTCGACGAGTTCATGCGCCGCGCGAGGGGCGTTGAGGGGTCGCGGGGGGAGGCGATTGTTGACATTCTGTTATGGGAGTTGGTTTATGGAGTTTGTGGGTATATCGTTAGGGTGGGTGGTTGAGCTGTCGTTGATGTTGGAGCAGCAGCTGTTGTAAGGACCACCTCAGCGTTGCGCTGCGGCTGACAAGCTGCATTGGGGGCGAACCAACTTCCCGGGCCCGCCGTTCCAGGGGTTATTTAGCGATCCCGCTCGGCTCTTGCCGTCCACGTTTGACGACGACAACAAAGTGAGGAAACGAGAAACCGTCAAAATTCTGGCGACATTGGTAAGAGCTGTATTTCCTGCTATTCTACTTGTCCGGTAGCACTAACTCATCCCAGCCAAACATTAGTGTCACTGCAGCTTACCGTGTTCCTGTCCTTTAACTCATCAGCATCTCAAAAGTCAACTCACTCACCCACGGACTTACACACACCAACGAAAACCAAATCAGATACCAACCACTAAGCTAGAAAGGAGATTGATTGATTCCCCTCCTCATCTCTCTTCCTCTCAAAATAAACCAAAAAAACCCCCCAAAAATGGACCTCCCAACCCAACTCCAATCCGCCCTCCGCCAACAAACCGGCGTCCCCCTCCCCTCCCTATCCTACCTGCGCACCATAATCCCCCAACGCACCCCCCCTCCCCCCCTCGCCTCCCTCATCGCAACAGCCCGCGCCCGCCTCCTAGCCGCAGACCTCACAACCCCCAACCTCCTCGACCCTTCCTACACCTCCAGCGCGACCCTCCCGACCCACCGTATCAACAACCCCGAGATCGACACCTCGAGTCTAGAAAACGACATAATCCTCCAAGTCCTCGACATCGAGAACCTAAGCCGCCCGCGCTGGGAGCAGGCGGAGGAACTAGAAGCCATAGAGCGCGGCGAGATGACCCGCGGCAGACAGGTCATCCGGATTCCCCTTCCCGGTGATCAAGACGACGACTCCGACTCCGATTCCCCCCCAGCCCCACAAAACCCAAACCCGGAACAACAAGCAGGCAAAAATACAACACACAGACTAGTCCTCCAAGACTGCGCAGGCGCCAAGGTCTTCGCGATCGAACTAAAACGAATAGACCGCTTCGGCATCGGCAAGACGAATATCGGCGAGAAGGTGCTCGTCCGCAAGGAGACGCGGATCGCGCGGGGCGTGTTGCTGCTCGAGCCGGAGAGGTGTTTACCGCTGGGAGGCAAGGTGGAGGTCTGGCATCGGGCCTGGGTGCAGGGCCGGCTGGCGCGGTTGAAGGAGGCTGTGGGGGGTGAGGAGCAGGAGAGGTGATTTAGTTTATTCTAGGCCATAGTGTACGTTGAGAGAGTTTTGATACCCCATTCTTGTAGTTTATTACGTACCAGCAAGTTAGACACAAATTGGTCTTTTCTGGTACCGTGACCTAGCTAGCATTCACCCTTGATGATAAACCGTACCGTCTCTGTAGACACTCGGAACGACACAGGTACAACACGCGGTAACCCATAGCTAAGCTCCAAAACAACGCTAGCCATGCTATTCATCTAGGTAATGTATTATACAATACATATTCATACAGCCCTTCCCATGCCTGAACCAACCTATGCACCAGCCACCACTGCCAACCCCTCGTAAATCTTCCTCCGGACGGCATAAAACGCCCCGCCACTCACCATACCCATGCCAGGCCCCATCTCCGGCAGCGCCACGCTCTCAATCTCGATCCGGCCCGTCAACGTCTTCCGCACGGCAACCGCATCGTCAATGACCAGCGTTCCCTCTCCTCGGAACTCGGCCCTATGCCCTCCGTTAAGCATGGCTCGCCTCAAGTCGGCCAACCGAAGATCACCAACGTGAAGTGGCTGCGCAGCCGAGCGGACGGCAGAGATGCGGTTGGTAGGAAGAGCATCGAGAGTCGGTATCAACGCCCCGTCCGAGCCCGTCGTCGTCAGAGCACTGGATACCGGCACGACAGCACTATCTGTCGACTCCATCTTGAGACGTTTGTGGGTGCCATCTTCATGGTCTGCGTCCGTGACGGCAAACTCTCCTCCCAGCAAGAGCATCCCCGTGACTGTGACGATACCCAGGCCCCGGACGTTCTGCCACTTCAGACGCTTGACGAGAGGATCCGCCAGCTTGACGACCCAGGCATTGGTGTCTACCGACGCGTCGACCGTCACACCCACCCCGGGAGTCAGCACCTCCACTGCTTGTTCCTCGGACGTGCCCAATTTGGCTCCGAGCAACTTCTTGCAGTCGGCTGCCAGCGACAACGTCTCCTCCTCAGCACCGGCCACCAGTACAAGCTTGCGAGGTTGAATCAGCGGTATCAACATATTGAGACTGCGCTTGTCGTGCAAGCCACTGAAATCAACAAAGGCAATTCGTAGCCGGACCGAGACAGTCTGATTCGAAAGCACAAGCTTGGACGGACCGAGGACCGTGTCCTCTTCATCCTCGAGCTCGTCAAGTTCGTCGCCTGCCGGGCCGTTTGCATTGTTTGGTAGATCCTGCTCATCCGCCGACAACGCTCGTTGGAGGATAGGCCGCTTCGGTCCAGGCCCCTTCGTTGCAGCACCGACGTCGTCGAACTTGCGCTTCTGGCCGAGACCGCCATCCATGTTGCTAAATTGGTTCTGGACCTGGCCATCCGCGTCTTCCCGCTCTTCCGCCCTCAAATACTCCTCGGGACGGATGAAATCGCCAAACTCGTCATGCCGCTTGCGGCGAATGGCAACCGGGAACATGCGGTCCCGCCCCTTCTTGGCCTCCACGGCAAAGTCGTAGAACCCCTTTTTCTTCACCAGGATGGTAACCCCCAAGTCCTCGTCATTCAAAACCACTTTCTTCCGGCTCGCTTGTCCCAACGTGGTGGACACGTTCAGCGCTTTACCCTGTTGCTCTGTCTCTGACTCCGAATCCGATGATGATTCCGATGAGGCGTCATCAACCGCGTCCGCGGATGCTTCTAGTGAAGTAGCACCACCGGTCTGTAAGGTTGCTTGCAACTGCCGCTGAGTTGCAAGCCATTGTTGATATACCGTGAGCTCGTTACCTTGGAGGGCTTCCTTGGCGGCTTCTGCAACCTCTAGTTCTCGACCTCCTGCGTAAACTTGTTCGAACGTGTCGCCGCTGCTTGTCTGTTCTGTCGCAACACCATCCCTCCTCTCCTTCCACCATTCCCACAAGGTGCGCGCAATCGACCGTTTTGCGCTCAAGTTGGGCTTCTCTGTTAGGATGACCAAGTTTCTGGCATCGCCAGCAATAGACTTGAGAACATCCTTGGAGAAGCCCCATTCGAGACTGGCATCGCTGGCCAGAATCACCCGACCTCTTGGTTCGGAATCGTCTGCTGCTTGTTGGAGGATCCGCTCGACCTGTGCCTTGCGCTCGATCAACCTGAGATATCGAAAGTCAAACGGCCCCGCTGCATCTTTGGCGCTGCCCGTGTTATTGTTAGTCTTCTTGACCCCGTCGGCAAACAGTTCGAACTCTCTGACGATGCTGTCGTCCATCCACTCAAGCATACTCCGGGCGTTGCGCATCGTGCTGCCGATGCTACGCCCAGCGAGGAAAAGTTTCGTGGACCTGAACACCTCATTGTCTTTAGCAACTTCGCTCCGCCAGGCATGTTCTAGAAGGTAGGCCAGCTCCAGCACTCGTGCGCTCGAGTCCACCGGGATGAGCACGGTTCCGCCGCGGCCAATGCAAAGCTTGACCGACTCCAAGAGTTGTTCATCCCTGCGGGCACGGGCTAATGTTGACTCGGGCGTCCGACTGCTGCAGACGAGCGCCGTGGGTTTCCGCAGCTGCTCGATCACCTCGGTGCCGCCAGCACCACTGTGATTGCCGCCGAGCCAGGCGGCGCCGGAAAAGACATTCTCACGAGCCTGGTTCCAGTCGACCGCATACACAATGGACTCGAGACCATGCTGTATGTGCCAAATCGTTCCTCCAAGTGTATGCCCCGAGTTGTAAGCCGTGATAGTTAGGCCGTTCAGGGGTGGTGAGAAGGGGGACGGTAGTGGTTGATGGGGTTGCGAGTATTTTAGCGGTTGGATGAGCGAAAAGTAGCGCGCGATCTCTTCGGGAGTCGGGGGTTGGAGGAGAAACCCTTGGTCCGTCGACGCGGCCTGCGAGTAGCTATATGAGACTTCGGCGAGCGACGTAGCCGGAATCGTGGTCGCGGCGAGGGGTGTAGAGGAGTAAAGGTCTTGTGTCAAGGTCCTACCGAGATCGATAACGGGTCGGGTAGCGTAAACGGGAATTCGAGTGAACAGTGGGAAGTGCTTGCAGCAATGCGCGTAGGCGGCGAGGTGCGGGACGGTGGCATGCGTCAGGAGAATGAGCGAGAGCGTCGGCACTTGTCTGCGAACTGTCAGTATCAATCCTCGTCACCACCGCAATGACATACTTCTCCAGCTCCCTCAGCTTCTCGACGTCGAATGACTCGTCCCAGCCCACGTCAATGAGCACCTTGACACCTCCATCGAGCTCGAGCAGGGATTGCGACGCCGTCGAGTCCGACAGCGCGCCCTGCAACGGGCAGAAGCTAAACATCTTGTTGGTGTGCCTGCTACCTTGCGACAATCAAGGTAGCGTTATTCTCCTCCATCTGTAGTCGATGCGCGATAGATGTGTGGTGGTATATAAGACCGTAAAAGTGGCTGCAAAGTGGTTGCGTGGGGAGAGTGCGGTTCAGCGGCGCATCCAAGAAAGATGCGGATCTTCCTTTGTCGCGTGCTGCAGGGAGGACGGCGCGCCGAAGGCCCCTGCTCCAACATTCAAGCTTCAGGGCGGTGAACACGGGCAGAATTAATTTGTTTGCAGGGCGGCAAAAGGTCGGAACGACATGGTGTCAATTCGCAGCAGGTCTAGGCCAGGGTCTCTCGTGGTGGGACATCCCTGCCAAAAGGACAGACAACGGCGAACACTTCACTCGGGACGCCGTGGCCACGACGACCACCTGTCGACTAGAACTAGTAAAAGGCTTAATTATGCTCCAGGCCGGCCTACAGCTCCAGCGTCCCCGGTGACGGCTTGATCGAACCCGCTAGTTTCTCGACCCGATCCGCGCATCCTCGAGTCTGCCGCTCCGATTCCTCGCTCGCAGTCGCCGCCCACCATGGCCGACTACTCGATGTACCACGCCCTGGGCCAGGGCGAGGTCCTCGACCCCAACGACCCCAGGCGGACCACGCAGCCCGCTCCTCCTCAATTCCAACCGCCCGTTGCGCCGAATCCCTACCAGCAGCAGGGCCATCCCCAACCAGGCGCCTACCATGGGCCACCGCCAGGCCAGCCATATCCGGGCCCGTCACCACCGATGCCGTCTCCCGGCTTCAACCAATTCCAGGCGCAAGCCGCCTTCCCGTCTGGCCCCGTATCCCCGGCAGACGATGGGGGCCTGATTGCCCAGATGGGTGGCATGTCGCTGGGCGCCGATGCTGGACATGGCACGGCGAGGAGAAAGAAGAAGGATCGACATGCGTACCATAACGTTGATGCCCCGGCCGGGTCCTCGCAAGCGTTTAACGGCATCCCTCCGGCTGGGACGCCAGCAACGAGCTACTTAAATGCGACTCCCCAGCTCGGTCCCGGTCAGTTTGCGGGCGGGATACCACCGCAGGCTGGCCTGTTCCCGGCCCCCACAAGCCCCGGATTCAACCCGACGCCCGCTTCTCCTGCCGAGTTTGCGGCCAGGAGCGGTCAGTTCGAGCCGGTGCCTTCACCAACTGTCGTCCCCGCTTCCGGCCAGGCCAAAGTTTCTCCTGATGACATGCCCAGCGTACCCCTTTCACGAGACTCGGTCCAACCGTATTTTTTCACCAGCATGTACCCAACGTTTGAGCGACTTGTGCCTCCGCCAGCCACCGTCTCGTTCGCCGCTCTGGATCAGGGCAACTCTTCTCCCAAGTTCGCCCGTCTGACCATGACCACCATTCCCGCCACTGGTGAGGCATTGAAGACAACGGCCGTGCCCTTGGGGCTGCTCCTGCAGCCTCTTGCCAGCCTCCAAGCTGGCGAGCTGCCCATCCCCGTCCTGGACTTTGGCGACGTGGGCCCTCCGCGGTGCCACCGTTGCCGGGCCTACATCAACCCCTTCATGATGTTCCGGTCCGGCGGCAACAAGTTTGTTTGCAACTTGTGCAACTACGCCAACGACACGCCCGTCGAATATTTCTGCGCCACCAGCCCGCAGGGCGTCCGCGTTGATCGGGATCAGCGGCCCGAGCTGACGCGTGGCACCGTGGAGTTCGTCGTGCCCAAGGAATTTTGGAATAAGGAGCCCCTTGGCATGCGCTACCTCTTCGTGATCGACGTCACCCAGGAGTCCTTCAATAAGGGATTCTTGGAGTCATTTTGTGAGGGTATTCTCGGCGCGCTCTACGGCGTCGAAGAGGGCGAGGAGAGGGATGAAAACGGCGAGCCAAAGAGAAGGATTCCGGCCGGCGCCAAGGTCGGCTTCGTTACCTTTGACAAGGAGGTGCACTTCTACAATGTCAGCCCTGCTCTCGAACAGGCCCAGATGATGATCATGCCGGATATTGAGGACCCGTTTGTGCCGCTGAGCGAAGGACTCTTTGTTGATCCGTACGAGTCCAAGGCGGTCATCACGTCCCTTCTAACCCGGTTACCGCAAATGTTCTCGAGTATCAAGAACCCCGAGCCGGCTCTCTTGTCGACGCTCAACTCGGCCATTGCTGCGCTGGAAAAGACGGGCGGCAAGATCTTCTGCTCGCTCTCGGCACTGCCAACCTGGGGTCCCGGCCGATTATTCATGCGTGACGATGGTAAACACCCCGGGGGCGAGCCAGATAAGAAGCTGTTTAGCACTGAGCACCCTGCTTGGAGGAAAATGGCGGAGAAGATGGTGTCGATAGGAGTCGGCGTCGACTTTTTCATGGCTGCGCCGTCGGGTGGCTACCTCGACATTGCGACAGTTGGTAAGCGGACCGGCTGCCCCAGCGAATGCACCTGCTGACACACTGACAGGATATGTCGCTGCCACTACTGGTGGTGAGACGTTCTACTACCCCAATTTCATCGCACCGAGGGATAACACCAAGCTGTCGCTCGAGATTAAACATGCTGTGACACGTGAGACCGGCTACCAGGCTCTTATGAAGGTCAGGTGTTCCAACGGTCTCCAAATCTCTGCGTACCACGGCAACTTTATCCAGCATACATTTGGTGCCGATCTGGAGATTGGAGTGTTGGACGCAGATAAGGCCCTCGGTGTTACATTTACCTACGACGCAAAGCTCGACCCCAAGCTCGACGCTCACTTTCAAGCCGCGCTCCTCTACACCACGGCCTCTGGTCAGCGTCGGGTCAGGTGTCTGAACATCATCGCTGGTGTCGACGACAACGCCAAGAACTGCATCAAGTTTATCGACCAGGATGCTGTTTTATCCATCATGGCCAAGGAAGCATCGACCAAGCTGGCGACCACGTCCAGCACGCTCAAGGATATCCGGTTAGGCCTCACAGAGAAGACTATCGACGTCCTCGCGGCGTATCGGAAGCACTTTTTATCGCAAGCCCACCCGCCCGGACAGCTGGTTATGCCTGAGAGGCTCAAGGAATTCTCCATGTACATGCTAGGTATGGTCAAGTGTCGCGCCTTCAAGGGTGGCAACGAGTCGTCGGACCGGCGCGTGCACGAGATGCGCCTGATCCGCTCCATGGGCGCGCTCGAGCTGAGCCTGTACCTCTACCCCCGCATGATCCCCATCCACAATTTGCAACCCGAGGACGGCTTCCCGGATGAAGCGACCGGCCACCTCAGGGTGCCGCCGTCGATCCGCACCTCGTTCAGCCGCGTCGAGCCGGGCGGCGTGTATATCGTGGACAACGGCCAGCAGACGCTGCTGTGGTTCCACGCGCAGACGTCCCCGAACCTGATTCAGGATTTGTTTGGGGAGGACAAGACGACGCTGCAGAGTTTGGATGCGTACACGTCGACGCTGCCCGTGCTCCCGACGCATCTGAACGCCCAAGTGCGGAATATTTTGGAATTCCTCAAGACGATGCGCGGAAGCAAGGGGTTGACGATCCAGCTTGCGAGGCAGGGCATTGACGGCGCCGAGTTCGAGTTTGCCAGGATGTTGGTGGAGGATCGGAATAATGAGGCGCAGTCTTATGTGGATTGGCTGGTGCATCTCCACAAGGCTGTTCAGCTTGAGGTGAGTTGATATTTGGGGGATTTCAACTGATGTGATGCTAATGAGTCTTGTACAGTTGGCCGGTCAGCGGAAACGAGAAGACGCGGGTGATGGCGGGGCGTTGTCGCAGTTTACCGGGTTGAGGCCGTCGTATTGGTAGGGCGTGGCGGGTAGGAGTTTAGGTAGAGCAAAATGATATGAGAATGATCATGTGTTCTAATTTGCATGAGAGTCAGTCCGTGGGAGTTGGGTAAGGGATGGGGAGGCCAGTGGTCTGGGTCATCTCGCGGTGCCGGTCAGAGGACGTTGTCCATGTACCGACCGGTTCATGGGACCGGATCTCTATTTGCTGGCATATGGCTCGAATGTTGTTTTGCCGCCCTATTACGAGTATGCCAGACGTCCGCAGCGTCATGCTCTCGTGCGCGGTCATTCTCTAGTTTGTCTCCTCCGTTTGCAAAATTAACTGCTTCTAGGGTTACTAGTTCTACCGTGTGCAGGTGTCTCATCTCACGCTTCCCGTTAACCTCGTATCATATCATTAATGTCGTTGGTTACTATACTCCGCTGTGAGCTGCGGTTTTGTTTTTGTTGTGATTGTTGCTGTTGCTGTCCTCCCCTTTTACGATTGTGTCAGGGTTGCATCCATAACGTGTCCTCTACGCGTTTAACCTCTTCTATTGTCTTCTTCTGTATATTTGTCCATCATGCACGCAGTCATCTAGGTTTCTCTAGGTACCTTCGGATTGTGAGGTTAAAAACGGATGATCAAGGGTGTGTGTAGGTGTGTGTAGGTGTGTGTGTCATGATGGCAGAGGATATATTCCCGTCATGCTACCCCTCATTTCTTACCTCTTCTCATGTCCATCTTTACTTCTTACTCTGGCGGGGAAAGGAGTGTGATGATCATTCGCCGGTAGGTATGTATTGTTTTGTACGTCTCGAGGGTGTCTACTCATACCAACCTGAAAACAAGACAGCTACGGTAGGTAAATACAGGTACTTGTAACGTACGGATCGGTAACCATGCATGTGCAGATAAGAATGTGGTATGTAGGTAGGCTGGATACTAGAATAGATGCTCCGAGCTCCTTGGTACCTTTTTTTTTTTTTTTTGCTTCTCATGTCCTTCCTGCAGGTGCTCATCCTCCTCCCGCTCTCCGCCGGGGGGCGGGAGAGGTGATGGCGCGGCCGGCTACCCAGTATCCGACTTCCCGACACGTCGGGATGATCAGGATGGATGTATTGGTGAGTCGATCGGATCCGGGGTATACGTAGCTCACTCACCATTGTGAAGTTTGCTCAATGTCGTCGTGATTCACGTCGGCAGGCGAAAGTGAGTGCGTCCCGTCTGTGTGTAGGTTGGTTTGCAACTTTCTTACAGCCCTCCAACACTTTTTGAGCTGGGTGTACTGTTTGTCAGTCCTCATCAGTATAACCAAGGTCACGGCAGCCACGGCACGGCACGGCATCCGACTCACAACTGTGCTACTTGATAGCACACACACACACACATCTATACAGCGCTCGTGAGAACTCATCACCACCCGGCACCTTCTCCACGCTTCACAAGCATGTGAATTCAGAGTGATCTCGGCGTTACCGCCGCTGGCCCTACCCCCAGATCCCTGGCCGAGTTCCGACGCCGGCCTTCTCTTCTCTTCCAGCAACCGTCCCCAATCTGAGACATTCCCTCCCTCCTCCCGTTCCCACTCCCGATCAACTTCTCATGTACGATATCCCGCTACATACCGGAAAGATCATGTCAGCCGCCGACGGCACAGTATCAAACAACAAAACAAGACCCCAGAAAAAAAGATAATGACAGGTCAATTGCGGTGAGCCCCGATCCGGTATGGCTCGATATAGTTTATGTACCGTCCCGTGGGGGAAGGGTAAGGAGGAGGGGGAGGGATGGGGGAAGAAGGGGAGGGGGGGTGCTACAGAAACTTGCAGCCCAGAGAGACAGACAGGGCGGATTCATTGATGACCGGGGATGCATGTGAATGATGGCGGATAGTGTATTCGTTGGCGGTTCGAGAAGAAAAAAAAACATATCCAGGGAACCCGCGCGCCAGCCAGGAGGTAGGTGACCGGACATCTCCGTCATGAGAGTGAGAGAGAAATTCCGGTCTTGGTTGGTTGACTTCCGACGATGCGTGCGCCAGAAGCCATTGATGACGGATAGTTAACAAAAGTTTCTTCACACCGCCGAGGACTGGAGGCATCATCATCACCACCACCACGACCACCACCACCCTTCGGCTCTCAACTTGATGCAAGGAGATATGCAGCTCCCCAGATGGGTGCCGCCCCTGGGGAAATCATCCACTGTGCGTAAAAGGGCAAGCAACTGAACCACGCACTGGGTGGGAAGCAGAATACTGTATGCCGGCTTCGTGCAGCTCGTCAGGAGAAAAAAAACGAGGGCTGGGGGGTGGGAAGGAAGGAAGACTGTGAAGGGTGGTGTGGGGATGGTGTGTTGCTGTCCATGGACTTGGCACCGCCCCGACATGCCATCATCACAGGACGACCATCAAAAAACCGTTGTGTGTGTGTGTGTGTGTGTGTTGACGCCAACGTTGTCGGTTGCAGTACTACCGGCTCTGTGTGATACCTCGTCCTGTGTGGAGGCTTGTCTACGATCTGTGGTACTCGATCTTGCACCTTTGTGTCTCCCAAACTTTCTGCTTCTTCTGTGTGTGCTCTCTTGCTCTCTCTGCGTCCGCAAAAAAAAAAACCGCCCCATCCTGTGGCACCGTGTGCAAGCTAACGTTAACTAAAACTGCCGCTGTCGAGCCGTCGGGTCCCCTCGTTCTTGTCAACCCGGTGTAACCGTCCATGTCTCGTCCCTCGACAGATCCCGTGGAGGCGGTGAGCAGAACATGTTGATTGGGGATTGGGGACATAGAGATGGCGCAATACCAACTTCTTTCGGGTCGGGGGAAAACGCGGAGATCGTCCCCGTCTTGGAAAAGTTGTTTGCTCTCGCCGGTCTCGTCAAAGCTTCCAAGCAGCCAACGGCGTCCAACGGAACACTGAACCGCGCAGTCACGACGGGTACATGCAGGAAAGTTGAGAGGGCTGGCCTAGCGGATGCCTTATCTTGCAGAGCCGATGGTGTCGGTAGCCATCCCAGCCGGCAGCCCCCAGCCCATTGTTGCTTTGCCGCCGGAAGCTCGCCCCAAACCCAGCAGGATGGGAATGGGGAACGGCGGGAGCGTCAACTGTCGCCCACAAGCGCGCAATCACGGCCAGTCCGGTCGATTTCGTGCATGCCGTGGCGTCGTCATGGGATAGAGCAAACTTGGTCGTCCCCTTCTCCAATTCCAAACTTGGACTGCTGCTTTACAGGCCTCGCGCTTCGTCGTCGGCTCCGATATGCCGGTCGATGATCGAGTCGGCATGCCAAGCCGGCCATCGAAGGTCTCCTCTGGATCTCCCTTACCACCACCATCTGCCCATGCCATGGTGAGAGATTGCCAAGTTGCATTGCATCCATCTCGGTGTGAAATTGGCTTACCGAACGGCCTCACCGGGCTGAGGAGCGCCCGGGACACCGGCTAGAGTTGCCATCCCAGACGTGACACGCTCCCCGAGCCCTCCTCGACGACTGGCTTCACATCAGCCTCATGCAGCCACACGCTGTGGTAGCCAGTAATGAGCCCTGATGCCGCCGACACCTGCAGCCTGGCCAGGATCCCAGACACACTGTCCTCGCAGCCGAGAATATCTCTCGGCCCGTGTCTCTGGCGTCATTCCTCGGCCGCGCCACCAAAAACTTGCCTCGGCAAGCGCGCTCACCTGCCGCGCCCGTCCATCTCAGCACAACGATGACAGATCTTCAAGACAAAAAACATCGATTAATGGAACCTAACCCAAGTGATATGCAACCCCTGGCTCCAAACTAAGCCCCTGCCGTCTAGAGCTTCGAGAGATCTAGCAATCCCATGCACCACCGCCCAGCCACTCTAACAATGCTATGTGACCCATGATTATTCCTCCCAGAAAAGCAACGAAGGCTCCGATGACCAAAAGATACAACCCATCCATGCCGGCATGATCCGTGACAGGTCTGGAAGTTTATCGACGCCAAACTCCATAGTTCGCAGACCAAGTTAGTTGCTGAGTAGGTTGTTCAAGCTGTACTTCGAATTCGGTTGGGAGAGGACGCGGTGGATCTCGGTCTCGCCAAACATATGCCGAAAGATCTGGTAGTCCGTCGGGGCCGAAGGATGTGAGGAGCTGCTGCTGCTCGAAGATGATGATTTGGATTTGGACTTTGACTTGCTGGACGATCCGCTGCTGCTGCCACCCTTGGACTTTTTGGCAATGTCGTCGAGGATGAGCTGTGTGGTGCTTTGGCTGGGATCCTCGAACACGAAGGCCACCTGCCGGATACGCCCCCTCAGGTCCGGGTCGTACAGCAGAACCTCCCTCCAGAGCTCTGCCATCTCCTGCGGCGGGTTTCGGTAGCCATTTCCAAGACCGAAATCGCCAATCACAACGTTGGTGTACTCTGCATAGGCGCAGATACGCAGCGCGCCCCGTAGCTTGTCCTTGACCAGGTCCCGTTCGGTAGGGAACGAGTACTTGGTACCGTTTGCTGTCAGCTTTGGCCAGCGAGCAGGAGGTACCGAAACAACGGGGAGCGACCGCCACTGATCCGGAGGCAGCTTCTCGTAGCGGTCGTGGGGGCCACGAAATACCACTAGCGCCGCATGTTAGCAAACAAGACGCCGGAGCTTCGAGGTGCCAGGGAGGCAATGGCTTACCAACTTCTGAAGACAAGATGCCGGCGTACGAGGGCATGGGGAAATGCGAGCTGGGGTAGTTAGGGTCGTTCCGAGCCGCCGGTCCAGCGGTTGCCAGCGTCGCAGAAAGCGTGCTCCGGCGGCACAGACGCTCTTCGTAGCCTGCTGCACCGGTCTCCCAATCCCCACCAGGCCGGGTGTCATTGGCCGGGCAGATGAAGGGAATGGAACACTGCGTCTCCATTGCCCAGTTTATGGCGCCGTCTACCGGGTCTCCGGTATTGACATCTGCGGTGGACGTTAGACAAGCGCACAGCAGGCCAGCCACCATCGGTACTTACAAAATCGAGGGGGCGAGACATCGAGAATCCGGTCGAAGCTGATTTGCCGGAGAGGATTGCAATAGATGTACGAGAAGGTGCGATACTGCGCCGCGTACTGCTTCCTGATCAACGGGATGTACTGCTTCTTCGTCTCTGAAGCAACCTCGGCTGGCTTCGGCTTGGACTTGGAGCTTGAGCTTGAGCTTGGCATGTTGATATCCAAGCAGGTCGAGATGTGGAACTGTCAGGCAGAGAGTAGTGGTCGAGAAGAGGTCGAGTGAGATGGTGAGCTCTGGGGAGGTCGATAGGCGAAGGAACGCCATGGTCTTTATAGAAGGAGATGCAAGCCATCGATGACGCTCAACCTGGAAGACGGCTCGGTGAAAAAAGCAAGCAACAACCTCAGTCACAACTGTACCCGCCATCAAGCTAGAAAGAAAGGAAAACGGCTTGAGACTTCCTCTGGCCTGTGTAACTGCACCTGTCTCAAAGTGAGATGAGCGGATATTGGGCTGCTAAGAACATAGCGGTGGGACGCAGGCTGGGGTCCTCTCCCTGGTCGTCTGCATGGCTGTCAACGATCCAGCAATCGGTACCATCGTCTTACTTGAGGACCCAGGTGAATGGTTGCCGGGCCCGCTGGCGCCAGGCTGGCTGCCGAGACTGGTATGGCGACACCCTAATCACCGCGGCACCCCGAGTCCCCGGACTACAGCATCTTGACTCAATCTGGTGTTCCGTAACCGAGAGAGCGGTCAGTGAAGAAACAAGAAGTGAAGCCCGCGGCCGCATCTGCGGCAGCAGACCACTTGGAGGAACGGAAAAGAGGAACATCCATGATAAAGGCATCCGTGACAGGTTGAACCGTGCAAGAACGCCCGCTTGACGATGCCGCTCGAGCTGAGGATGTGATTCATTCACCTTGCCGCGGGTGAGGCGTCGGCCAATCAGGCGGAGCCATGTAAGAGGATCTGATCATGGTCCAGAGAGGAGGGTTTGGGTGTTGGTAGAGCCTGGGGAAGTCGGCGAACCCGGCGTGCGTGCGTCCACATGCGCGCGGAGACCACCCGGCCGCATGAAGGCGAGTTTCATGAATATTCACTGGGACGCCGGAGCAACGAATTTCGCAAGAGAGCTCGCTCATTCACAAGGGTGACCGTGAGACACCTGAGAAGGGAGTCGAAACGAACGGAACGGAAAACTGTCAAACTGGAAGGCGGAGAAAAAATGGACGGGTCACCGCCATCAGTGCCTTCCTTGTTTCTTCAAAGCATCTCGCGGCAGATGCACCTTCCTGCTCAGGGTCTGGAGACTTGGGATGTCGACGGTGCAATGTGGGGAACACCCATGGGGAATTGACCAATCATTGGCTGGATCCCGGATCAACTGAATTTCCACACGGCACAGCAGGACGTCCAACCCTGTCAAGCGCCAAGCAATTTTGAGCTTTGCGCAGCAAAAGAGCTCTGCTGACGCGACGCGACTCTCGCGATAAAATAATTATTGTCCTGACCGAGCTGTTGTTCACCTTGAAATTTTATTTTTGGCTCGACACCGCTACTTGACTTGCGGTACCCCCGGCCTCGAGACCACCATCAGAGCCTTCATTCGACCCGCACACGTACTTTTCCCAGCTGATGCCTCTGCTTCGACTTGGGTAGCGGTTGAGCGCGTCTCCCAGCGCCCAGATGCAGCCAGGCACTCGAGGCCTCGTTGCCCGGCTTTCGAGGCGCCCGGCCGCCACCACCCGTGTCTCGCATTACCGTTTCGGTCTCAACCGCAGCCGTGAGCCTTGCCGGCGATGCTTCTCCCAGCCGACAAAGCAATCAATCGCCGAGCTGCTGCAGTGGAAACCGGCCGAGAGAGTTGACGATGTGGTGGTTAACGGCTTCGTTCGCTCGGTGCGGGCCATGAAGGCCCACGGTTTTGTCTCTCTCGGGGACGGGTCCTCGCTGGCCCCGTTGCAGGCACTGGTTCACGCCGACCAAGTCCCAGGGTGCGAGCAGTCTTGCCTCCAACATGCTTGTCTCGGCCGTGCCAATTTGCTGATCCGGTCCCTGCAGTCTAGCCGTCGGCGCAGCCATCCGCCTCACGGGGTCATGGGTGGCATCTCCCGGTAGTGCGCAGAGCCATGAGCTTCACGCAACGAAAGTTGAGGTCCTTGGGCCTTCCGATCCAAAGGTCAGCAGTCCCCGGACGTGGCAACCGGTCTCCTGGACTGCCTCCTGACTCGCTTCCCCTAGACGTTCCCTATCCAGAAGAAATACCAGACACCCGAGTATCTTCGCACGATGCCCCACTTGCGGCCGAGAACGCCGGTGAACGCAGCACTGCTAAGATTACGCTCCGATGCCATCGCATCGTTGACCCAATTCTTCGCCAGCCGGTCCTTCACCCAGACACATCCCCCCATTATCACGTCATCTGACTGCGAGGGCGCAGGCGAGGTATTTACCCTGGCTCCGGCTTCCCAAACCACCGAGAACCAAGCGACGGACCAGGAGTCCTTCTTCCGGTCAAGAAAGTACTTGACTGTCTCTACCCAGCTCCATCTCGAAGCCCTGGCGCAGTCGGTCGGTAACGTCTGGACTCTTTCCCCCGTCTTCCGCGCCGAGGAGAGTGATACCTCGAGACATCTCAGCGAGTTCTACATGCTCGAAGCCGAGATGGGCTTTGCCGACAACCTCGGCCTCGTCATGGATCTTGCGGAAGACATGCTGAGGTCACTCAGTGCAAGTTTATTCGATAAGTCGACGGTCCAAGACCTCCTGTCACGATCAGCGCATCTAGGGTCAGATCTGGCACCTGCAGACGTCGTCAGGGGGCGCTGGGAGGGTCTCATGCAAGACAGGTGGCCAAGAATCACGTACACGGAAGCCATGGAGCTATTGCAGCAGAAAGCCGATTTATTCGCACTGAAACCGACATGGGAGTCTGGTCTGCAATCCGAACACGAGAAGTTTCTTGCCGACCACGTTGGTGGAGGCCAAAAGCCCGTCTTTGTCACTCACTATCCACGCGATATAAAGGCCTTCTACATGCTCGAGGCCCCGCCCGGCCGCTCAGAGCCGGCTGCCACGGTCGAATGCTTCGACCTGTTGGTGCCCGAGTTCTGCGAAATCATGGGCGGCTCGATGCGCGAGCATCGCTTACCAGTACTCCAAGATGCCATGAGGCGTCACGGTGTTCTGAAGCCATCAGCCGAAACTACTGGCGACGAGTCTCATGAGCGCCATGAGTCCGCAGGGGGTCTGGAGTGGTACGTTGACTTGCGTCGCTGGGGATGCCCTCCCCACGGCGGCTTCGGTCTGGGATTTGACCGGTTGCTCAGCTACCTGTCTGGCGTCCAAACTGTCCGAGACATGGTTACTTTTCCACGTTGGTTTGGCCGATGCGACTGCTGAAAAGTTCGGAACCGCAAATGGAACCATGCCAACCCGCCCCAGTGGCGTTCTCGTGAAACCTCCTATGCTGTGCTCGTCAAGGCTTGCCTACCTTGGGGGACGGGGAACTGCCTTGGTTGCACGGACCGGTACAGACACGGCGGGTCGCGAGGACCACTTCCCAGACTCGTCCGGACAAGCCTCGACCTAGAGTCATGGTTGGTGTCTTGAAGGGAGAGGATGCTACAGCGTACGAATCGCCCCCGAGCATTCATATGCGCGCGTTATGTGACAAGCTGAGGACAACTCCACACTCCAATCTAACCACTGTGCAACTGATACGGGCCTTACGGCCTTATTCTCCTCAGAAGTTAGCAATCACAGATAAACCCTTTCAACCAAAATCCCCGCCGGTTACATGCAGACCGATGTCGAGGCGCCCCCACCGCTTGGATGGCTGAGGATGGCGGTGGAAGCACAAGATGGGCGGGAAGCTGTGCCTCTGGGTCCTTGGCCATCCATCGGGCCTATGCCTGTCAAGAAGCCTTCACCGTGTTTCGGGATTCTGAACCGTCGACCATGTGGGCCAGATTAATCTGAGCACTGAGTGATGAGACTTCCCACGAGGCGGCAAGTCTGTTTCTCCTTGCCGAAGTTGCTAATTAACAAGGGAGCACCGCATCCGTCAGTGGGGGCATGTTGGGAGGCATTCATTCCCTCGAGATCACTTGAAGGTTTTGAGTCTGGTGGTCGAATCCTCCGGTGAAAATAGGGAGCCGATGCCGTCCGTGCCTTTGCCTGATAACCAAATTAACGTGTCTGATAAAGTTTGCCAAAACAGAGTGCGATTTCCACCTATCAAACGTCACACGTACTCTGTCAAATCCATGTTTGAGGGTGGGTGCTCCATCGGCTCCGAGGCGGGTCAGAATAGACGTTCTCCGTGGGGACACTTTACTTTACGGCAATATTCTCCTCCTCCCACGGGTCTCCGAATCGTCATCAGCAGATCTCACACCCAGATATGAGGTTGGGGTTTTTGTTGGAGGAGGAGGCTGAGAATCGGCAAGCCGATAAGCTTTGAACGTCTTACGCGTAGTTTAATCTATCAGGGATCTCGATCGGTGGTGGGTATGATATGTTTCCCGGCTGTTTTTATCCTCGCTCTCGCTGCTCGGCTGTCGCTTGGGAATGGGGTGGGCTGGCTGCATGCAGCACCTCGTCCTTTGACCTGGGTTCGCCTCGGACACCCAACCCCGACCAAGCTCTCAATCAAAGGGGCCTGCCTAGGTATTTCACGATGCCCCAGCGGCGGAGGAGAATTAAGCAAAAGCCTGGGAAAGATGCACTCAAAGACCGGCCGGCCGGCCGCGTATCGCAGCGGGATAGTTACAGCTGCCGTTGCTGCACCGCGCAACCCTTTTTTTACATCCGCCTGTCGTATTGTTTGTCTGCCTGCCCGCCTGTCATTAACTCCACACCGGGACGCAGAAAGATGTGATCCAGGTGTTTTTGCGGGTGGTGTTTTTTTGTGAGCGATATGATTTGCAAAGGAACTACCTACCTCGGTACCTCATCCCGACTGTCATATATGGAGTAGTGACAGACAGAGAACGGGCATCGGCACCGGCACGGCAAAAGGGGAGAAAGAGTGTAAGGGTCGCTTATTTTTTGGGAAGGGAGAGAAAGGTGTCTTATATCGTAAATTTAATATACACCACCACCACCACCACCACCACTAACGCTCTCGGTATGCCGGACAACCTTATCCAGACTGAGGGGACCGGGTCGTGGTGGTGGTAGCTGTTTTGTGTGGTTCGCGGTTCGCTTGCGGCGGTGGTGTATAATCTGTTCATGAAGCGGGAACTTGGGATGCGCCCGGTTCCGCGGGTTGAAGTAAGTGAAAGTCAGCCGCGGCACGAGTGGTTGTTGTGTTGTTTTTGTTGGAGTGTTGGCTTTGGGTGGTCCTTGATACTTTGCATATTTTTCTGGACGGTGTGTTTCTTATGATGTATGTAGGCTGTTTCTGTGGGAGATGGGGGCAGAGAGAGAGAGATGTTGTCGTTGTTGCCGAGAGGTATACACACACTTTCTGGGGGGGAGGTTCTTGACTACCTAGACTTAGTACCTAGGTAGGTAGTCAAGATTACCGACTGACTACACTAATTAGATCCGGCTGGCGAGACGCAACACATCTCACACAAGGTGTTTTCTTTTTTTACTCAGTTTCTACGCGTTCTTGGGCCTGTCTCCGACAACTCCGTCAGGGGTCCAGGCAAAGCTACCGGCGAAGCTTCGGCATTTACATGTAGGTCTCCGTGTTCTGATCCGGGCGCGGTCCACCACGACGATATCACCGGTGCCCGGGAGGTTTTTACCCCTATTCTTCTTTTCGTTGCGCCGCCGGAGGGGGAGGGAGGGACCGGCGCGTTTGTGCCTCCCTACTCTTCTCTGGTTACGTATGCGGACCACTCCCTTTTTTTCTTGCTGTTGCCGAGTTCCGGGCGGTCAGATAAGGGTGTCCAGGCCAAGCCAAGCAAGCCGAAGCCAAGAATTATAACTACTCTAGAGTAGCATCTGGCGACCCCTTTTTTCCTTTCTTTATCTTTGTCCGCGCGGCTCTGACTCCACATAATGCACATTCTGCTGCTGCCCTAGTGAGACGCTTGCTCGACGCGTTTTGGCTTGGCGTGCCTACACTAGACTACTCTAGCTAGACCATGGGGAAAGGGACACGTGTACCGGTGGTGTATTGCGGGCCTGGGTGGTTTTTTCTCCTGTTGATGGATGCCGCCGGTGCCGATAGCGATCCAACACATGGAGGTGGTGGAACGGATATGAGGAAGGGGTGGTTTTATCTTCTATTAGGTAAGGTACTTGAAAGATATTTACCTGTCTACTGCCAATATTGGAATATGTGATGTATATATCTAGGGGATAACTACTCGTCAGATTTTGGTGTGTGGGTTGGGTGTGTGTGTGTGTGTGTGTGTGTGTGTGTGTGTGTGTGTAAGAATCCTAATTCCTGCGTTTACTTCTCTCCAGGGGTAATATCCCTAGGTAGGTAGGCAGGAAGGTACGGGGCTAGCTAGGTTAGGAAACACGCTTGTGTTGTATCGTCGAACCACCTGCCCAAACTCTCTCCACTCATGACGCAGACAGATGTGACAGCTCATGTCTGGTCCAAGCGAGAAGGAAGAGAAACAAACCAGGTTTCTCTCAAAAATAAGTGTTGATCTTCCAGCGAATGAGGGTCGCAATGCGAAATGTATACTTCTGGGTACGTATCATCAGAGTTGAGAATGGAAAGTCTTGGTATCGTTGTGGTGGTGATTTCCGTCAAACCAAAAGTCATCTAACTAACCGAGCGTCAGGTGTTAAGTAAGTAAGAAGTTTTGGGTTTATTTACCCTTGAACCAAGTTATGTCCAAACAGCCGTTGCACGCCAAGGTAATAAATAAGCAGGGCTTGGTGTTTCTTGGTGTTCTTGGTGTTTTCCGTTGACCAAGTCTCTCAAAGCCAAGTAATTATCCGTTACATCCAAAGCAATAAGCTAGGAAGTCTTGGTGATTCTTGGTCTTTCTTGGTGTGCTTGGTGTTCTCATTACCCATACCCAGGACAGTGAGCCAAGCTGCCCGCCACGGCAAAACAATAAGCATAGTCAATTGCAATCATGCCACTTGGGTTCGAAGTTTCCCGGTTCAGAGTCCACACCCGAACCATGTTGGCTGCTACGTGCAATATATCGAGGTTACCGTTGGGCGTTCGGTGCAGACTCAGGTGCTTTACCTAGGGTAAGTGGCTTGGTTATTATGTAAAGACGAGTAGTTGTCCAGCAGGGTTTCCGCAGAGTTAACCTAGGAGAAAGTCACGATGGAGTGTTCGGTGTGAATATCGATGTCAATGTCACTCCTGCTGTCTACTGCCCAGGGACTAGTCATGGCAGTATGATCGGTTTCTATGGTTCAGTGTCAATAATGAGTATCTACGGCCAGGAGACTACGGACATGTCACGTCTTTGCTCCAGACTCCGGTTCGCATCGGATAAACCCCCGTTGATGAAGCCGGCCTAGGCAGCGACTGAAAGAGAGTGTCTTTCCAACAGTTCTGTAAATAACATGTCAGGACATTACATGACAGACCTCCGTCGGAGCTTCACTGCTACGAGTTGGCAAGTCTCGAGCCTCAAAGTTTAGAAGTACTCGAGGCCCTTGAGACGCGTCATACGCGGACTCCGGCTCGTTGTGTATAAGCAGCCACCCCCTATTCCCGCCTCAGATAAACATCTGACAACCATCTCCAGGCAGTCGCAATTGTTGAAGGCACGGTTAGTAGGCAGGTAACCACAACGCTCTTCCGACATTGCTCGCGTTGTTGCCTGCAGACCCATCATCCGCAATTGTCTGCCTGAAAACCATCAACATCAACGGCATCGTACGGCGTGGTAGGCAGACCGTCTACTTCAAGACCGCTAAAGTTTATCCCCGAACAGACCCGCGAGACTGCATTGCCCCATCCACAAAACACCATCTAGAATAATCCATGCAGTGCAGTTTCGGCAGGATGACGGCACGGAGAATCCCTCAACCTTGCTTGGCAACTTGGAACGGTCCGCTGTTATGTGCGCGTGCGTGTGTGAGGGCGTATGTACACTACCTTACCTACACAGATGTGTCAGTGTCGAAAGGGACGAAAGGGAGGGGGTGTGAATGAAGAAAAGAAGGAAGCGGGGCCCGAAGAACATCGGGGAAAGAAACGTTTTTGTTGTCGCACAAAGTTTAGCGATAAAGTAGGTTTGATCCGATTTTGCCGAACCTTGTTTTTTTTTCGTTGCTGTTTCCGCTTTCGTATCTTCTTCGGCCCTGTTGGGTTCTTTCTCGTCTCTTCCCCTTCTTTTCCTCTTCTTCAACACTCTTGGGTCGATGGCAAGGTACACGTGTACCCCTTTCTTGCAACCCAAACCCCCAACTACTACCACCACCTTCATCGAAAAACAGCAACGACGACAAGCCCTTGTCCTTGGCTGGGCATGCCATGGCATTGAGGTCCCTCATCCAATCCTCGGCATCCCACTCCGCCCCGCGGGGCCTTCCACCGTTTCCACACACCATGCATCCCATTCCTTCCCTTCCTGCCTCCCATTTTCCGCATGTTGTGTGCATGCATGCGTGCTTGGCCCATTGCATTTGCTCCTCTTGACCCGCACAGTAGACTAGAATCCCGGAGTGCTCCTACGTGCTTAGAAATCCAATTCTCGGCTCGCGAGTAATTCCAAAGAGGGAAAGTCTGGGTATGAGGTTGATGTCAAGAAATGGGAATAACCCCAGGATGCAAAAAGGAGGCAAATATGACGGCTCGATTCTGGATTCCATCACCCGAAGAAGAATCGTTCCAACAAAAGTAAGAAAGCTGGTCTCAGCCCGGCTTGCTTCCGCCGCGGCCGCGACCGAAGGAAGGTAAGCAACAAGACGCCTCGGAGACCATCCTCGCAACAGATCGCAGGAGTGACACGAGTATTCCCAAAACTGCCGAGCCTTCACCATAAACTTCGCCAGCCTGGACAGAAGAAGAGTGGGGTGGAGTTTGTCGTCAGGCGGCTGTTGCGGTCCGGATTAGGTTATCCCCACACACGCCTTGCATGTGTGTGCTGCGCTGCTTGTGCTGCGTGTGTCGTCGAAGACGGATACAGTCACAATGGCCTGATAGAGTCCCCCGCTGCTCGCCGTGCAATAGCCATATTGTGACTCGGGTAGACGGCGCCGGACGAGTCCGCCGTGGCCTTATCGGCGGTGAGTCGTTCTTCGGGACACCGCCGTGTATCCGTACTTTATCAACGCTGCCCAAGACCACGAAGAACCCCACTGCCAAGCTCGCCGACAACCATGGGCAGGCCCTGGCTGGTCCAAGTCAACCTCGGCCGCTCGGCGAATCCCACCCTGGCCAGCCGCCACGCGGCGTGGCGCCTCGTTTGATTAAGTGTAGTTAGCGCACTGCGGTTTGTGAATTAAGCTTAAGCAGTCCTGGGGCACGCGTGGATATTGCTCGGGATTTGGGGGGCAGACGGGAAGGGAGGGGACAGTCCGACACAAGCACGGGGCGGATACCTCGTGATCGGCCGAGTTGTTGATTTGTTATTCCCCAATCCCACTCAGATCGGTTGGCTACCCAAACTTCGCGCAAACTTTGCCAGACAAAACCTCGCAACGCAGCCAACCGCGTTAGTTTCCGAGCCTAGCATGGCTTCTCGTTAGTCTAGGCTAACCCGCTCGAGAACGCCCAGTCCTGGACGCCTGCCTTCAGCTTAACGTTAACGAGATCACGAGGGCTGGGCGATACCAACCACATTGCAGCGTGTTGCATCTGCCAAGTAGCCCGGCGAAAAAAGGAGCATTCTTCTCCCCACTTGTTGGTAGCAACTCGCGCCCTCCAGCTTCCCAACCTGATGAGGTGCAGCAAGGCGGGACAACCATATCCGCCGCCCAGGAGAGGGAGTTACATCAAGCAGCGAGCCTCCGTCCTTTGATAGCTTGAAGAATGGGGAGCCAATCTCACAGTTGAGTCCCCCATGACAGTGTTGTACCTGCTTTTCTTCGTCGGTTCATCTGCATGAGACGCTGTTGATCCTGGTTCCCCGACGAGTCCATCAGTGCCACGACCCATTGGTTGGTTGATGCGATCCGAGTGCGAACGCTCGAATCAGCGAAGGGGCACCAGTGTCGTAGCAAAGACGCAAGCCACTTTGTTACGCTGATGTTCGTGCGCCGAGTGCCACACCTGCAAATATTCGCCCCGTGCCATGCCTGCTTCCCGTGGCTCAAGGTTACTCTGCCGATTTGGTTTCCTGATTTGGAACTGCTTCTCTTTTTCCCTACGGACGCCTTTTCCTGTTGAAGAGAAGGGGGGGAAACCGAAACTTGTCATCCTTACTGAGACCGAGAAAATCCGCGGACGGTATTTGCGACGCTGACGCTGCTGAAAGGTACCTTGCACAGTGCCCTACTCTAGAACCTTGCAGGGCGAGCAGAAGAAAAGAAAAAGTGACGCTAAGGTGCGGGATCCGCGCCAAGAATACGCCTCTTTCTACATCTGTTCGTTTCGCCTTGCGCCTTCTCCCACCATTCCGACGGCCTGCCCCGGCCGAGCTCAGCAGGATTTTGTCGGTTTGAAGCCGTTCTTTTGACACCCAAGTCGGTCATGGCGATGGACTGGGTGATGTGCGGGATTCGTATACGAAAAGGGGGATGCAGAAACCGCGAGTCGTTGTCACTTATCACTTTTGACAGATTCGTCGACTCCTACCAACGGATTTGTGCGACAGCCAACGGATGGCTAAATAAGCCTACCCGGAATGACAGGAAAGCTTGCGAAGTCCAGTTTGTGCGACGTCGACTCTACCTGTCGGTCGAGTTCATGTCTGCGTGTCCCCGTGCCTCCCTGACGTGAAGAGATGGTTAGGCGATATCATAGCTTGCCCTCGATATAGGTACTCATTGCGATGCACGCGTGGCATGGAACCTTCCCCTCTGGACCGAGCTTCCGAAGCTTGAACAGGGAGGAGAGGGCGCCGCAATTATTTTGGGGGCTGTGCTTGTCCCGGCCCCTCTTAACCTTAAACAAACGGCATCCCCTGTGGTGGTGGTCCAGGTCCGAGGCTTACTGAGTGGGCTGCAGGGATCCGTCCGAGCCGCCCGTCGCTGTTTTTTGCTTTTTTAACTCCGGGCTCGTTGGCGATCGCCGGCCGGTTCGCTGGCGGCCGCAACGCCCCTCGCACATCAGCCAGCCTCTAGGCGGCCTGGGAAAGGACACGTACAAACATCGTCGGGCGGCTGGGTATTGGCGTTGATTGTGTGCCACTGACTGAACAGAATGCCAGAACGCCCAGTCGGCAGCACAAACTCTGTTGACAAACAGGAGGGTCGCACCAGCAGCCAGAGCGAAAGGGTGTCTGTCTTCTTGACCCAGGGTCGGACAGCATCTCTTGCCGTGTGTTAAAATGTAAGCGAGCGCCTGCTATTGGATCCCATCTCGACGGGTACATCTCGAACCGACAGACGCGGCATCACTTGTCATTCGAGTAGTGTTGGAAACAAATTGGCGTGCACAGTGGTTGTGTATCCCACATCGCTGCCCGCGGCCGTCGGCGGAAGAGGACCGCCCTATGTGTCGTCATGAGTAATGAGGGGCGGAAAATCAGACACCCCTCGAGTCAGCCGGGCCCCACTTACCCCCAGATGGCCAAGAGTTGGTCTGTTGGCAATCCACGGTTGAGAAAGTTACGAGAGGGAGTTAGCGTAGAGGTGCGAATGTACGCGTACCGACGAATCCATCATAACTGTCGGTCAATGTGTCACCCGGGTCTGGTGAGTAACCGTAACCGGCACAACAAGTCGGCCGCCGCCGCGAACAGCCAGAGAAGCTGATGGTCGGTGTGAGATGTGTGAGACCGGGGTCGACAGGTCGGCAAGGAACAAGGCTCGGAGGATCACAACGCTTAAAATCATGCTTAACTAACACGTCTTGGCGCGAATGCAAATCTCACATCAGCCGAGTCCGCGATCCGAGGCGTGTCGGTTGTCGATAGATGCAGTTTTTTGGAAGTTTGGGCAAGCGAATCAAGAACAAGTCGAACTCTGCACTAGGAGCAAGCGAATCGCTGGTCGCAGTCGCAGGCGCGGACTAAACGCTCCTTCCACAAACATGGAAACAGCCACGCTTTCGAGCTCACCGAGCAGGTCAAAACATCTGATGAAGTATCTTTTTCGTGCACAGTGAGTGTAATCTCGAAGCCCCCACTCTGAGGAGGAATTATGCATGCACCGCACTTCCAATGGCCCAAGTCAACATGTCAGATGGCCCTGTGGTCCCATGTTGAGAGCCAACGACGCGGCAGGGTCGGCATCCCGATTTACGTATTGTACCTCAACTTCGGCATCAGGTCCCGGACTGCGAGAAGCCTGCATCGAAGTGTTGGGAATGCTGACAGGGACTTTTGCATCTGATGTGTGGGTACACACATCTCCAGAGAGTCGAGCCATGGCAGCCGAAACAACGTCACAGATCGACGGCTGTCATGATGGATCAGCAGGAAGAGCCTTGTCCGCTTGTTTCAAACAACACCTGAGTTCTTGGGGTAGTGGTCGAGAACCGGTCTGAAGCATGACGCGGACATCAGCAACGGATATTAGATCTTTGCATCCCGACAACCTCCGCAGCCATCCGTCATGTCGACTCGCGCAGGCTGGCTCCATTTGGAGATCTCGTCCAGCAATTCACTGGCGGACAGGTCGGCGGTGCCACATCGATGAGCCCCTTTTCCCGCCGGTGTGCAAGTGTGCCCGCCAGTAACGGCCGGTCAGATCCCAAGGTGTTGTGGTACTTCGGCCCACGAATCCGGGAATCCGCCGCTGGTGATCCTCTGGGACCGTCGAGTTTGCGTTGAGTTGCATAGCCGTACGCAATTATATCCGCCAAGCTTTCGGTGGAATACCGCCAGAAAGTCTCAGTATTCGAGCCAACCGCTGGATACTTCTGGGAACCGACGTAGGGGCGCAGATGCGAACACGACTGATCCATTTAGAACGGATGATGGATGCCAATGCACACAAGGTAAACTTAGGGGTATCGCCATGTGACCAGCTTTACTCGTCGCAGTCCCAAGCTGCAGCATTGAAGATAGATACACAGTCCCATCCCCGTCCTTCCCCGGAGTTGAGGAAGCACAGTGTGAATCGCCATCGCCCGGGGCTGCAGGGCATCCGATTCTGCACAGTTTCGCCCATCGGCAGCGGACGTCTTTGAAACAGAGATTGCTTCCCCCCTGGCCCTGGGCCCGGCATTTGCGGCCGCCCAAAGTTTGCTGCTCCCTGTTGGATGTCGATAGCCGCGGGAATGGGCTGCCGCAGGTCGCTTTCACCCATTCGGCCCATTGTCCGACTTTCCCTGCCGAAGACGAGCTGACGGTCGAGACAAGACAAGCGGTTGGGTAATCTGTGGAGCCCAGATGATTACCATGACTCCCTCCCAAGACTCGCCAAGTTGCTCCAAACAGGCCAAGCCCGGAATGAGGCACCTCGCGATAGAGAGGGTGACATGGCGCCACGAATTAAGCTTGAAATTTAACATTGGAGGTTCCCGTACCAAGTCTGTCGTGGTTCGCCAGCAAGGGTCTGTGAGGGGTCGCCACGCATGGCCAAGAACTCCCGCCCCGACGCTTGGACGGGATCATGACCCAACACCCACGGGCGAATCGCCAGGCATGGGGGCTGCACAAAATTACCAAGAATACCAAGCCATCCCATAGTCGTACCTTATGGCACTCCCAAGACGCGCAAGACTTTCCAAGCCTTGGAAGAGCCTCGACGACAACGTTTTGAGACGTAAAACTTATGTAGGCGATTCCAGCATCTCCGGCGGCCGGGCGCAAAGATTGATGGTGAAAAAGCGGACAGCCTGCAGACCTCATGTGATGTTGATACGTATTTGGCAACAACAATAAGGACTAGTGTAGGTAGCCCGTCAAGTGCATGCTCGAAAAAGCGCGGGGGTGTTGGACTGGATTTAGAGAAGGGGACACTAGGGCTAGGTACTTGTCGTGCACCAAACAAATGTCGCCGAGCAAAGTGTCCGGTTCAACTGTTTCCAAGTTGAGAAAGTAACCAAGAGATCAAGTGTCGCCTTCCTAGTTAGCCCCAAGCCTCCCCACAAACTTTGTCTTAACGTTCTAGGCAACTAAGCTCAAAGCTGAAGGAGGTCGCGAAAAACATCGCACCAGGCCGCGAGCGAAGGAAGCGCCAAGGCCCCAGCCATCGCCCGGTTGGATGAAACTACTGAGTCGTTGGTTGAAGCCCACGACGGCGCCCTGCAAACACAAAGATCGGACTTGATAAGCTTACGGCACCCCTGTTCAGGCTCGCGATCGCGAGAGTGGACCGGCGAGTCATGGGTGGGGACCAGGGAGCGACGGGAAGAATGGAAGGGAAGGCACGCTGCGGGTTTTGAGTTTGAATAGTGATCCAGACGATTGAGCAGCTGCTCTCTGCAAGGAGCGAGCGCAGGTTACTGCGGCAGCAGGCGTGGGAATTTATCAAGCAAAGTGGGCAGGCGTGGCCGTGTGTGGGTGTGTGTGTGGTGGTGCAGTGCGGTACTTTGTCCTGGGAAGAACGGCTACTTGGCAACTTTATTGCAGATGGATGCGGCTTGGCGATTCTCCAACCGCAGCCTCCCACATTCCGAGACATGCGCCATTGGCCTGCATCGTCATCGACCTGCAGCCGACCTTATTTCCACTTTAGATCAGCCCGATAATAACTCTAAACACCGAGCCCGAGGCCAGGCGAGCATGTACCTCGTCGCCTCCGAACAGGCTTGCGGTGACTTTGGTCCGACCAGACCGGGGGGGCATGTAGAGTATTCTAATCCATCCTTCGCCCCTGTAGAGTATAAAGGTACCAGACACCATCTTTCCGCTTCAGTCATCGGTTCCCACGATTTGCACGGCGGTCGGAGTAACGGCTCCCCAACTGTTCCAACAGGTTGAAGATATTGGCGAAGAATCTAGCGAGGAACTCGGAATAATCAGAGCCAGCACTCCCAGTCGCTGCACCCGAACGAAGCACTCTTTTCGACCCAGCCGCGGCGATCGCCAGATCAATTTGGTACGTGGAATATCCTCTTGCTGTCAGCGTGGTCTTTCCCAGCTTGATGTGGCCGCTCTGGACAAGGCTTCACACACACACGCGGTGGTTGGAGATGGGGCGATGCATGCTTCGGCGTGCACTCAAAAAAGGGCGAGGGTTGACCGGGATTCTGGATGGAACGGCAGTGCCCAGTCCCGCCCGGTCCCGGACACGGCCAAGGTCGATGTTTGCAAGCGCAAAGGCCGCAAGCGATGAAGGGCCGGTGTCGTCAGTCGGGCTTGCACGGAAGCTTTAGGCGCAGAGGGTGGATCTTCGCATGGATGGATTCTGGAAGGTCTGCACGTCGGTCGCTCCGCGTTCTGCAAGTGGCATGCGTGGGCCGGACTGGGTGAGCTCATACAGAAGGCTGGGCTGTGTCTGTGTCAGAGGCACCAGGGGCGACCAGCGACGGCAGTCTCAGGCGACAAAATGTGCCCAAAGATGCACCGCTCAAGCATTTTAGGATTAAGCTTCTGTCACATCCATCGCATCATGGCACGCTCGCAATCCGCTGGCTCCGCAATAGGCTAACTTTGCCGGGCCAAGGCCCCCAGTGTTCCCCACCATCCCTGGGCCGCGACGTCTCAGATTCCTCCATTCCTCCCAGTCTGCCCTACACGCCGTCGTTTGCAGGCTGCTGGCCCCGACTAGACCTGCCGTTTCTCAGCACCTGGCGAGCCCAAGGCTGTCCGACGCCGCGCAACCTGGATTCGCTCGGGTGGGCCCGTCGCATGGTGGCAGAGGTCACGGCGCTCCCCCTGCTTGGCGTTGTGCAAACGGGCATCGTTGCCGATTACGAAGGATCATCTACATGGTGGATCCAATATCGGCGACGGTGGGTTTAGTCTTGGACGTTGGGATAATAAGAAGCCGCGGGGCGCCCCCATCTCTCCGCCTTCGCGGCATCGATTCTCGTCGACTCAACCACCATGGAAGGCATGGAAACGTACTACGGCTGCGTCCGGTCCCCAGCCGACGCAATCAAGCTGTTCGAAGCTTGTAGGATGGGACTGCTACCGCGCGTGCAGCGGAGGCTCTCCGAGAAGGAACGACAACAGATCCGGTCCGGCTCGGTATTCGTATGGGATGAGCGGGAGGCGGGCATGCGGAGATGGACTGACGGCAAGTCGTGGAGCGCCAGCCGGGTGTCGGGGAGTTTCTTGACATACAGGGAAATGGAAGGGAAGCGTGGGGCTGGCTTCGGCGGGCGGAGAGGTGCCGGAAAGACGCCCGACTCGGGTCGCGGTAGCGACGACGACCACGACGATGGGGAGCCGGACGGGTACCGATACAAGGCCGACGGTCTGATGAAGCAGTCGTTTAGCATTACAACGACGCAGGGCCAGCACTTACATCTCATCTCGTATTTGAACAGGAATCAGGGCGAGCTTCTGCAACCCACCACCGACCCGACACTTAGACACGTCCATCCCTCCAAGAACCTATACCCTGAATCCAGCCTCAATGAGGCACCACCAGGTCCGGCTCTCACCAAAGGCCCGATGCAGCAACCGTATCCGCTACAGCCACACCCCGGTCCTCCACATCCTGCCTACCAAGCGCAGTACGCCCAGCAGTGCTGGCCGCCCTCACCCGTCGCGACGCCGCCTTATACCCACAGCAACTACGTCCGGCCGACCTACCCTCAGCCTCCGCCGCCGGCTCTGCCTCCCTTGCAGGCTCCCTATCCGGGCCACGCACACTCCACGTATCCTACGATTCCGCCGCCTCAGCAAGCATACAGGCAGCCAACCCTTCCCCCCCTAGGTGCGCCTCCGCAGAAGCACGGGATGCCGCACTCGTTAGCCTATCATGGTCCGCCCCCTCCTCATCCACAACACTCGCCGCATATGTCGCATATGTCACACCAGCCGACACGCACCTCGCCGCACGACTCACCGCGATCGCAACAGCTCCAGGTGCAAGCGAAACTGGCGGTCCAGATTGAACCCCCTCATGCTAGCGGGGCACCCAGGCATCATCACGGCCCGTTGCCTTCACTTATAACACCACAAAATCATCAAAATGGGACAGACGGACACCCTTACCGTTCAAACTCGGTTTCACCACCGAGGAGCTCCCACTCGGACTCGAGGGCGCCAGGCACGACGAGCGCTGGCGGCAGCAACAGCGCGGGCACCATGCCTAGCCTGCACGCGCTGCTCCATCCCACGCCGTCCAGCTCGGAGCCCAACAGTGCAAACCCCGGCAGCGCGGCAA
Source organism: Echria macrotheca (assembly GCA_030411725.1). Classification (NCBI taxonomy): domain Eukaryota; kingdom Fungi; phylum Ascomycota; class Sordariomycetes; order Sordariales; family Schizotheciaceae; genus Echria; species Echria macrotheca. The sequence goes on along the minus strand of MU839831.1, from coordinate 1,894,189 downwards.
GCACAGGCAGTTCGCCGAGGACAGCCAATGCCAGCGGGAGCGCGGGAGTCCTGCCCACACCCACCAGTTTCACCGGTATGGAGATGGAGGAACAGAGGGCCAAGAACCAGTTGGATCGGAATCTGATTCTCTTTGGAAGGCCTGACAGGAGTTAGAGGTATCGTCGTTTTGGCCTGGAGGGGGAACAGAAGAAGGACCAAGCTGGCGTTGTTGGCCGCGGCTCTTTTCTTGTCGGTCATGGAATTGTTGCATTTACAGTGGTGTGTTGGGCAAAAGAAAACGCATTTGCATGGTAGGGTGGAAGGGTGCTGGGGCAGGGCGCTGGGATAATAATGGGCTCCTCTTTAACAGAGAGCACCGGGCACGCAGAAGGGGGTAGGGGTAGCATGTAACGGGGCGTTCTGGGCAGTTCTTTTTATCAAGTACTGGATACCTACCGGCGTGTGCCGGTATTTTTTGGTTTTCTTTTAAGGAAACGGGGGGTGAAGTGGGTGGGTTGGTTAGGAGCCAAGTCTTTTGCAGACAGACAATAGGTGTAAGCGGGAAGTTCATGCTCAACATTGTATGCAAAGTCTCAATATACATGGATGTCTGCTCTCGAATGTGCCTAGCTTTTTTTATGTGAAGCTGGTGGATTTCTTCTGGACTGACGGGCTTCATTATGTGCTTATCTATTTTCGTCCAGACATGAGGATTAATATCTGGGATATCATCGCATCCTGGGCGCAGAAGAGCCCGATCGAGTGGATTGCGAAGGAGCTATATAGATAGGTAGGAACTCGGAGCGCATGCGCACCGAGTGTTAGAGAGCAGGCACTCATGTGCAATAATTACATAGAAGAGGGACCGCTTACCCCCCTTAAGGGGTGGAAGCCTTCGGCTTCCTACTGCTTAAGACAACTAATAATAATATCTGGGATATCTTGTGTGTATTTGGTGTTTTTTGTCTGGGTTGTTCAAAGTTGGGGACCGCGAATCGTTGGGGCGAGATTCCCGACGATTTACCTATTGACTGACTGACGCACCCTTGATTGCTAGCCGTCGATGGTTTATGGACTAAGAAGAGGACATTTAAATACTTTACTTCGAGACCGCGCGGCGGAGATCAAACCCGGAGACGTGGGCTGCGCGGCGAGTCGACTTTTGACAAAATCTCTTCGTTATGGAAAGTTCTTTCTGTGTCTCTATGTGGGAAATGGGAGATGTTTATTCGGGGATCCCTCTGCGCCCTCATTCAGTTGTAAAACCCATACGTCGTAGGGTGTACGAGAATATATATATCGGGGGTTTGTTTCGATGATCATATTCGGATCTGAACGAGTAGTTGAGTTTGAGGTTTACGGTGAAATATGGTGGTAATATGGTTTCTAAACAATTTCGGTACGAGACGACCAGCCTACCGACGGAAAGAGAGTGAGGTTGCTATTTTGTTTTTAAGATGGATAGGATTTGTTGACTGTGTCTGTTTTGTTCCTTGCTTTTCTTGTCTCGGTAGATGCTTTATTACAAGCTTTTGGTTATTCTCTAGTTTACAGAAATGGATCCCAAGAAAAATCCTCGGTGTTAGAGAAACATACCCTGGGTGACTTCTGCTATTTATTAGGATTGTATCCGGACCAGCTTGAGACTGTCCGTGTTTTGGGTGTTTGTTTTGACCAGATATTCGTCGGATGGTTTTTATTCTCAAAACCCGAAAACCATGGAGTTGCTTCGAAGATTAATTCATCGTGCTTCAAAACCCCCCCATCTTTCTTCGGGCATTTTCTGATATGAACAATCTGTTTGCGCGCGTCTATATCGAAGGTAACAACTGATGTTCAAGACTTGTCGATAAAATAGACATCGACGTTAGCAACATCGACCGTTTGAGATTTCATCACTACACGAGTCGAGCATACCACAGTTAGGTTTCTAATAATACACTTGTGTTATTATTACTCAGATCTCGATGTCATGGTAAATGCAACTCAGGTTGGAGATACTGGGCGCCGCCCGAGATCTGGATAATCCCTTGAGCATTTGTCCAGGTGGCCTCGATGTGATGACTACACTTTTTATTGCCACCATAATGAACATATATGCAAGTTCTAACACCCCAAGGGCCTGGCTGTCCTGACGAGAAGTGAATCTCTCTAGTTTCCACCCCGGAGCTGACGCGGTAAGCACGCGCACCTCAACCCATGAGTCATACGGATCAGGGCAATGTACGACAGCCGTGAACTATCCCACCCAAGGTAAGCTAGCAATGACTCTTGTAGTTGACCCTGATTGTCTAGGGCTAGATTATCACGCAATGAGCGCAATGAGTGTCACCCGCGCCGAATGACAAGTATTTGACCAGCAAAGGTGATACGCCACATGGAGAATACCCCTCCGAAGATGATTCACCTTGAGACTAACCACTCTGCACCGAGACGGTGAGATATGAAAAGTCACGATCTAGCCCGTTTTTTGGCCGTAGACAGCTCGCCAGGTCTATAGGTATTGATGGAGGCCGGAGGCGGACTCTAAGTTCCAGGACTCACCGCTCATTCGGGAGGTAGGAACAAGAGCACCCACATTCGATGTGAGCATGCGCAATACGCCGTAAGAATAGATCTACCTTGGATCTAGGCTGAGTCTGTGTGGATGTTGACCATTAATTCTCCAGTAATAGGTGGTGGGCTCGGGGTTCCTGGAAAGTTTGAGTTTCTTTCAAGTACCTCCCAACAAACACTAGGGAGGCTAAATCGTCAGTCTCAGTAATTTCAGTTAGTCAATACAGGACCAGCCAAACGCATGGAGGTGTTATCTAGTACGTCTTCGGTGATGTGTCTGGGAGAAGGTCTGGCGTGAGAGGTCTTCAACCGCCACCGACGCCGCCGGCCCTACCTCCTGTTTCTGTGATCTATCACTCAACTCCTCAGCTCTTGTACAAGCGAGCGGGAAAAAGATTCCTGCTCCCCAAGTCGTGTCTCGCGTACCCAAGGATATTGAAAGGAACGAGGAGTATGGCAGCCAACACCCGAATCTCTCTCTCTGCAGCTCAGTCACAAGGCATACAACCCGCGACGTTTGCATTTAACAAAGCGCTTGTTCAGGGGCAACCACCATCACGGCTAACGCTAAAATGACCTGGACTCGAGAAGTTTATTCTATACAAACGTAGAGAAGAAAATAGTAAAGGCCGCACGTCATGATATTCGATCATGTGAGCCGTCTCAAGGTGGTCGGCGGCAAACCAATCCTCCGTCTCGGCCCTGCGTCAAACATTGGATGGCAAAGATGGCAGCATCAAGTGACAACCTGTGACGGCATCGATCCCGGCGGCAAAGTCTCGCCGGTGCATGCAGTTGACATCTACTCGGAGCTGCAGCTTTACTGTCAAACCGAAAATGTGGTTGGCAGTTTGGCGCATCTGCAAAGGTTGCGCGCATGCATATTCAATCGACACGACTCCCGACAACTAATACAAACCCGCGATATCTGTCCAGAAAGTCACAAAAACAGCAAAAATGCGGGAAAAGAGCACAGGATGACGGCAATGACACGAGTCGATGATTCAAGTATGATAAAAACCAAAAAGGGACGACAGGGTTGGCGGTTGAGTCAGGGAGACCAAAGTGCACCAAAAGGTGCGGATAGCTTCAACCATGCGATGCTCGCGACACCATCAATCGTGACTTTGGATCCGACCCCGGAAATCTCTGAAACGGCGGGCTGCAACGTGGGCAAAAATGGGACGACAAGCTAACTGGCGGCGCCGACATCACGAACCAGTCATCGGATTACAGCAAAGCAGGGGTCGCGGGGGAGCTATTGGGAATGCGCCTGGCCGACTTTGTTGTGTTCGCGAACTGCTCGACGAGGGACCAAAACCGCGTCCCAAAAATCGCCCTCGACCCTCGATCCGAGCCCCGCGACCGTTGCGCTTCAACCGGCGCCGTTGCGACCGGTTTGGCGCCGAAAAAATCGTCCAAAATTCGCGAGACAAATGCCAACACTGGCCAACTGCACTGCTGGTGTGGGAGGGCCGGCGAGGAGACGAGAGGGCAAGAGGGAAGGGTTCGCAGTCGAGCAAAGGGGGAGACGGGGAGAGCTCGAGATCAGAGAGGCAGACCTTTTGCGCTTCTTGTCGATGGGCGGGGTGCGCATGATTGCCAACGAGAGGTACAAAGTGGACGACTCGACGTCGGGCCGGCCAATCAGAAAAAAGGTGTGCTGCGACTTTTTTGACGTTTCCGATTTAAATCGTCGCCCAAAGGGGGAAAGCGCGGAAAGGCGGGGCGGCAAGTGATCGAGACGACGCAGGAAACACGGCAACCCTTCCAGTCGGCGGGCTCCCGAAGGTCGCTCCTCCTCCCCCTCGTTGACCTGTCTGCTCTCGTCCCGAATCCCGCCTCGCTCGTGGGCCGGGGTGCCATGAGCCTGTCGAGGATATGGAACATGGAGTCAACCGATAGGTATCTAGTGTACCTAGCTAGGGTCGCGGTCCGACGGGGCCCTACGTCGCGCATGTCGTGCGCCAGCGTGAATGAGAATGCGGCATCGTGTAATTGACTGGCGCGAGATGTCGGGCAGCGATTGAGGAACAGGAATAGCTAGTAATTGAAATGGTGCAGCCACGCACGTCGTTGGGCTGACCGAGAAACGAGCTGCCACACCTCATGGCGTTTCCCCGTGATGCGGCGCTGATGCCATGCCACCTCACGTCTCTTCTCATAATGTGCTGGGCGCGGGTGTGTCGAGGTGGGCGGGAGGCCAGGCTCGTCGCGCTCGCTCCGGGGCGGAGGAGTGGGAGGGAGAGGTTCGCTGCGGCGAGCTTCAGGCTGCTGGTGCTCCGGTTTTAGAGGGAGGCACGGACCAGGGAGACCACCAAGCCGACAAGGCAGCGCCGGGAAATGGCCTGCAGGTGTGTTGTGAGACCAGCGAGCTCCAGCGGTCAATCAGCGCAATCACTCGGGGGCAGGCCGACACCCCGCTCCCATATATAAACACCGGGCCTGCCCTCCACGAGCGCGACTGCCACCCACCCTCCTGTTCCCGGTTCCTCTCGATTACGAATACAAGAAATCTCAGATAGTTATACCATCTATCCATCGATTTGCCCTTTTAACTACACATCTACCCAGTTTTGGCAGTATACCTCCCACTTACACACCCCTTACACCTCAATCACCATGCCTCCCAAGAAGTCCACCGGCTCTGCTGCCGCCTCCAAGGCGAAGGCTCCCGCCAGCCACGGCTCGTACCAGGTAGGCATCCATGACCCCAGGTTTTGACACGTTCATTCTTGACTAATACATCACAGGCTATGATCACGGATGCTATTGTCGCGGTATTTCATCCCGTTCTTTTTGTTCCGGCGCATTCGGTGTCGGCGCTCAGGCGGCAGGATGAAGCGGGACTTGACCTGTCTGCTCATCCTGTTGCTTCACCGTGTCGATGAGTTGCTTGAAATGAGAAACCATTTATGCTGACGCAAATTCCCTCATTCAGCTCAAGGATCGGAATGGATCAAGGTAAGCATCTTTTTCAGAATCTCATCTCATATTCGCGCTCGGTCGCACACCCTTTTTCGGTGTCGCGCTACCGCGACCGCACATCTCATCCACTTTCTCTTCCCCACAGACACGCGTACTAACCCTTGGCGCAGCCGGCAACAACTCAAGAAGTATGTCAAGGCCAACAACACGCTCAATGTCTCGGACCAGATGTTCGACTCCCTCTTCAACCGGGCGTTGAAGGCCGGTGTCGACAAGGGCGTCTTCGAGCAGCCCAAGGGCCCATCGGGCGGCACCAAGCTCGCCAAGAAGGCGGCCGCCCCTGCTGCTCCCAAGAAGGCTGCTGCCCCCAAGAAGGAGGCCGCGCCTAAGAAGGAACCCGCTCCCAAGAAGGAGGCCAAGGAGAAGAAGCCCGCCGCCGCCGCCACCAAGAAGGCCGCCCCTAAGAAGGAGACCAAGGCCAAGGAGCCCAAGGAGAAGAAGGCGCCCGCACCGAAGAAGGAGAAGAAGCCCGCCGCCAAGAAGGTTGGTGACCAAGCAGTGAACTCTCTTTGGTGTTGTGTGCCTTGATCTAACAATTTGCTTCCCAGGCTGCTCCCGCTGTTGTGGACAAGCCGACCGTGTTGACCAAGACCAAGTCAGGACGCGTCGCGAAGACGGCCGCCAAGCCCGCCGCGGCGACCAAGAAGGCCGCGCCCAAGAAGGCGGCAGCCAAGAAGGAAAAGACACCAAAGAAGGCTGAGAAGGCCGAGGCATGAGAAATGCCTTGCTGTGCCGGCTCTGACCTATAATGATGTCTTTTTTTTCCTTTTTGCCATGTCGTGACGGCTTCTTTTGGGGGGGTTATGGCGTTCGGGGACCATTGGGTGGTTCGGTGGGGATCATTGGCACGCGTTTTTTATCCACGATAAGCGCCGGGTTTCGGTAACTGCACAGAGGGAGGGGGGGCATCATGTATCTTGAGGAAACTTTGTGGGATGCTGGGTTTTACGACACAATTTTTTTTTGGAGGGTGGATCGGTCTCGACTGGCGCTGTCGGGTCCACGTTTTTGGGAGTTCGGGAAGGGGATCCAGTCGCGCCAAACCACGCGCGCGCGCTCTCTATACTCCTGGGTTTGGATCGCGACTTCTGTTGGCGCCTGCCTGCCTGCTCGCGTATGATACCTCTTGAGAGTTTCTACGTCTTTGGTTTTTGGCTTTTCTTGAAGAGCGAAAACACGGGAGAGAGAGAGGGCGATGATCCAGCAAAAGCGGGTTCCCCCGGTGGCGGAGCCGGGGACGTTTGCTGGTGTTTTTCGCGCACGCGCAACACACACTCACACACCTGCGCTGGGAAATGAAAAAGGGCGGCTGGGTTTTTTTTCTCGATGGGGTCTGGGTAGATGGCGGCGGTGGGAAAGCAAAGCTGTAATTATACCAACGGGAATGATGAATTTCGGTGTTATGGTCGTCTGAAGATTCTAGCTCCTTTTGCAATTGTGACTGTTGAGAGAAGAAAGTGATTCCAAGGGGGAGGGGGATGCGGACGCGGGAGGTGGGCGGCGCGGAGGCGCGTCATCCCACCCGATTGTTTATTTTTCGGTGTGTCGCCAGATTTATCTCTTTACCCGTCTGCGGCGCCCAGGGGTCGAACAGTCGTTTTATCTCGCACGTGGCATTGTTTATCGGGCGACTGCTTCCAGCAATCAGATGCAATCTTGAGCAGGCTTTATTTGTCATTCCATTTGTAAAGTACCGTATTTCTTGATCTTGAGAAGCTCTCCTCAACATGTTGCGACATCTCGCTGTCTTTCCCAGTTCGTTTGAACTAAGCCCCAAGGGATGAGGGTAGGTAAGCCTTGTAATCGAGCAGACCAGGCAGACGGTATAAGCCTCGCAGCAGCTCAACGTCGAGATAAAGTAAAACGCTTGATGCTGTTAGACGCATAAGCTACGGCACCAGTGCCAGTGTCGACGCTCGTCACTCCCTCGACATCTGTCATCTGTCAAGCCGTGGGAGATGCTCCGTGTAAGTCGAGTTAGGTAATCTACTCTAGACTAGAATATTTAACTAGCCCCGCCCTTTCTGGCCCGTGCACAGATGATGGACAGGTGTGCGCAGGTGTGGGTCTGTCGCAGACCCGCAGACCAGGGGCAAGCCCACCAAGCCCACCAAGCCGCATGATTCAGCGAGTCGCAGCTTATCACGGACCGAGCTCTGTTGGGCTGTTGCGCTGGTGCTGCGCTGCCTTCGTGCTTGACGGAAAACACCCAGTCACCACTGGTCCGACTGTCAGACTGCTGGCCTGCCGTTCCTGTCGTGCCTGGTTGTGCTGGACGCCAACCCTGGATTGCCTCGATTGATCCGAGCTCCGGCTGTACCCCTCCATTCCGTCCCGCCCTGCGCCAGCACAACACGACGACGTGCAATCCTCCCAATCGACCACACAAAAGGCATCGCTGCCGGATACACCAGATCCTCCTTGGCCCATACTCTGACGTCGAGAATCACCCGAGTGGTTTTCGTGGCCCCCTTTCCGCCCGACTCCGCTGCAAGCTGTGTCTAACCAGCTGTCGAGCTCTGCCCAACGCATCCATTCTGCCGCGTCGGGTTTGGCTGCGAAGCTGGGACAAAGGGTTCCGGTCGACAATGGGTGCGAGCACTTAGCTGTGCAGCATCTCGTCGCGTTTGCCAGCACCAGCACCACCCCCCCGGACCTATTCGTCCCATTGCCTCCATTACCATGGCCCAGCCGTCGTCTCTCAGCTCCAACAACCCGTTCCGTCGCATTGGCGCCGGCGCTTCCGCCCCTGCCCTTGCATCGCCCGTACCGGACGAAGCGGATTCGACCTCTGACGCGCCCTTCACTCTCCCGTCGAGCGACCACTTCCGCAGCCAGCTTGAGGCCCTGCCCAGGCCCGACCACCCACCGCCTGCCACGAGCTTCCAGAAGCCCAAGGTCGTCAAGAAGGTCCGCGTCCAGTCGCCCCCGCCTTCGTCTCCCGAATCCGCCGGTGCGCCTGACCGATATTCCCGAACCGGCCGGTATGATGACGAGAGCAGCAGCAGCCTCAGCGATGACGAGGACGAGGACGAGCGGTCGAATCCGTTCAACATAACAAACTCTTCTCCATCTGTCGACAGTGAGAAGGCGGCCGGCGTTGAGGGGATCCTTAACACAAGGGGCTCCCGTGGCCCCCCGCCCAATCCCTTCCAGAGGACGTTGCAGGATTTAGAATTAGGGAAAAATGAAGACCAGAATACGGCCGTATCGCCTGGAGCGCGGGGCGCACTGGATGTTGATGCCTTTAAGCGGCTGCTGTTGACGGGCCAAACGGGCATGTTGGATACTGCGCAAGCGTCTGCCTCGGCTTCACAAATTGCGCACCCGGGATACCCGGCAGGAGACGGCGCAAGCTTGACAGATGCTTCATCGGTGTCACGTCAGTCTATTTTTGATGCCACGCACGCTTCTGTCCAGGAGACTCCACGAACCTCGCATGAGATCTCCGAGCCAGAAGTGGATGACGATCGAAGCGGCCTCATCACCGGCTCTCGGCCGAAAGCACAGTCGCCGCCAACAGCCACATTACGGAAGAAACCACCGCCGCCAAGTTCACGGCATGGAAAGTTGATCAAGGTTGAACTAAAGGATAAAGACCGACCAGATAATCGGGAGAGGTCGTCATCATCACTCTCAGACCAGACTGTCACGAAATCCCCATCGCCGCCTACACCATTGGAAATCAATAAGCCGTTACCACCATCACCAGCCAGACATCACAAGGATGACGAGTCCGAAAGTATATTTGACCGTGAGGCAGCCGGCAAAGTCCCTGAGTTGGCAGAGGAACTGGTAACAGAGCCATTGCCTATGCCGCGACCACCTACACCCCCGAACGCTTCCCACGCCCCCTCCATAATTACAACTCCAATTTCACCATCCGCAAAGAAACCTCCACCGCCGCCGATGAGACGTCATCCTCACAATAGATCGGATAGCAAAGCTTCCGTCCTTATCACCGCTCCTCCTACCAACTCAACGGCACAGCCGGAGGACCTAGACCCATCGGTGAGGCGGTCTTCTCAGGACTCGACCCGTTCACGTTCATCTAGCGTCAGGGTTAGCATACATGCGCCGGCGCCGCCTCCGCCGAGGAGACCCAATCATGCCACACGTGCGTCGACCTCTTTCACCTCGCCATCGGCCGTAAGCTTCACGAATGTGTTATCAAGCGGGAGTGAGCGAAGTCCATCTGAAGCAGCCGAGTTTTCGCCCATCCCTTCAGCTGTTCAAGCTCGACCATCCAGCGCGCACGCCGAGAACACCATTGCTACTGAAGCGATGAACAGCCCTTCGACGAGTGGACATAGCGGCGTCCATCCCAAACTTTTCCCCCCACCACCTCCGCCCGCTCGCAACGCCTCTATCAGGTCAAAAAGGCCGACGAGCGCATCCTCCTCCTCGGAAGCGACGCCGAAGCGGATGAGCGGCCTGTCGATGCCACCGCCACCCCCGCCACGGCAGAGAGGGAGTAGCAAGGGCAGCATAGATGGAGTGCCAGCCGGAGGAAGGAAGACGAGTGATAGTGGCGTGAGGATTCTGGAAGGCAGTCTGGCGGAAGAGCCGGCGGGCGGGAGCGGAACCGGGACCCCGGCAGAGAGTGGGGCGGCGAATGATATACTCGCAGACCTGACGGCGTTGCAGCGGGAGGTTGATGCTCTACGGGGTAAGGTGGAAAAGAAATGAGTCTATATGTTGTTGTGACATGGAAGACATTCTTGAAAGGGGTGTGTGGACAGCGTGGTTGTTACAACGGGCTGGGACGGCTCCATGGGCTTGTATGTATTGTAAGGTACCGTGTGTATGTGCGTGCCTGGCAGAGTGGAATGAACGAGCGGGCCATATTGCCTGGCGAGTCTGGGATGTATTATATGAGAGCGGTATCGTTTGTGGCATGCATCTGGACGATATGCCGTCGATGCCCTGCAAACTTTGGTCACTCTAGAAATTGATCCGGAGCCGAACAAAACCCTGAGTCGTCCCCTCTCTCACATAGAGTGTCATTTCAAAACACACGGGATGGTTGATGTCTGATGTAAAGATCATGGACGACATCATACCGGAACGAGGAGAATAGGTATTGACAAATGTGACACCCAATCCAGCACCTGCTTACCGAACCAAGTCGCTGCGATCTTTTGGTTTTCACATATCGGCTCGAGATCTATAACACGGTCAACAGACGCATGATATAAACCAGTCAGTCTATTGGCTGTTTATCTACCAGTCCCGCATCGGAACTTCCATCACAGCCCCCCCTATCACCCATAAACCATAACGCCTCGCTATGTATGCACACAACCACCAAAGCTCTCTCTCTTTCTGAAATTTCTGAAATCACCGTCCTGCCTTAGCAGCAGCAGTCCTCCCACCGGCCCCGGCTCCGGCCCCAGCAGCACCCTCATGCAAAGCCAACCCACTCAGCGCGACGTGGCTCACATTCCGCCCCGTAACAATCTGCCGCATCTGCGCGACAAGCCGCGCATTCTTGCTCTTCTTGCCCTCGCCGACGGCCAGGTACTCCTGCAGCCACTTCTCCTCGTCGCCGCTGAGCGGGAGGCTGGCGAGCTCCTTGCCGCGCTGGGCAACCTTTTCGGTGTAGTCGAGCACCGACGCGACGAGGCGCTCGAAGAGCTGCTGGCGCGTGTGTTCGGGGTACCGGCGGGAGAAGTGCAGGGCCTCGGCCACGCTCGTCCGGGCCAGGGCGGAGAAGAGGAGGTCGAGCGATTCCGGGCTGCGGAGGATGGGTTGGGTCGTGTGGTAGAAGGCCAGCGCGAGGGGGTACTCGTCCGACGAGGGGGAGTGGCGGATCAGCGTCGTGATGATCTCGTCGGCGAATTCGGAGGGGAGGGAAGGGTGGGCTAGGTATTCTAGCGCGAACTTGAATTCTTTCCGGTCGAGGTGCCAGAGGCCGCGCATGAGGATCTGGTATTTGGACGGCAGGGCTGAGTCTTCGGCGAGCGACTCGGCCAGGTTCGATCGGGCGCCGCGCAGGTCGTCGTAGTCGAGGAGGAGGTAGTAGAGGATCGAGAGCTTGTGGTGCGGCGAGACTTTGCTCTCGCAGATTTGGTGGTGGAGGTGGCGTAGGCCGTTGTCGCCTTTCGGGGGGTAGGCTTTGGCTGGATGGATGGATTGGTTGGTTAGTAGAGTGCAACGGGGGAGGAGATCGGGTGCAAATACCTTCGGTGATACCCAGAGCTCGCAGCACGCGGTCGATGAAGAGGACGCCATCAAAGGTTTTGCGGAACGTCTCGATCGCTTTTACTCCTACCTGGTCGTACGGTTTCGGCCCGTCAATCGGGAATACCGCCTGGAATTGAGTATAGTCGAGCATTTTGACGGCCGTCAAACCCGATGGCACTGGTGGTGGTCGTGGTGGGATTTTGTCAGAGACCGACTCGGGCGCTGGCTCCGGATCTGAAGAGTCGGGCGGCGCGGTGGCGGGCGTGGGAGTCGCGGACCGGCAGTTCTTTTGGTGCCTGGCGACGACGCTCGGGGAGTCTGGCCGTGCAGGCTTGCCCCGGTGGTTTATGCAATTGCACCTCCGCATGGGGCCAAATTGTTAATGCAACACGGCCAAACGTTCCAAGCACCGTCGTCTGCACGTTTGCTAGCGTTGCCTGGTCTGCAGTTTGTATTAGGGGTGGAAATCCATAGCAGAATGACAGCTTTGCGTTTACGCTGGTGCAAGTGCTAGAGCTAAAACACTAGGTAGCTAGCTCCAAGCTGCGGAGAGGTGCTGCGTGTTTGGCTGCAGTGGTTTTGGAGAAGGTGGCGCAGGCGGGGCTTGACCTGTGGCGTTTGTTGACATTGGGCAATGTCAACATTGCAGACATTTGCGGGGCAAGCACTTCCGCATCGCGCCTGACATTTTCAATCGCCAACACCCGCATTTCCGCATTTCCCTTCTGATTCCCCCTTTTTCGCGGTATTTGGTGCATCGCGGGTTTTTGACCGTCCCCTGATTTATTTTTGTTCTTCTTTCGACCCTTTTGCGACCATGTCGACGCGACCGACGCGGCGCGCCGCGGCAGCCCGGCGCACCGCCATTGTGGAATCTTCGGATGAAGAGATGGCCGATGTCACGCAGAAGCCCGCCGACGACGATGACGAGGAGGATTTTGCGCCGCCGCCGCCCGCAAACACACGGCGCGCAGCCCAGGGTCGACGGAAGACCACGACAGAAGTCCCAACAACCCCACCAAAGAAGCGACCAGGACGTCCCAGGAAGAGCGTTGCGCCCGCTACCAGCGCGAGCGTCGAGCCCAGCGAGGTGTTCGATCCCGATCAGACAGCCGGACCCGCTGATCAGGAGGCTCAAGAGACGGTTAAGAAGCCATCGCCAAGGAAGCGCAAGAGTGTTGCGCCCCGGGCGAGCAAAGCCTCGACGTCCGAACTACCCCCACCACTGCCGACCCCCAAGGCCTCACAGTCGCCCGAGTCGTCAAGAGTCGATGACTCGGCCCTTTCTGATATCACCAATACCACGATCAACGATCAGCGAAGGCCGGGGGACGAGACGTTGCTCGCCGCCACCAAGCCGATCAAGGCCATGGACACGATTCTCGAGAAGCCAATGGACATCATGCTCAAGACGCGCACTTTGAATGTGCCCATGATCGAGGACACAGGGCCGAAACCACGGATTGTTATTACCCATCTCATCCTGACCAACTTCAAGAGTTACGCCGGCAGGCAGGAGGTCGGCCCGTTCCATGCCTCCTTTTCGTCGGTCGTCGGTCCCAACGGCTCGGGCAAATCCAACGTCATTGACTCGCTTCTGTTCGTCTTTGGTTTCCGAGCGAGCAAGATGAGACAGGGCAAGATTTCGGCCCTGATTCACAACTCGGCCCAATATCCCGATCTCGAGTACTGCGAGGTTGCGGTTCACTTTCAGGAGGTCATAGACGTGGTGCGTATTTTTCACTAGCTGCTTATTGGAATCCTGCTAATGATATTAGCCCGGAGGAGCACCTCAGGTGATTCCGGATTCGACCCTCATCATTTCCCGCAAGGCTTTCAAGAACAATTCCAGCCAGTACTACATCAACGGCAAGTCGTCCAACTTCACAACCGTTACCACTCTTCTCCGCGATCGCGGCGTCGACTTGGACCACAAGCGGTTCTTGATTCTACAGGGTGAGGTCGAATCCATCGCCCAGATGAAGCCAAAGGCCGGCAACGAGCACGAAGACGGACTGCTCGAATATCTGGAGGATATCATCGGAACCTCAAAGTATAAGGCGCCCATCGAAGAATCGGCAGCTGAAGTCGAGACTTTGAATGAAGTTTGTCTCGAGAAGAGCAGTCGTGTACAGCATGTTGAAAAGGAGAAGAGTGGCCTCGAGGACAAGAAGAACAAGGCCCTGGCCTTTATCCGGGACGAAAATGAGCTCGCGATGAAACAGTCCGCCCTGTACCAGCTCTATATCAGCGGCTGCGAGGACAACCTGGCGGTCACCGAGGAAGCTATTGGTCAGATGCAAGCACAGCTCGACGAGGAACTCGAGAAGCACAACGGCAGCGAGCAGATTATCAAGCAGCTGGAAAAGGCATACTCCAAGGCCAACAAGGAGTATGAGGCCCAGGAGAAGGAGACCCAGAGCTTGATCAAGGAGATGGCCAAATTCGACCAGGAGCGCGTCAAGTTCGATGAGAAGAAAAAGTTCCTCGCCGACAAGCGCAAGAAGCTGGAGAAGACCATCGCCAATGCCGAAAACTCGGCTGCCGAGGCGGACGAGACCATCGAGCAATGCGGCGAGGAGATTGAGACGAGAAGCCAGGAGATTGCCGAGCTTGAGAAACTCATCAAGAAAGAGGAGGCCGATCTCGCCGCCATCCGTGACAATCTCAAGGGCAAGACGCAGCAGTTTTCCGATCAAATCGCGGCAAAGCAAAAGTCGCTTGAGCCATGGAACGAGAAGATCAACCAGAAACAGTCTGCCATAGCCGTTGCCGAAAGTGAGATGGCTATCCTCCGAGAAAAGGCAAACTCTGGTGCCGTGGCTCTGGAGGAGCTGGAAGCCAAGATGGCCGCCATCGAGGAGGGCCGCGCTGCCAAGATGGGCGAGATCAAAGAATGCCAAGCTGAGAAGGCCGCGCTCGAAAAGGAGGCGAAAAAGATCGAGGCTGAGCTCCAGCAACTGGCAAGCGAGGAGCCCAAGATCCGGTCCCAGCTTTCCAACGCCCGCCAGAAGGCCGATGAGGCTCGCTCAAGCTTGTCGGCTACGCAGACCCAAGGCAATGTGCTGACTGCTTTGATGCGGATGAAGGAGTCTGGCCGCATTGACGGCTTCCATGGCCGTCTCGGCAATCTCGGCGCGATCGACCAGAAGTATGATGTCGCCATCTCGACAGCCTGCCCACAGCTTGATAACTTTGTGACCGACACTGTCGAAGCTGGTCAGCAGTGCATCGAGTACTTGCGGAAGACCAATCTCGGTCGCGGAAACTTCATGTGTCTCGACAAACTGCGGGCCCGCGATTTCTCGCCGATCAACACACCTGAGAATGCCCCGAGGTTGTTCGATCTCGTCAAGCCCAAGGAAGACCGGTTCCGCCCTGCTTTCTATCACGCCCTTCAAGACACGCTCGTAGCGACGGATCTTGCGCAGGCGAATCGTATCGCGTATGGTGCCAAGAGATGGCGAGTCGTCACGCTCAAGGGTGAGCTCATCGACAAATCCGGTACCATGTCCGGTGGTGGCACTACGGTGAAGAAGGGCTTGATGTCGTCCAAGATTGCTGCCGACATCAGCAAAGACCAGGTCTCGAGGCTCGAGGCAGATCGCGACACGCTGGAGCAAAACTTTGGTGAGTTCCAAGAGCGGCAGCGGGAACTAGAGACCCGGCTCCGGGTTGTCAGAGACCAGATTCCGAAGCTCGACACCAAGCTGCAAAAGATCAACCTCGAAGTTGAGAGTGCCGCCAAGAACCTGGCCGACGCCCAGCGTCGTGTCAAGGAATTGGCCAAGGAACATCAACCTTCCAAGTCGGACGACAACCGGATTGTCGTCCTCGAAAAGGAGGTTGCCAAGCTTAACAAGGAGGTCGAGAAGCTTCACAGCGAGACGGCCAGTGTTGAAGACGAGATCAAGGCGCTTCAGGACAAGATCATGGAGGCAGGTGGTGAGAAGCTCCGTGCGCAGAGGGCGAGGGTAGACTCTCTCAAGGAGGAGATGGCGTCGCAGAACGAGGAGACTTCGAACGCCGAGGTCCGCAAGGCCAAGGCGGAGAAGCAAAAGGTCAAGCTCGAGAAGGACCACGCCAAGGCCTCGAGGGAGCTGGAGGCCGCCATTCGCGACTTCGAAAAGCTCGAGGAAGAAATCCAGAACCAGGGCGACAAGGCCGAGGATTTCAAGTCGCGGGTCGAGGAGGCGAGGGAGGCCCTGGCTGCCAAGAAGGAGGAGCTCGCCGAGCTCAAGTCGGACCTCGACGAGAAGACTACCGAGCTCAACGCCACCCGGGCTGTCGAGATTGAGATGCGCAACAAGCTTGAGGAGAACCAAAAGGTGCTTGTCGAGAAC
Organism: Echria macrotheca; assembly: GCA_030411725.1. Classification (NCBI taxonomy): domain Eukaryota; kingdom Fungi; phylum Ascomycota; class Sordariomycetes; order Sordariales; family Schizotheciaceae; genus Echria; species Echria macrotheca. The sequence continues at coordinate 1,878,135 of MU839831.1, read as the reverse complement.
CAGAAGCGGTTGCGGTACTGGGAAGATAAGCTGTCCAAGCTTGTTCTCCAGAATATCGAAGACCTCGAAAATGGTACGGGCTCCGGCCCCGCGCCGGCGGCCAGGAAACCCGTCGGAGACGAAGATGAGGATGTGGATATGGATGCCGACACCCAGCTGCAGGCCGAGACAGAAGCCGCAGAAGAGACAGCCAACCAGACGATCCACGGCCCCGGCCGGTCATCTCCGCTCGAACTACCGCGCTACACCAAGGACGAGCTCGCCGACATGGACCAGGACACTCTGAAGGGCGAAATCGCCGCGCTCGAGGAAAAGACGCAGAACGTGAATGTCGACCTCGGCGTGCTCGCGGAATACCGGCGTCGTGTACAAGAACATGCAGCGCGCTCGTCCGATCTAGCGTCGGCGGTAGCCCAGCGCGACGCGGCCAAGAAGCGCTGCGACGATCTCCGACGTCTCCGGCTCGAGGGCTTCATGGAGGGCTTCAGCACGATCTCGCTGCGCCTCAAGGAGATGTACCAGATGATCACGATGGGCGGCAACGCCGAGCTCGAGCTGGTCGACTCGCTGGACCCCTTCAGCGAGGGTATCTTGTTCTCCGTGATGCCGCCCAAGAAGTCGTGGAAGAATATCAGCAACCTGTCCGGTGGCGAGAAGACGCTGAGCTCGCTGGCCCTGGTGTTTGCGCTGCATCATTATAAGCCGACGCCGTTGTATGTCATGGATGAGATTGACGCTGCTTTGGATTTTCGGAACGTAAGTGTTTTTTTTTGTCTCTCTTCCTTTCCGATTTGCTGGGGAAAAAATATGGATGCTAATAACAAACAGGTCTCGATCGTCGCCAACTACATCAAGGAGCGCACCAAGAATGCCCAGTTTATCGTCATTTCGCTCCGGAACAACATGTTTGAGCTGGCGGCGAGGTTGGTCGGCGTGTACAAGGTTAATCATATGACCAAGAGCGTCACGATTGATAATCGCGAGTATATCAAGGGCCGGCCGCAGGCTCAGTCGCAGTCGCAGCAGCAGCAGCATTTGGGCGCGGGGATGACGACTACTATAGCTATGAGGTGATAGGTGTGGTTGGATTTTTTTCGGTGGTGGGCTGAGTGGCTGGGAGGGAGGGAGGAAGGGAGTAATGTATACAACATGGGATTGCAGGCGTGGTCTGGTTTGATGATATGGGTTAGGTAGCATATGTAGGCTTGGTTGGGATGGGGATAGGATGGGATGGGATGATCCGGATGGATTTTTGGAGTGTTGGTTTCATAGCAGCAGGGCAGGGCAGGGAGCTTGTGCGTATGTTGGCGGTTCTGTTTTTTTTGTTGCTTGTCATGATTCAATGGATGATGTTTTGGTTGCTTGTTAGTCTGTCTGTTTTGTGATGTGTTGCGAGCTATGGCTATGGTTTATGACCGGCCGGGTATGGGTGGGTGGATGGGTGAGGATGAGATACTTGGTAAGGGGTAAGGTAGGTCCAAGGACAAGAGAGGTTCGTGAGAGCATCCGAAGCTGGGGTTTCCACCTCTTACCTAGTTTATCTATTGCCTTTCTGTTCGATATCTCCTTTATATGAAGGTACGTAGGTAAGGTTACCCTTTGATTTGGAGGAACGATTTTGTTATTATTATTGTACTTGTACTTTGCTCTACTATGCTCTATTATGCTGCAGTGGCGACTATTCCGTAACCGGCTACGGAATAAGTAGATAGATGCCTTACGGATATGTTAATTTTTGGGGGGTTTGGGACTTTTATACGCGGAAGATAAAATGGGCCGCCATATGCTGGGACAACCCCCCCTCCCATCTTTGCTTCAACTATGACACGGGGGTGAAGAAGCACATGGACGAGGAGGAGGTCTCTGGGCTATCATCAGAAAGTAAAAGATGTATGATCTCTCTCCTATCCTACGTGTGGCGGCTTCCGTTACGCCCAAGCAGGGAGCGAGAGGATGAGACCACATTCCTAGCAGACTATATCCATCCACTGAAGAAAAAAAAAATCACAACCCCCTCCACTTCTCCTTCCACCCCCCCTTCTGAAAAAGCCACAGCGCCTCAACAGCATAAGCCTTGGCACTCGCATGTCCCACCCCATCCTCCCTCCCGGCCTCCTCCTCAAGCGACTCGAGCACCTTCCCGTCCCGAAACAGCCGCCACAGCGCAAACGCCAGATCATCCTCGTCGCCCTCCCGCCCGCCCGCGCCGACGCCCCACTCCCCCCTCCCGAGCCGGTACAGCATCCGGCCGAGCGTCTGATACGCGATGCACCGCTGCGCCGGCACGGCCGAGCGCGCGAGCCGCGCGAGCTCGGGGATGGTATAGCCCGCGGCCTCGGGCGCCTCGCCGTGGTGGTGCAGCCCTTTCGTCACGGGGATCGCGCGGCTCGTGCGCGGGCCGAGGAGGGCGCCGCGGAAGTCGAAGCGGAGGGCCGAGGCGGCGAGGGACGGGCGGCCCGGGTAGTAAGGGGAGTCGCGGTCGGCCGGGGAGTCTTCGGTCGGGAGCGGGGCCATCCAGGCTAGCTTGGAGGGGTCGGCGGGGAGGGAGGGGAAGAATTTGCGGTGCAGGTTGGAGAGGAAGTCCGGGTCGGAGGGGTCGAGGTCTGGAACTTGGGGCGGCGGCGGGAAGTGTGTCGTCCCGTGCTCGCCGGCGTGCTGGGTCTTTGCGGCGGAGCCGGCTTTGGGCGGTGGTGAGGAGATTGGGAAGAGATCGGCCGGTGGGACGGGAGGGGGGGCGTCCTCGTCGAAGGTGACTGTCTTTTTTGTTTTCTGGGTTTCTATTCTTGTTGGTATTGTTTCTGGAGCTGAAGGAGGAGGAGGAGGAGCCGCTTTCGGGTGGTCGGCGTCTTCGATCTTGATCTCGGGAGGGTCGCTCTTGGGTGGTGCTTCTTCGGGAGAAGGGATGGCGAAGGGGTCGGGCCCTCTCGGTTTCTCGTCTAGAGTCGCGCGTCGCAGCAGCATCTGGATGGTGGTCGGATCTAGCGCGCTGAATAGGTCGCGCTGTGCCTCGATAATGTCTTCGGGCGACATGGCCGCCAGCGTCGCTCGGTTCTCCTCGTCTATCCTCCTCCTCTCGGCGGCCTCGGCATCTTCTGGAGTGGTCGCCAAGCGTCCCGGCGCATCTTTTCTGACCGACGACGGCCCGCCATTTTCTGGTTGTCCTGTTTGGGATTGCGCTTGCCGCCTCTGTTTGAACGCGGAGGTGCGTTTCTTGTGTGCCGGAAAACCGCTGGCCGTTGATGACTGCGGTGTGGGAAAACTCGGTGGTTTCGGTTCGCCCGTCGCGCGCTCTGTGATATCGTTGACTCGAAGTGTCGCTTCCATCTCTGGCAGAGTATCTGTTGTCGCTGTGTTGTAGAGAAAAAGTTTATATGGAAAGCGGCCGATTACTGCAGCCAGAGTGGGATGCTTATTTTGGGACCTGGTGGGGCAGAAGAATCCGGACGGGCGTGTGGAACGAAGCCCGCACTGTGATCGGGAGGATCCTTGCATTTTCCTGGCGGGTTCCTCTGCGCTTTGTGGGAAACCTTCAAGTACTCTACATACCACATTACCTGTTTTCACTGACCTTTTTCTTTCCTCTCTTTTCCTTTACCTGCCATTATCTTGTGCAGCTATACCGTTGTTTGCTTCCTTTCTGAAGCCAGCATCTGTTCCCATTTTCATCACATCCTTGTATTGCACGACATGCACCGTTGACGATATCCTGTCTGTACAGCTACTCTTGACTCCATGTGTACCACAGTCGACCCCGCACCAGCTCCCTGCAGGCCGCCGGCGTGTTCCGCGAAGCACAAATACGGTTATTTGGCTTATCCCACAGATTTGTGTCAGTCAGTGTTGACTTGGTCCCAGGTTTCCAAGCAGCTTCGGACAAAGCTGGCCAGACCTGCCTGGTGTCATGCACATGTCGCTCGACGACAAACGCTTGGCAGTATCATTCACGAGTCAGTGTTAGGTACTCTACTTTAGGTGTCTAGCCTCTGGAGAAGCTGTTTCTCCGAGACATAACTACAGCCTCCAGCCAATCAAAGGCCTGTGGAACACGATGCATGCATGCATGGGTCTCTTGCCTTAGGTAATCAAGATTCACGACTGGTACCTGGGCGTGGCAGGGGTCTGCTTTAGCCCGCAACCGAATGGATCAGCCTCCGCACACGGCAGTGGGAGCACGGTACCCATGCGGCAGCGACACACTGTGAGGCACGGGGTGGGTGTGACGTGCCGCGGAACACGCAGGTGTTGCCGGGGACAAAAGCGCCCGCCCACCCTGCAAGCCGAAACAGACGCCGTTTGCTGGGACTGGGCAGCCGTCCAAACCACGCAAACCCAGCAGCGCGTCAACGGTCAACTTCGGCCCCATCCTCTGCTCCTCACAAGCGCGAAGTTCCACAAGTCGTGTTTCCTTTTTGAGGACCGCTCTTGTCAGGTGCTGTTGCTGTTCCTCTCACTCTCCCAATGATGCTCGTCTCCCCCAGGCATGCGTCCATCCTTCCCTTGTGCTCTGGCCCTGCCGCTCTTCGTTCCAAGCTGTTTGGTGCTGCGTCTGTTCCCCGGCCCCCGTCGTGCCCATTCCTAGTTCCCCTTTTGGCCTTCCGTCATGGCCGCCCCCTTCGTCGGGCTCTCTCGCCTCGCTGCTTGGTTCCCTTGGAGTTCCGCATCCCGTTCGAGAAGCTGCCTAGCCCTGGTGTTTTTAATTCGCCTTTCATAATATTAATTTTTTGGTCTTGACTCTGTCCAGAGGTGGTCAGGGCCCCGGTTTTCCCTCGCCGCCAGCTGCGAAGTCGTAAAATTCCCTTGCCAGAAAAAAGTAGCCATCCCCATCGTCTCACTCTCGCCTCCCACCTCCAAATTTTCCCTCTTCCTCTCTCTTTCTCGCACCGCAACAACCACCCATTTTACGGTGCAGAAACCCATTTTCTATCTGCATCGCTCCTCGAATGCCCTCGTGCATCGTGCGAGGCCTATCATTTTGTTCGCCAGAACCGGCCGGATTGAATCCAGGTCGCTGATGTGCTGTTTCCCCTCTCGCTAGTGCGCTTTTCTGCTTTCTCTGCAGCCGCCGCCGGTGGTTTGCAGCGCCTGCTTGGTGAGGGTATTCAGAAGGGGCCCTCTCCACCTTCCCGGCTCGACTCGCAAAGTCGCTGGTCGCCCCGACGCTCGGACTTTTTTTCAGCAGCCACCGACCGACCAACCACGCGACGGCGGACATCGATCGGCCCCGGGACCAATCATTTCGGCAAATTCGACGGGTGAAGAAGCTATTCGCACGTCAACAAATTTGTTAGTTCCCAGTGCGACTTCTGGAGAAGCGGTGGCCAGGCTACACTGAGGGCTTCGCTCCCTCGTTGGCATGGCCGCTAGTGGAGGACGCGAGCCGACGATGCCAGCACAGTATAGCTCGTCTCCCACGTCGCTGTCGTCGCCGCCATCCGCATTGTCGGAGCCCGGGTCGCCCTCCCGCTTCCTCAACGCGGGCCGGGCCAATATTGAAATGGATGAGATAATAGTCGATCCTGGTTCAGCTCCTCGATTCGGCATCATGCAACAAATGCAACAACCCCCGCCCCAACCCGACGTGCCCCTGACGGCCGCCGGTCTACCCAGGAAAAAGCCTGGTCGAAAGCCTGGTTCCACGGTCAAGCCCAAACCGCCCGTCGATGGAACAGCAGCCGGCGCCGAGCAGCCCAAGCAGCGACGGCCCAGAAAGCCCAAGGATCCAAATGCCCCGCCCATCCAGCGCAAACGCAAGGTTCCGCCGACCGATGCCGATGGCCAGAGTGAAGATATCAGCGTCCTATCGGCATCGGGTTCGGCTGCTGGAGCCCAACCGAAAATTAGAGAGTTGACATCGATGCGAATGTCGCTGGACGCCCCACGCCCCGCGGCGCCAGAGCCGTCGCATGCACCTATGGCGCCGAAGCGAGACTCGATGCCGGCTTCGATGCTAAACATCCTAAACGACGAGCCGCCGCCCAAGCCACAGCCCGCCCCTCCGGCGCGCCAGATGTTTGATCCAGTGAGGGGCAATTACGATCCAATTCGAGAGTCCATGATGTCCCGCGACCCCTACGGAACGGGTCCTCTTGGTTCTCCTCGCGCACCTACGCAGCTGACCAACCGCGCGAGTGCCTCGCCGTCTATTACCAGTCTTGTCGATCCTCAGCCTTCTAACAATATTATTTCCCCGTCCGCTTCACATACGTCGTACCATAACAATACCGCTCAACCCCGCTTCCAAGAATCTACATCGATGCCGCCATCTCCATCCCATCCCGCCCGGAGCGCAGTCCAGGCTATTACCAAACCCACGATTGTCGAGGCCAGACGGCCCCCTCCTCCACCACCAGCGCCTAAGCCCGAACCGGCAAAGACATCCTCGTTTACGAGTATGTCGACCATTCCAGCGTCAGCGGCTGCTGCCTTGAGCACAGCACAGGCGCCTGTACAGAGTAAGAAGATCGCTGCGGTACAGCAGCAGGCACGAGAGACACACAAGAAAGCGAGCAGTAGCTCCTCGTCTCCCCGGATCAACGGCTCCAAGGATTCTCTGCCGCCCATCCCTGGCAGCGAGCGATCCATCCTAGACTTTGGCAAGGCCAACCCCGGAGAGGAGATTTCGGCGCCCAGCATTGTCCTTCATATTCCCCTGAACGGGGAGCCCAACAAGTATGTTAATTTTATGCGCATGGCCGAGGAGACGTACGGGTGGGATGCACTCCACCCCCGCCTCGCCGCCAACCGTGAACGCAAGGCACGTATCGCTGCTGCCAGCGCCGCCCTCGAGAAGGAGAAGAACGGCAGCGGGCGCGATTCTGGTGACGAGATGGAGGAGGATCTGCAGTCGGATGCGGACAATAGCAACGTCGAGATGGGCGGTGTCGGCGGAGGAGCCAACGGCGCCACCAGCGGGGCCGACGGGGCACCGGCCAAGCCGGCGCGGAAGAAGCGCAACTTCAAGGAGGACGAGTATGACAAGGACGATGATTTCGTCGACGATTCGGAGCTCCTCTGGGAGGAGCAGGCCGCCGCCAGCCGTGACGGGTTCTTCGTGTATAGTGGACCGTTGATTCCCGAGGTGCCCAAGCCGGCCGCCAGCGACGCGCCGCCACGCAGAGGGCGCGGAGGCGGACGGGGAAGTCGCGGCGGTGGAAGGGGTGGTACGCGAGGCGAGGGCACCGGCCGTGGACGCGGCGGCGGGCCCGGTTCGAGGGGTGGTGTTGTGAGAAAGCCGCGGATTACAAAGCTCGAGAAGGAGCAGCGCGATAAAGAAAAGGCTGAGCGCGAGCGTGTCGCGCAGATGGCTAGCAAGGCAGCGGCGGGGCCGACGTCGTCGCCTCATCAGGGGGTTGTGCCGCCGCCGCAGAATACGGCGGCTTGATATTTTTTTTTCTTTTCTTTCTTTTGTTTCAGTATGCATAGAATGGCGCTGGGCCGGTCACCGCTATGCTTTTTATTATTTTTGTCTCCTCGGCAACTTGTATCACTTTACGGCGCCTAGGTTTTGGGGGGTCGGTGGGTGGGTAATCGACGGGGTGGGAGGGTGCAGTCACTGTACTGCCAGGTACCAGGTTCCAGGTTTCGGGTTCCAGCTCTGGCGTTTCCAGGTGGGGTGGAAGGGGGGGAAAGTACTATGAGTTCGTCGGTGCTGCACTGCTGGGGTTCGTCCGAATTGGGGGCTGGAGTTTTTGTCGTCGTTTACAGACAGTGATTAGTATTATTTTTGTGGTGTTATCTTTTTCTTGGTGTTGTGGTTTGTGGTTTGTGTCTGTCTGGGTTGGCTCAGGCGTCTGGGTTGACAGACTGTACTTCAGGTTGTGGGGTGCATGGACTGTTTGGTGGTGTATGGACTGGGTGGGTGTCTGGGGAAGGGGATGGAGTGATGGACCGCTCGGGGTGAGCGGGGTGGGATGAGAGAAGATACCTAGTAAGATCGTACAGTACAGAATGTTTGATGAAGTGTCAAAACAAGCGGGATTGATTAAGTGGAAGTGGTATGTCTCTATTCGTGATGTTGTTCAATAATAATGCGTGTGTTCGTCGAGATAGGGGTAGGTCGGTCGGTGGATGAGCGAGTCCGATCTGGGTAAGGTAGTTGTACCAATGGGGCATACACGATTTGGATAACCACACCTACCTTGCCTATCCCCGTCCACATCCCCAAAGATTTATGGATGTGTGTTATCTAGGTAGGTAGGTGAGATGAGGCAGTGAGAGAGACGGTAAAAGCTCGGGGTTGGGGCGGGGGGGGATCAATCTCTCCTCTCCTCCGGTTGTCAAGAAAAAGTCAACTCGGGGCACTAGTTTATTGCCATGGTTATAATGGTGTTGGATATGTACAAGTACATCACATACACTGCAACCTGGGAGGGAAAGCAAAGAAAAACGGAAATCTCCGCATGAGTTTCAACTGCAGGGTGCAACGAATCTCGGCAAGTCCCATTTTAGTTCTTAACTTCTTCCCCTGGCCGCTAGGAGAGGCGAGTACCTTAGCGGGAAAACGTGGAAAGATATAATTCCTGCTATAGATGCTAAGCCTTAATATATAGGCTAAGCCTTAATTTTAGGGCCTAAGCCTTATTTCGCGCGGGGCTAGGGTTTATACCCCGCTATACAAAATCTACGGGGTAGGTACCTATATGTCCCTTCAGTAGGTGCTTCAGTGGGCTTCAGCGCCCAAGAGCGCTATAAGGCCCTGTAAGGTTCCAAACAGTCGCATCCCACCCCTTTTAACTACGTAGTTGCAGTCGCGTCAATTAACAATACCTTACCATTGTTATAAACAAAATACTACGTATCGCAAGAAAAGTCTATTATACCGGTATTTGCCTTATAATATAAAAAAACTAACTAAAACCTATATTAGCAAAAGTATACTTAAAAACTATTAGTTATAGTATCGTTAAACCTAATTAATATATAAAAAATCAGCATTTAAGTAAGGATCTATAGCTCTATTTATCCCTATGGTAAGATTTTGCCGTTAAACTTGAAAGTAAAATTACTAGGCTGTTAAAAAAAGCTATAATCCTCCTTATATAGTAAATAGAATATAAATATAATACTTATATATCGCAGCAAAACGACTTAAAATCTAGTTTCACGGCGACGATAGCGACGTTAAAAAACGCTAGGAAAGGGTGAAATATTACGTCCAAAAGTAATAATATTACGGATTATTGTGAAATTAAGGATAATGGTATTTACGTAAAAGCTAAATATAATATCTATATAATAATTATTATCGTTGTAAAGGAATTTAACTTTATTTAAATAAACCGGTATAAGCCGATATATTTGGTTAAAGAGAAATATAGTGTTTAAACTTGTTTTAGAAGACAAATAAAGTAGACTTATTATAAGGGGGGCTATTTGATTTAAATAAACTAAATTACATTTTTTACGGATTATATTGTAATTTTAGGGAGTTAGTAAAATAAATAACAATCTAAAGTCTTTTTTAAAGATACCTATAGAATCGATATTAGTATTTAGTTAACTTCTACCTAGTTAGTTGCCTCTAGCTTTACCGCCTCTAGTTCTACTGGCTCTAGCTTTACTAACTCCATTAGTAATACCTCCGCTTTAAGTCTTTTCGCTATTACTATATCTAAACCGCGAAGGCTTTTTAATAATATAATCCGTAACGTGATTTCTAAGTAGATAAAAGGGTAAATTAATAACGTACTTTTTCCCTTTACGTTTAGGGAAATAAAGCAGGAATTATTTCTCTTTATTATCCTTTTTATTATCCTCTTTATCTTTATCACCACCTTTACCTTAACTAACCTTATTATTATACTTATTATCCTAATAGTTAGGATTAATAAATAGCTTATCTAATAATCCTTTCCTCTGCTTACTTTGCGCGGAACTACTAGAATTAGGCTAAGTAACAGTAGATATTAAAGCTTTCCTAGTTATTAAAGTTTTAAGATTTATTAGGGGGATAAAAGGAGAATGACGCTTATAACCAGAAGGAGGTGGGGGTAGTATCTCGTCATCCTATACGTATATCCCTAGGGTATAATTAATATAACCTATTTTAATACGCTTTTTAATTATAATCCGCTAAATAAAGGTAGATTTTTTCATATTAATAAAATTAAAATAATATATAAGATTTTAATACGTTATAATAATTTCCAATTATAAGCTTTTATTACCTTTTATCGCTATAAAGTCAGTATTATTTTAGCTAGTAATATATCTAAATATTATTGGTACGATTGTGTTGAATATAATATGGATATAATATAAAGCTAGCTTAAAGCGGGTATTATTTTTGTCAAAAAATGTTTTATTTATATTAAAAAGGTTGATAAGGGGTTTTTAAATCGTTATAATTATTGGTTTTATAAGATATAGGAGTATAAGCTTTTTATACGCCTTTTATACTTTACAACGTTTACTATTCGTTACGCTTATATTAGTTATATTGTATAAAAGTTTTAAAATGGTTAGCTTAATCGCAGTAAAGTTTTTGTATTAGGTGTAGAAACTAGACTAATAATGCTATAGGATTCTCGTTTAGCAATCATTATACCAGTTTAAACATTTAAGCCAAAGCGATAAAAGCTTATCAACTATTAAAATATAATCGCTATACACTTGTAAAATAGTATTAAAAATAAACCCCTTATTACCACAAAAGATAAAATAATCTTTATATATCTTAATGTCAAAATTATAAAGGAGGCGTATATAGATTACCTTATTAAAATAAGCTAAAAGGATATTATCCAGTATGAGATCTGCGCTAATAATATCTACACCAGCAATATCTGCGCCAGCAGCATCTACGCTAGTAATATCTATACTAATAGTATTTACGCTAGTATTTATAGCTTTTTAAAATTATTATCCTTATTAATCAATGTTAGTAAACGTAGCTAGGGTTATTAAAATCGCAACCACTTTATCCCTTATTTTATCCTAGGATAATTTAATAGGTATATTATCCTTTAATTTGTAAATTAATAAATAAAACGCCTTATAAAAAAGATATAGTAGCTTTTCTTTAAGGGCTTATACTTATAGTGTTATTTTAATATAATAGGTTAAAGTTACCGGTATTAGCGTAACGGGTACGTTTACTATCAATAAGGCGATATTTGCAGTAGATAATTCTTATATAATGGTTTTAACACTGGATAAGTTTGCGCTAAGCGGTATTAGTGCCTTATTAGCAGCAGCTTAGTATTATTTATAAAACGCTTTAAAAATATTAATAATAGTGCTTTTAAAATAAAATATAAATTAAACTTATTATAATGCGGATAGTAGTAGGAGGCCTTTGGGATAAGCCTCCCGTAGCTATTTGCTATTGGATGAGTTATATCGTTTTAGTATTATATTTAGCCTATTAATGCGCTTTTTACTTATAAACTTTATAAGCTTTTTTAGCTTTCTCTCTTTCTGCGTCTTTATTAAGTATATCTAAAAGGTTATTTACTTTATCTTCGTCTTTGTTTTTGTTGTTTTAATATTTGTTAAAGTTAAAATATATAATAATACGGTAGTAGATATTTACGAGATTAGTAGCTAACGTAAATTAATAAAGTAAGAAAAACTTCGGTAGCTTTATCACTAGCTTTAGGGCACTTATAAATCTAAGGTTTAGCGTTATCGCCGAAAGGGGAATTTGGGATTACGAGAAGATATAAGTACTAGGTTTACTATTTAATATAATCTTTTAAAACGATAAATTCCTACTATAAAAAGGGGGGATAATAAGCAGTAGAACTAATATTTTCTTATATACTAATAAGCTTAAGTAATTAAACGCACGTAAAAGAGTATATTAATTACCACTAATACTTATAAACTAATTATTAGTCCAAAAGGTTAATTAGAAAAAAGATATTAACTTTTTACGCTTATATTCCTTCTTTTACGATTTATATTAGCTTTTATTAATATGATTCGAAACTTAGGGTAAACCCTCCTTATTTTAAAAATTTATAAAATTATCACTATTATTATATTTGGATATAGCGATAATAATTTAGACCTTTGATCTTAGTAAGGTTTACTAATTAACTAAGCTTTTAAGTTTTTACAAATCCTTTCCTAAGCTATCGTATAGTTAATACCCGCGATCAGGTAATTTATACGTTAGTAAATTAATAGACCGTAAAAATGGGTTAAGGATACCTTACTATTAAGTATTTAATATATTGTAATAATAGCTATAACTAAGGGAAAAAGTTTTATAATATGCGGAAAAAAACGAAGAAAAAGGGGGATAAAACATAGGAGGAGGAATTTAAGATAATACGTAGTTAATTTTTTTTACCTATAAATAAGGCCAAAAATACAAGTTCCAGTTAACCTTTGCAAAAAAAATCGTTAAAAGCCTAAATTATTAGTATTAATATTTAGATAAATAAAAAGGGGTAATATTTTTTATTACAAAATCGTAAAGGTTTAAAGTAAAGGTTTTTACTATATAGTTTTATTACTACGTAAAGATTTAACGCTACTAATTAATTGGTTTTAAAAAGTACTAATATAAACTAGTTTATTAGAGGAAAGGTATAACAACTCTGGACTTACCTAATACACTACCTTTAGACTTTGCGAAATTTTAATCGAATAATACGTACCCACTTTCAACCTCTAGCTTTAACCCCCCTAATTTATATAATTTTTAACTTTACCACTATATATTACAATATAATTCCTAACCGTAAACCCTTCTTAAACATTAAAAATTACTACTTATTATATTAAAACCATACTAAAAAAGGTCTAAAATCTCCCTTTTATTAATTATTGACGATTACGATATAATAAAATATTATAAAACGCCTTAAAGGCTTAAAATCAACTTATTGAAAGCTTAAGCTACAATTATTAAAATGCTACCGAAAATAGAGATGATATAGGTATATTTTGGGAAAATAAAATATTAATATCTTAAAATAATAGCAAAAATATTATTACTAGATCTAACGATAAAGGTAAATTATTATAATTAAATATAAACTAGTATAGATTATTAACCTTACTATAAAATTTATTAATATTAATAATAATAAGGTTTAAATCGATTTAAATATTCTTTTTAGTAGCTTTAATTAAAAGGAATTATATAAGGCGTAAAAGTACAATAAATAGATTTTTACTTAAAATAGCGAGATAATAGATTTTATACCTTTTAACGAGGGGGAGGATGTAGAAAAGGAGCCTAAATCTTTAACATTAGCAATCCTTACGCTATAGATACTAAATACCGGACCATATATTAATAACGTTTTTATAAAGACGTACTTTGATTTATTTTACCTTATTATATATTACCAAAACAGGTTCCAAAAAATATTGAATTTTAAATTCACTTTTGGTATATATATATATATTTTTAATCTTAATTGCATATAATACGTAGCGTTTTATAAGGTTATAAGCCTTTTTCATAAGCCTAAAAAAGTAAAAAACCTATTTAGCTAGCTAGCTACGCTTAAAAGCCGGATTAAAAAGTAACTTCTATTAACCGATACTTATATTACTAATATCCCGTTACAAGTTCAAAAGCTTCTAACTATTTAACAATTTAAAAAAGAAATTAAAAGTAAGTAAACCGGTAAGGAGATCACAGTTAAGCTTTATATTATTAACCTAGTATCCTTATTTTAAAACATCATATTATTAAACTTAATGGAAGATATATATTATAATTTAGGCTACTTTATCGATAAACCCCTAAAGTTATATTAGATATAAGCTTAAATTAGGTTTAATCGTATAACCTCCGGTTAATTTGTATATATTATTAATAGTAAGGGATATAAGGTTAAGCCTATTTTTATCTCCAACTTTATTATATATTATTATTAAGATAGCGGCTACTATTGCTAGGAAGCAACTATTAATATACCGTTACTTACCTATATTAGCCATATTTACGCTATTAGGCGGGATTTTAAAGCGTAAAGCTATATAAAAGTTAATAATAACGTTACTTTACAAATTTAAAAAGTTTTTTCTTAAAAACGCTACTTAAAATTACTATTAGATTATTAATTAAAGTTTATATAGGTTAGTGAAAGTGATATTTCCGTAGCTTTTAGCGATATAGTATAGGAAGCTAATAAGTTTCTAATAGTATAAGATTTAGTATTTGTTCCCTAAAAGGATCTGGTTAAAATCGTTAACGTAAGCTTTAAATACAATTACTTTTAGGAAAAGTCGATAAAGGATTTTTATCTAAATTTTAAACTAACTGATAAAAAAAGACTAAAACCTACCTTTTTATAATATAAATATATTCTAATAATCGATTAAAAATAGTTTCTAATTCGCCAAATAATAGATATTTAAGCGGATATAATAACGCTACTATATCACACCTATCCTCTACGTAACGAGCTTAAGATTTAGATATATAGTTGATTGATATTTAAGTAATAGGACTTTATAAGGGTAATATTCTACCTAATTATAATTTTTATTAACAGTTTTAGTATCTTTTATAATTCCTATTAATCGCTTATTGAAATATACGCAATCCCGGTAACTCTTAATATTAAAAATTGTTACCGTTAAATAAATATCCTGCTATTAATACTTAATCCGCATAGCTTTAATTTTAATAATATTATTTGTACACTGTAATTACTTAAATATCTTAACTAAGGCGTAAAAACATAGATTAATAATAAAAACGTTATCCTTATCGTTCCTATAATCTACTATTTTAGTAATATGCTGCAAAACGACAAGAATTCAGGCTTCCACGGTCCTAAATTCCTTAAATAATATTAATTTTATACGATTAATCGCAGAACGTAAAATACGGACTAGCTACAAAATATTTTAAACTTCGATATAGTAATATATAAGCGTTACTACTATTAAATTATTAAGATATATAAAAAGATATATAGTAAGGAAATAAGTGGTAAAGCTAATACCTATAGTTAATAATAAGGTTTAAAGGGGCAAAAGGTAGCTTTACCTTTTATTAGCCTAACGTTAAATTTTATTTTATTTTATCCGCTTAATTTAGCTTACTTAGAGTTTTAAAAATTAACGTTATTAATATATAATATACTAGTCTATAGTATTTTAACTAAGATAAAACGCTAGGTATATATTTAATAACTTTGTATTTAACTATTCCCACCTAGTTAGGCAAGATTACAATCACCTATTTACCACTTAGGTAGCTATTCGCTTTCGGTATATGTAAGATAATCTGTTATTATACTATCGTTATTTTATTTATAGCTATACGTTAAGTTTATTTACTAGTATATCTTTTTTAAGGGTAGAAGGTGGCTAAAGATAACTAATAATAATAAGATTGTCGATTTTATTATATGCGTATATATTAACCTTGTATATTTAAATAGCGTATTTATAAACTTTTAAATATCGAAGAAAGCCTATAATAATATGGTTAATATTATTTACGAGAATTGTATATTGTTCTAATAACTTTGTTAGCTAACTTTGAAAGCTAGATTACAGGTGACTTATTATAGATATATATTGCTTAATTATATTTTAAGTTATGCTTGTAGCTGTAATATATCTATCGCTTCGTATTAATTTATTAAATTATTTTATAGTACGTTAATCCTAACTATAAAAGTTAAATTAAAAGAAGTTAATTAGTAGGAAAAAAATATATTATATTTAAATATATACCTTAAAATATATTACTTTTTAATTGTAAAGGAGTATAATATACCTGTTAATATTAATACTTTTATAGGGGAAAATTAATATTAGTATATATTTTATAAATTAGGGAAGGGTTTTTAACCATACGTTTGTAGCAAATTAAAGAACTAGGTTTATTGTTTTAATATAATTAATATTAAGAAGTAAAAGCTTGGTATATATAACCTAATGCTTACGATATAGTTAGTTTTACGAAATAGATTTACCGATAATAATAAGTTAATAGTGAAGATAAGGTATTTATATAATAATTATTCGACTTTGTTTGACCCTATTTTAATATAAATTAACCGCTAATAATTGAACGGTTAAAACGAAAAGCTTAATTTTGAGTTAGTTATATTTAGTAGTACTAATAAATACTACCTTTAAGCGGCTATTATCGGGAAAGTAAACGTTAAAAATATCCGCTACCTAATTAACAACCATAAATTGCTTTTAATACGTAATATTTATATAATAAATAGGTTTAAGAAGAGTTTACGGTAAGCGTATATTAAAGATTATAGTTAGGACGTAATTTATGTATTTGATAGCGCTTTGTAATAGGCTAATAAATTTAGATTTACTAATAAATAAGTTTTATCTTACCCCCTTCTTTATACATACCTAAGTGAATTATTGTTTTCTTTGTTATTATTCCCCTACAGACGCGTTACCACCTTATCTAGTGGCGAAGTGTAGCGTATTATACTTTAGGGATAAGATAGTTAGGCGGTAAAGTTAATTACCTTATAGGTTAGGTTTAAAGGTATTTTAATAAAACTAAAGTAGTTGGAACGGTAGGAGATTATTATAACCCGTTTAGGGCTATTTTTAGTAAAAACGGTATTAAAGATACTATTTAGTAATAATGCTTTTTATCGATATCTCTACGAAATTATTAATTTTTATTATTTTTTTAATTTAATTTATCTTGTAATAATATGTAAAAGAAAAGTAATATTTTTCCCGTATTGTAATTAATCTACGTAAGGTTTAAATTTACAAGTGTAGATTTAGGTAAAGTATTATAAGGTAAACGGAAAGTTAAAAGTATTTTTAAAATCTTAATACTTAGTTTTTACCTTGTATCCGAATAGCGCATAGGTACGCGGGTATAATAACCGATTTTATAGTTAAATTAGGCTTAAAAAGTTTAAAAATAAAGTTATTTTAATAGATTTCTATTAATATAAAAAGCTATTAATAAAAAATAATCTTGTAATACTTAAAAATAATGACTTTCGCTTTAAACAGTGGCTTTAGTAATATAGGGTAGATAAAAGAATAATATAATACTAACATTACATATTTTAGGGTATTATATTAATATATCTTTACGCGTAGTTAGTACGTATAGTACCGTAATTTTAACTAATAGTTATAAGACGAGTTACTCGACCTTATTAACTATATCTTTATTTATAGGTTTAACAATAAGGATTATATCTTCCTAATAGTTACTCTAATGGTAGTTTTAGACGATAAAAATGATATCCTTAACTTAAGGTATACTATCTATATCTACAACTCCCTAGAGATCATTGGAATTAATAAAGTTTTACTTACCCGACTATATATAATACCTATTAACGATAAAAAGTAGGATTTTGTTTAAAATAAGTAAAATATTAAGTATTTATAATACTAGGTTATTAAGGTAGTCTTATTGGGGCGTATATGCGGATATACTAAATTAGGAACGTTAATATACTTAATAAGTCCCTAATTATTATAAAACCTTACCTATTAATTTTATATCGTAATTCCTAACTACCCGTACTAATATATAACTAAAAAAAGGTATATATTAATTACCCCGTTTATTTCAAACCGTTTAAGTTAACTTATATTTATTTATAATAGTATTTAGACGAGAAATTATTATTTATACGTGGAAATATTATAATTATTAGTTGCGATTAAGATATACGATAAGTTATTAAAGGATATGTGGTTTGGAGAGTGGTGGTGGAATTGTAATAGTATTAATATTGTATCGTAATATGGAATAATTTGGAATAATGACTTAATAGTAGGTAGTAATGTAGATTTGGCTGAGTGGAATAAATAAAGGATAGGATCTAGTAGGCGGTTAGGTGCGTTGTGGAGGGTGCTATATAGGGGATTTAGTAGTGTTATTAGTAGACGAGTTTAGTATATTCCCCTAAATTACAGGGTACTGCTATAAGGCATTATAGGGCGCTTTAGGGTACTGTTATAGGGGGTTTTCTATAAGGTTTAGGCTATTCTGGCATGGCTTAGGGGTCCTTGGAAGGACTTAAAACTTTTTTAAGTATTAGGCGATTTATTAAGGCTTATTACCCCTTGGCGGGGCTTAGATTGCCGCGCATCCTCCCGCTAAGGTAGCTAAATACCTGGTAGTGGGTGCCAACATAAGGAACATTGGAGTCCACGGCCCGGGAGCCGGAAACTGGGAGCCGGGAACTGGGAACTGGGACTGGGAACTGGGACTGGAACATGCGACTCAGAAGGGACGACTGGTATTGTATGTATGATATATGTTTTGAGCTGGTACCCCCTCCCCCGGAAATTCAAAGAGAGTGATCCTGTGAATGAGGACGTGGACGTTGACGTCGGGGGAAAGGGGGGTAAGCTTATACGCCCAGCCCATACAGCAGCAACAATATTCGGCCATGTGATCAAAATGGCAAACTCAAACGTCCTAGGTCGGGTCGGGTCGGGTAAGGGCAGAGATGATCATGCCCTCCTATTCTTGTCACGGTGCATCCTTTTCCCAAAACGGCGAGCTCTGACTTTGTATCTTATGGCAGATACGTGGATGAAACGGCGAGAATAGTGAGATAGATGGATGGTCTTGATGCTTACTGCGTCGAAGGGAGGACCACCCGTCGATGCGATCACGTCTCCTATATGAGTCGCTGGTTAGGTACCCCTTCCACCTGTCTGTGTCTTTGAAAAGCCAGCCTGAGCTTAAGCAAAGCAGATACGGTGTCGTGTCTACGTGGCTTCACAGGATCTCCCAACACCAAAGGGACTCACTCCTGTACCTTGACACGAATCCAAACCCAATCAGTTTGGGCAGCCAACATGCCAAGATATTCAGCAAAACGCCATCCATGAAATCTATATGCAACCAACCTATATACACGAACAAAACAACTCAAACCAAAACCTCCTTGCCCACTACTACCCTCTCCCTCACCCCGCCGTCCCCCAAAACAACCACCTCTTCCTTCTCTCTATTCGCGGCGGCGGCCCTCCTCGCAACCCTCGCAACCTGCTTCGCCCTCCTCCCTTCGTTCCGCAACCTCTCCTCCCTCATCTGTCTGATAACCCGACTCTTCGCTCTGATCCGATCACCATACCGATAAAACGCAAACGGGATCGGAATCAGACAGACCTCCAACAAGCCCAGCAGCGTCCCCGCCCACTGCGGCGTGAGTGCGCGATACATGGCCGGCCCCGCAAGCGGCAGCGCGGCCCCGAACACCGATCTCATAACCGCATTCCCTGCCAGTGCCGAAGCAGCGTAGATCCCGTACGCCGACGCGAGATAATTACTCCCATAGATGAAACTGAGCGTGTTGCCCATCCCAAACGGAATACCGAACCCGATGGGCAGAGCCCAGTGGATCGTCGTGGGGAGACACGTCCAGCTGAAGACGAGCTGGCCGATGGGCGTCAGGACGGCGCCGATCGACATGACCGCCGCGGTAGCCTCGGGCGCGGCGCGGCCCGTCTCCGGATCGCGGCGCGACGAGCTGTTGATGATTCGACGCCAGACGGGTTCCAGAAAAATGGCGAGGAGCGTGCCGATGCCCATCCCGAGGAAGGCGAGGCCGGACATGCCGGGGGACCAGCCGCGGTGCTGGACAAAGACGATTGGGTACGCCACGAAGCAGAGGTACAGGATGCCGTAGATGACGGAGATCCTGTCATATATTTTAGTACGCCCGAAGGAGGGAAAGTCAAAAAAGAGGAAACCAACCAGATGTTGAAAAACCACAGGATCGGCTCCGTCGCGGCAAGTACAAACGGCCGACTCAAATTGATCTTGAGCAGCTCGATGGTCGAGATCCGCTCGTCGTACCGACACCACCACCGCTCGTCATCCAGCTCCTTGCGCTTGGCCGCCGCCTTGCGCTTCAGGATCGTCGGCGCGTACGTCTCCTTGACCGTCGCCATCATGACGATAGCAGCACCGGCTAGGATCAGCGCGAGCCAGTTGGCCCATCTCCAGCCGAGGTACTGGTACACGAAGCCGCCAATCAAGGGCCCAGTGACGGGGCTGGACACAGTCAGCTCGGCGTCTTCCGTCTATAAGAGAGAACACATACCCGTTCAGGGGCGCAATCGACCACAGCGACATGCACAGAGCCAAATACTCGTCGTTAGTGATATCCACGACCGAACCCGGACCATTCGACACCATAGCCGCCCCAAAGAGCGCCCTACCCCATCCCCACAGATATCAGCACCCGTCCCGAAGCACATTACAGGGGAAACAAAACTCACCCAAAGAAACGGACGATGATAATCTCCGGAAACGACGTCGCCAGCCCGCACGGTATAATAAGTAGCGCAAACAGTACCAGACACACCAGATAGATCGGCCGCCGCCCATACAACTCGCTCAGCGGCGCCACCACCACGCTGCCGGCCGCCAGTCCGATGAGATACGTGGTCAGCCCCAGCGTGGCGACCGACGTGCTCCCGATGCCGTACTCGGCCATGACGCCCTCGAGCGTAGCCGTATAGCTGGTGCTGTACAGCACCACGACCCAGGTCGAGTACGACACGGCGAACGTGACCCAGGCGCGGTACCACAGCGGCCAGTTGCGCGGGTTCGCCGGGTCGTCGGGCTCAAAGACGACCTCGAAGTCGGGCGGGCGCGACGCCGTGCTGCCGACGCTCATCGTCCGCGTCGCCGCCGCCGTGCCGCCCAGCAGCGAGGTCGCGCGCTCCATCGACGTCCGCAGGTGCGGCGTCAGCGCGTGCTCGAGCGGCGAGAGCGGGTCCGAGTCATCGGTCGTGTGTGAGCCCGCCCGGCTCGACAGGCTCGTCACCTCGGCTTCTTCATCCTCCTCCTCCTTGATGGCCGGGGCCGAGGCCACCCGCGGGCTCGAGGAAGCCGACGGCTCCGAGTCCGGTGTGGACCGGATGCCGGTTTCTTTCTCGGCCATGGCTTGGAAGGTCCGATGTTTGGGGTGGTAGTATATAGGAGAGGGGGTCGTCTTTCTCTCGGCCGAGCCGATGCTCGGAGAAGACGGTGTGCCGGCAGCGGTTGGCTCGGGCCGGGAAGGCAAGAGCGGCGACAGGTGCAAACAACAGGCTGTTATACAACAAAGCTCTCGAATCAAGCAGGAGACAATAATCGATCTGGACGATGATGAAGGGAAGACCCGTATAGTAAGGCAAGCTCCTCATCGCCTCTCTCGGCCAAGTACGCTCTCACCACAAAGTCCGGTGCGGATACGCCTATGCCTATGATTACAAAAGCACCGAGATGGCGGGACACTGGAAGAGCCAGACTAGAACCGCGGGTGCGGGCAGGCCGCAGCACCATCGGATCGCCATGGCGGGCGCACACCATCCTGGGGCTCCTTCCGACTTTTCGTGCTGCTGGGCGCGCGGCATCAGAGTGGAGAGGGTAATCATTTTCAAGGTTGGCAGCGGGGGACGAGCGAGGCCGGGTTGGGAAGCGGCTTCGGCATCCTGGTCACCTCCTGGCTTCTAGCCGTCGCGTGGGCGTCGCCGGTGCCGCATGCGGAGCACACCCTCCCAGACCCCCCTTCCTCCCCGACCATCCCGCGGCGTATAATACCCCGAGGGTGGCAAGTCCAATGTGCGTTGGCCTGCAGCAGCAAAATCCGCGAAAATGCTGTCACCCGACATGTCAAAGTCCGTCACTGCTCTTCCGGGTCACCACTAATGGGACAATAGAAAGTCTTCGGCGCCTTGATCGGACTTCAGGGGCCAGGTGGGAAAGAAGCGGTGGGGACCCACCGGGTGCCGAGGCAAGAATCGCGGAAGGGAACGAATACCCCATTGGGCCACTCCGCCCAGTATGCACCCCGGATGTCGGCATGAACGGCTCCCCCAAGTCTTCTACAGTACCCGCACGTAGAATCCAACAGTGGACACCTCGGGTACTGAAATCTTGGCTCTGTCTGATATAATTCCTCCTCCCAAGTCTTATCGTGTTTTGATCCAAAATTCCTTCTGACTTGGACATCGGCCGGCTCAGACTCGACCTTGGCGTTGTGGCCTCACATCTCGCCTTTGGCTTCCAGAACTGGAGCTTTTGGACGGAAATATAACCCGCTGCCATACCACTTGGATCGATCCTCCGAGAGACACCTCGCGCCTGACTTTCACTACTAAAAATCTTCCTTCTGCTGGCGTTCCATTTCCATCGACGCTCACTTGAGGACGGCCAAGAACCGATGGAACGAGCTGACCTCGTGCCACAGAGTATGGCCGACTGAGCTGGCATCATGGCCCGGAAAGCAAGGCGCCATATCCCAACTTTGGGCTTCAGCGGTGGGAGCGACAACCAAAAATTCCCCAAGCGTCGGACAAAGAATCACTTGACTGGGAGATACTCTGCCATGCTCTGTCGAGCTCAACTCGCCGTGATATCGGACGAGAGAATCCCCGTTCCGAGTTCCCCAACTCGATGCAGTCTAGTTTAAGGGCAGGTACCGTCCAGCTGCTGAGACGAGGTGACAACAAAGCGGCTTGACGACAATTGACCAGGCGGTTCGTGACCTCGTAGAAAGATAGGGCGAAGAAGAAACGAAAGGGGCGGTGTGTAGCCGCACGCCTCGTCGCCCGTGGAGGGTTGTCTCGGGCCGTGAGAGCAGCGGGTCGCAACCGGAGATGAGAATTGGGCAGGCATTTTGTCCGTTGAGACTCGAGTCGTGCCTAGTAGAGAGAGTAAATATGAGATCCGAGGAGCCAGGAACATGCTCCGAGGGCGGCGAGGTATCACAGCCGTAATGTCTCTCACGTCCGAGAGCAGATGTCTGAGATGTATTTGCACAGCATCTAGCTACCCTTTCTCGCCAGGGATCGCATAGTGACGATGATTCGGGTCCGCGTGGTATCTCCGAGCTCTGTCAGTCTGTTAAACTTGGTGACTTTTCAATAAGTATGCGACCTGGGCCGCTGCCGTTGAACCTATTTCAGATCGACTCCAACCCAACCGGGCTGTGAGGCCCTTGTTGAATTGATAGAAGCCTAGTTGATGGTCAAGCAAGGCCCATCGTCGGCATTCCCCGGGAGTGAAGTGACGCGTCACAATGGCGGTTGTCAGTTGTGCAACCACACTTTGCGAGACGGAGGACTTGACAGCTGCGGTGGACGGCGATATGTGTATGGTATGCTGGTCTCAAAGATGGCCAGAATAAGAGACTCGGCCGTTGACGATGGGTTGATTGGGTAGCAGATGCGCTGGAGCTGTCTTGAGCTGCGACCGAGAGCCAGCCAGCCAATTGAAACGAGCTCATCGAAATCTTCCGAGTGTTTCGAGTCTCCGCCGCGCGTTGCTCTGCTGCCGAAAGCACTCGGACCAGCAGGCTGCCTGGAGGAAAGAGCAAGCCGTTCAGGCCTGATAAAGCTGAGCACAGAAGTGGATCATGTCTAGCAACTCCGTCGTCCTGCAAGACACCATGTTTCAAACTGCTTGTCGATCCCCTCCACCACCAATGCGGAATCTTCCATGAAGAGGACATCTTGGACTCTAAACATATGCGGGGCGGTTGACCGTTCATCACAGCGGTGCCTCATGCAAAGTTTAGAAACGAAGCCGCAGAAACGATGAGAGATGACGTCGAAACACGACCCAGCGCGCTGTCGCCTGCGCACCGCCGCACCTGAAGCAGACACGTCGTTTAAGATTATGACGAAAATACGTAGGCGCGACCGTTACCACCATATTTTTGAGTATCCAGCACAACAGCCGTGTCCCGAAAACCCATGATGGCAAGGCCAATATGACAGATTTGCGGCTCCCTCCACAGATAGATGGAACAGTCCGGATAGGTGTACTCGGCTAGCGGAAATGTCACGCTCGTAATGTGGCTGAGTGGTAGCGAGGAACCTGGTTCCAGCATGTTGCACCCGAAATGGCAGGGCTCTGAAACAACTTCAACCGCATCCGAACAAGCGCTGCCACGACTGCCGATGACGGGCAACAACTCCCTGCCACCAACAACAACGTCGGCACCGTGCCGGCGCCGGACACATTAAACCATATCTCAGCTCGTCCGCGGGACACCGGCAAATTGTTTAGTTATCTCACTACGTGCGTGTAAACATGTTTGGTCGAAACAAAAAAAGATATAGCGGTGAGAGCGTGAGTCGTCCTGAAGCGAGTGCTTGTCCTCTGCAACGAAGTCTGCCCGTCATGCCACATCGTACCCCTGACCCTGCCCTGCCTGCCCTGCTTCAGTGGGCCAATGGTAACATCTGCCCCTGTCGTCTCTCCCCACACCTCCATCCCCACATTGTTCCTGAACGGAGAGTCACGGACCACCTGTTATCTGTGCTTTCTCGGCAGGTCGCGAGGTTGCCCCTCACAATCCCCCTCCTTTTTGCGCATCTTCCACAGTGACCGCACAGCCTGCTTTTCAGCTCGACACGGCGACTCTGGCCGGCGCATTCGTCAATCTTTAGTCGTTGTGTAGTATCCAGACCAAGCAATGTAACCAGACGGTCAAAAATCACATCGGTGTCTTGGTGATTATGACAATGGCATGCATAGTTGCTGCGTCCTGGTAATTACCTGGTAACAGTCGGTGCCACACCACGCCTTCGGCCCCTTTTCCGTCTCCCAGGATGGAGTTTGCGCAAAACTGCGCCGTTGAGTTTCTTCTGCTGTCGATCTCCGGTCGAAGCGAAGGCAACCCACTACAAAGGCAATCCGAGGAAACACGTTGTCTTGAAGAAGAGAACAACGTACACTACTCAGCATGGATAGGTACCGCATAACGTCAGCGAGCCTCTTGCTTTTTCTCGATCCCCGTGGGTTCACGCTGTCGAGGGGTCGATCGGCACGTCATGTACACAGTGTTTGCACCGCCTCGAGAGCCTATGCAGCGCTGTAGCGATGTCCTCTGACGTTAGCAATACATGTCCTTCAGGACGGGAGGTGCTCCATGCTAAGAAAATCGAGTGCATGCTGTTCCCTGAAGCTTCGGCTGTCCGTCTGATAACACCAGGCTCGCACCCACGACATCGGCCGACTGAAATTTAAACGCCGGAGGGACCCTGGCTCGCCTGCAAGTTAGCTCAAACGGGTGCCTTGTTAGACCCCATTGAGCGGACAAACACCAAGAACGGAAATGGGCCTGACTCCTGGTGTGCCGTAAGCTCGGATGTTATGTTGCCATTCTACACACCGACGAGCTTCTTCTGCGCGGCAAGATACATATTTCTCGAATGCCGCTTATCAAACGTGCCCAGGTGCTTCCTGCCAAACGCCATTTCAGTTGGGCGACTGTGGTGTGGCTTCGTTTCTGTTGTGCTCCACTGGCCCTCGTCTCGCACCTCTGACTGGCTGCTGCGCGGGCGGCTCAGACCCTCGATTGTCGCGCCCTATCAGCACTGTCCCGAGTGCACTGTGTCTTGGCCAGGCCTTCCCAACCGGAGGTTTTGAAGGTCCACCGCAGCAACGGCACGCCCTCCCGCGCTCGACTCCAAGAAAACCCAGAGAATCGAGACCGGGCACGCTGGGTTCATCCTCCCATCGCTCTCCTTCACACAGGCATCACTAAGGCACGCTGGACACGCAGCCAGACTGCATTAGGTCTTCGCATGACCTGTCTTGCAACTCCCCTGACGCCACAGTGACTGCAGTGCAACCTCTTCTTGCTCGCAACGGGCCTTTTCTCGTTGCGCATTCCTTTTTCAATCGGCCTCCTTTGTGGCGTCGGTCGCCAGCCCTCCACCCTCGACTGCTCCCGACGAACACAGACGGACCCCGGCGTCTCTGCTCCTGCGACGTCTCTCGATTGCCGAAGAATTGCTACCCTCGCCAACGGACCAAGATTTCGATTGAGACTTGCTGTCGCCTTTCACCGGAGACGACACCTATAACAACGACTTGGATCGAAATTCAATTGCGGTGCGAAATCTCCGCGCGACTGGGACAGGAACCGACACCGTCTCCTCCCCACCACCCGACGCCGCCTCCCGTCGACCCAACAACCCCCCCACCCGCCGCCGTCTTCGAACTCTCCACAGGACGCTCGAGATTGGCAAACCCTGAGTTGGATCGCATAGTCGTCGCTTCTTACGCAGAGGCCCCGGGCCTAACAGCTCGGCCGAGATCAATTGTTGCTGGCGGTGCATGCCAACATGTCCGTCATGCTTCAAACACCATCACGAGCCTCGACCGCATCCTCGTCTTCCTTCCAACCTCTTTCCCGACAGAACACCATGTCTTCCTACGATGGCTCGCGCTCTGCGCGCCAGTCTAAGCGCTATTCCATGTCGGCGTTGTACATGTCCATCTCTGCAAATGAATCGGACCTTGTCATTGACGACGATCTGGCCAAAGGTACGAGACTTTTTGGCTCAAAGAGAGGGAAAACCGCTGACCACACTGTACAGCCCAGAAGCTTTTGCGAGACCTTAAGACGAAAATCTCATCGCAGTCAAAGAAGAACTTCGTCCTTGAAAAAGATGTCAGATATCTCGACTCGCGCATCGCACTGCTGATCGCGAATCGCATGGCGCTAGAAGAGGTTCGAAGGCTCCGGTCAATACTGTTTTTCAGACACACACTAACAGCTGGAGCAGCAAAACGAGGTGGCCAGCCATTTGGAAGATGCCACTGAAATGCAAGAGGGCGCTTTCCCCAACGACGACAAGACGCAGCGATACGGGAACTTGTTGTTCCTGTTGCAGTCAGAGCCCAGGCATATCGCGCACCTCTGTCGCCTTGTCTCGATGGCTGAGATAGACTCCCTTCTGCAGACGGTGATGTTCACCATCTACGGAAACCAGTACGAAAGTCGCGAGGAGCATCTGCTGTTGACCATGTTTCAGGTCCGTGGCCCATTTCTTACAGAACCATACTCAGAGCTAACCCCCAATTTAGTCTGTCTTGACCTATCAGTTCGACAACACTCCCGAGTACTCGTCGCTCCTTCGCGCCAACACACCGGTCTCGAGGATGATGACGACTTATACTAGGAGAGGTCCCGGACAGAGCTTCCTCAAGGCCGTTCTCGCCGATAGGATCAACAGCTTGATCGAACTCAAGGACATGGATCTGGAAATCAACCCGCTCAAGGTGTACGAGCGCATGTGCGAGCAGATCGAAGAGGATACTGGCAGCCTTCCCGCGTCGCTACCTAAGGGGATAACGGCGGAACAGGCCGCGGAGAACCCACAGGTGCAAGCCATCATCGAGCCCCGACTGACGATGTTGACCGAGATTGCTAATGGCTTTCTCACAACAATCATCGACGGGCTGGAGGAGGCGCCGTACGGCATTCGCTGGATCTGCAAGCAGATTCGCAGCTTGACCAAGAGGAAGTATCCGGACGCCAACGACCAAGTCATCTGCACGCTCATTGGCGGCTTCTTCTTCCTCCGCTTCATCAACCCAGCCATTGTCACACCGAGATCCTACATGCTCATTGACGATCAGCCCGCGGATCGACCCAGAAGAACGTTGACTCTCATCGCCAAGATGCTGCAGAATCTGGCGAATAAGCCATCGTATGCCAAGGAGCCGTACATGGCGAAACTGCAGCCGTTCATCCACCAGAACAAGGATCGCGTCAACAAGTTCATGCTTGACCTATGCGAAGTCCAGGACTTTTATGAGAGCCTCGAGATGGATAATTATGTGGCGCTTTCCAAGAAGGACCTGGAGCTCTCCATCACGCTGAACGAAATCTACGCGATGCACGCCTTGATTGAGAAGCACAGGGGTGAGCTTTGCAAAGATGAGAACTCGCATCTTGGCATCATCATGTCCGAACTGGGACCCGCACCTGCTCAAGTCGCGCGGAAGGAGAATAGGGTAATCAATCTGCCCCTTTTCAGCAGGTGGGAGACGGCCATCGACGATCTGACGGCGGCACTGGATATCACACAGGAGGAGGTATACTTTATGGAGGCGAAGTCCATCTTCGTCCAGATTCTGCGAACGATACCTCCGACATCCTCGGTAGCCAAGCGGCCGTTGCGGCTGGAGCGCATCGCCGATGCGGCCGCCACGTCCAAGAACGAAGTCGTCATGGTCCGCAAAGGAATTCGGGCGATAGAACTGCTCGATCAACTGAAGGAGATGAAGGTGATTGACAAGGGCGACCAGTACGCCCTGCTTCGCGACGAGGTGGAGCAGGAACTTCAGCACCTGGGCTCGCTGAAGGAGGGTGTCCTTGCCGAGACGCAGAAGCTCGAGGAGGTCTTCAAGACGATCCGCGACCACAACGCATATCTCCTCAGCCAGCTTGACACTTACAAGAGCTACCTGCACAATGTTCGCAGCCAGAGTGAGGGCACGCGGAGAAAGCAGCAGAAGCAGCAGGTTCTCGGTCCATACAAGTTTACCCATCAGCAGCTGGAGAAGGAGGGGGTGATCCAGAGAAGCAATGTCCCGGACAACCGGAGAGCCAACATCTACTTCAACTTCACCAGCCCTCTCCCGGGAACCTTTGTCATCTCGCTTCATTACAAAGGTAAGTTTGGCGTGATTGGGCGTTTTTGAGAAGTGGCGACTAACTTGGTCTCCAGGACGAAATCGGGGCCTTCTCGAACTGGACCTGAAGTTGGATGACCTGCTCGAGATGCAAAAGGACGGCCAGGACGATCTCGACCTGGAGTATGTTCAGTTCAACGTTCCGAAAGTCCTTGCGCTTCTCAATAAGCGATTTGCCAGAAAGAAGGGATGGTAGCCACAACCCTTACTATGGAATTGCCTCCCATGAGTGGGGATCCAACGTTTTCGCAGGTCTGGGCCGGAGTTTGGAGTTTCTTCATCTGCGCTATGGGTTCGATCTTGATACCACTGTCGTTTGCTCTTTCGGTTTGATGTCTCGACGCCCCGACATACAAGACACTTTACCTTTCGGCTCGATGTTTGGTTCGCCCGGGTCCAGCACCCGGCACCCGAACTTTTCTCGTTCTCTCGGGTTAGCTCAAAAGGATTGAGCTTGGGATGATGGATGAGTCTCCTGTTATATGATATATACTCGATAATCTCGGACTGGCCGCTTCGACGACAGAAGTACAGCACTTCGAGGCCATATGGCCCTCCTTTGACGCGGACGTCCGAAATTTGACTAATATTCTGCTGGCGTGGACGGGACGGTGAAAACAGGGTGGGATCCAAGGCTTTGGCTGGCTTTCGACACGTTCGAAGGCGCTGGAATGACGATGAGGAGCTTCCCAGCGCTGGAGGCCATGAAGTCGGGACACTCGATGCGAGACGAATGGAATGGATAGTACGATAGCGATTGGCAAGACGTCGGGATGGGAGTTTGGTGAATAGGGGAGGGAGATATGGGATTTCCTTGGGCTGACCCGGTCAAGGCCAGCTGTGTTTAGTTTCCTATGTCGAATTTGGAGGGCGATATGTCCTCATGAGCAAATGCTTCTGCTTATTTGATTTGTATTCAGTTCTCGCTCTCGTTAGGACCGTCATGGGTTTTAGGCCGCTTGTGCATGGTGGGTGTTGAGCGAGGCACTGAGATTTGAGGAGAGAAGAAAAAGCCGTTTAATCCAACCGGGCCTTGCCAAGTGATTCATTTCGTCACCCAAGTGTATGGATTTGCACCAGTAGTCGGCAGGCATCTCGGGGCTATTGCGTTTCGGCAACCCTGTTAATCCATGCTCGTCAAGTTTGAGCCACCTCGCTGCCGTGGAGACACTCCCAGTCACCTCTGAATCCAGCATTTGGGGAAAAAAGAGAGAAGAGCAAAAAGAATTAATCAATGGGAATTGAGCCCATGGCGGGGGTCGAACCCGCGACCTTGAGATGTCAATCTGGAGATGTTGGAAATCTCCATAAGAGTCTCACGCTCTACCGATTGAGCTACACGGGCCGGTGCTGTGCGGGAAGCTCGCCGATTGGTCAGTTCTGCGCAGTCGGGGTCTAAGTACGGTTTACGGGGTACAGCAACTACACCACTGTATAAGTTATTCATTGATGATGCGCTTGCTCGTGATGGCCAGAGACTATGAAGGAAAGACTTTGACGTATTAATACCGCCACGCCGTGGAGGCAACGTGATCGACACTTCAGATATCGGAGGTGTCGACTTGGCCCGGGAGACAACCAGTTTTGCTTCGCTTGGCAGAGGTACGCCGAGAGAGACTGCATCTAGAACCTTGCGAGATTTATTGCTGGTCGGCGTGCCCGCCGGCGATCACAGGCTCGGTCGTACACTACTCTAATTTACTCTAGCAAAAGCTTGCACGGCGGATATCGCGAAAACAATTGCATGGCAACTTACCGATGACGAACTGCAGTGATGGCCAAATCAGATGGACGAGGCTGAAGCGCCATGGCGGCCAGCCGTTGCAATGTGGTGTGATTTCCGGCCGGCGCGATGTGGAACTGGGTCCGGCGAGCCTGCAGACCGCCAACGTGGGCTGATACGAGTAAAATGGCGGGCAGTTCGGGCGGTGCTTGCAGAACCGAGGACCCTGAATGGTTCTAGGCCCGCGATCCGGCCCAGAAACGCGGTCCCCTCATCAGGTGCTTTGGCGCGCCATTGCGCCGCGCACCCCGCCGCCAGGTGGAAGCCGCCGGGAGCCAGCGCAAACTGGCCCAAGCTCCCACTGATGGAACCCCACCTGCCATCCCAAGCCTAACGTCGCTGACAGGAGGACCCTTGAGGACCCTTCAGGCACCAGACAGGTACTGGCGTGGGGCAACATTCCAGTTTCTACGATCCTCCATTGCTCTGTTCACTACGCTTTCCACCAAGAGGAATTGCGAAGCTTTGCAGGGTCGGCGGGGACGGCTAAATGAATGCAGGTGCTTACTAGGCCAAGCAGCTTCAGTGGTATTTCCGTTGTTTGAGGCGGGGAAAGACGATAACATCGAGGGGTCACCAAGTGCGAAATCAGGATCCTCCTCCCACACACGCTTCCAGACGATTGGCTGGGCGGCCGTATCGTGGGCCGGCTGCCGTCATGGTCGCAATCAGACCACCTTTTTGCGGGCCGCAATCGTGATGCACCACTGCATGGGAAACAGCAACCAGAGCTCTGAAGGAAGACGACCGACGGTCGTCTCCGCTTGCAAAATGCCTCTTCCTTGTTTTCATGGTGATCGCCTGCCTGCCAGTGCCACGGCCTATAAGTACAATTGCGCCGGCCATTCCTGTGCCAGTGGACCTCTCCCTCCCTAAGCACTCACAACTCCCAAGACACCCATCAATTGGATCTGTCTTGTCATTACACACACCAGCATGAGCGACTCGAAAGAGCTCGAGAGCATTAGCCCGTATGGGCCTGCTCGATCTACCGTCCAGGGGTCGCCTCTCAGCAAAGAGGAGATCGAGAAGTACAATGACTTCTTCAAGGCCAGCTTGTATCTCAGCCTCGGCATGATCTACCTCCGCCAAAACCCCCTCCTCAAAGAGCCATTGGTGAAGGAACACCTCAAAGCCCGACTCCTAGGCCACTTTGGCTCGGCTCCCGGCCAGATCTTCACGTATATGCACTTCAACCGGCTCATCACCAAATACGACCTCGATGCCATCTTCATCTCGGGCCCCGGCCACGGCGCGCCCGCCGTCCTCTCGCAAGCCTACCTCGAGGGCACCTACTCGGAGGTGTACCCCGAGACTTCTGAGGACGAGGAGGGCTTGCAAAAGTTCTTCAAGCAGTTCTCGTTCCCCGGCGGCATCGGCTCCCACGCGACGCCTGAAACGCCCGGCAGCATCCACGAGGGCGGCGAGCTCGGATACTCCATCTCACACGCCTTCGGCGCCGTCTTCGACCATCCCGATCTGATCGCCGTGACCATGGTGGGTGACGGCGAGGCCGAGACGGGTCCGTTGGCCACGTCGTGGCACAGCACCAAGTTCCTCAACCCCATCACCGACGGTGCCGTCCTCCCCATCCTGCACCTGAACGGATACAAGATCAACAACCCGACCATCCTCGCTCGTATTAGCCACAAGGAGCTGGAGAATCTGTTCATCGGTTACGGTTACCAACCGTACTTTGTTGAGGGCGACGATGTCGAGTCGATGCACCAGGCTATGGCCGCCACACTGGAGCACTGTGTGAAGGAGATCAGAAAGTTCCAGAAACAAGCCAGAGATTCAGGCAAGGCGTTCCGCCCCATGTGGCCGGTAGTCATTCTCCGGACGCCCAAGGGCTGGACTGGCCCCCGCAAAATCGACGACAAGTACCTCGAAGGCTACTGGCGCGCCCATCAGGTCCCCATCACGGATGTCCACGAGAACCCCGAACACCTCAAGCTCTTGGAGAAGTGGATGAAGAGCTACGAACCGGATAGGCTGTTTGCTGGCGGCAAGTTCAAGACAGAGCTGCGCGAAGCTCTCTGCCCGACAGGTACCCGCCGCATGAGCGCCAATCCTGTTGCCAACGGCGGTATGGTCCGCAAGCCGCTGCGGATGCCCAACTTTGAGGACTATGCCTTAAAGCTCGAGAAGGGCGGAGTAACCATGGGGGCCAGCATGACCAACATGGCGGGTTTCTTGAGGGATATCATTGCATCGAATCCGACAAATTTCCGCCTTTTCGGTCCTGACGAGACCGAGTCCAACAAGCTGGCCAAGGTGTACGAGGCTGGCAAGAAGGTCTGGATGGGCGAGTACTTTGCCGAGGATAAGGACGGCGGCAACCTGGCGCACGAGGGCCGCGTCATGGAGATGCTCTCGGAGCACACATGCGAGGGCTGGCTGGAGGGCTACATTCTCAGTGGCCGCCACGGTCTCCTGAACAGCTACGAGCCTTTTATTCACGTCATCGATTCCATGGTGAACCAGGTATGTTTTTTTTTGTGTCTATTCAGGTTGAGCCGAGCTAACATGACACAGCACTGCAAATGGATTGAGAAGTGCCTTGAAGTTGAATGGAGAAGCAAGGTGTCGTCGCTCAATATCCTCCTGACGGCTGTGGTGTGGCGACAAGATCACAACGGGTTTACGCATCAAGATCCAGGTTTCCTCGACGTCGTGGCGAACAAGAGCCCCGAGGTTGTCCGGATTTACCTGCCGCCGGATGGCAACTGCTTGCTCTCTGTTGTCGACCACTGCTTGCGGTCATCAAACTACGTCAACGTCATCGTTGCCGACAAGCAGGAGCATCTGCAGTATCTCACGATGGATGAGGCCATTATCCACTGCACCAAGGGTATCGGCATTTGGCCTCAGTTCAGTACCGACAATGGCGAGGAGCCTGATCTGGTCATGGCCTCGTGCGGTGACATCTCGACACACGAGTCGATCGCCGCCATCGACCTGCTGCTGCAGCACTTCCCCGAGCTGAAGATCCGGTGCGTCAACGTGGTGGATCTGTTTAAGCTTATTTCGCACGTGGACCACCCGCACGGTCTGCGGGATAGCGAGTGGACATCGCTGTTCACGGCGAACAAGCCCATCATATTCAACTTCCACAGCTACCCGTGGCTTGTGCACCGTCTGACGTACAAGCGGCCGGGATCGCACAACATCCACGTGCGGGGATACAAGGAGAAGGGTAACATTGACACGCCGCTTGAGCTTGCCATCCGGAACCAGACGGACCGGTTCAGTCTGGCGATGGATGCTATTGACCGGATGCCGCAGCTGGGCAACCGGGGATCGTCGGCTCGGGAGGCGCTCCACAATGCGCAGATCAAGGCGCGGAACGAGGCATTTGAGAATGGTATTGACCCAGCGTTTCTGAAGAACTGGGTATGGCCATATGAGCGGGAGAGCAGCAAGACGTTGCCATTTTTGCACCGGTAGATTTGGGATATGTACGAATGGCGTTGCGGTGTAGGGTTAGAGATTTTGTCACCTATGGGAATTAAGCTGTGATAGAGCAGCTATAAATTGAGCTTTGTGTTGATATTGGCATATATGAATATTGAGTGAAGTCTTTGAAGAGTGAAAACTGAAGACGGAGAAAGTCACGAGATCGGTGTGGCTAAGAGGCGTCCAATCGGGTTGGCGTTTTTTCCGGGAATGCTTGCGAAGTGAGGAGATCACGCCACTTCAGCTCTGTTGACTTGGGCATTGCGGCACAGAGTTTTGCGAGAGATAGAAGATCAAAGTCAAGATGCCAAGAAAGGTATGTATTTTTTTGTGTCTATCGAGACTGCTTTGCGAGCGTGGTATCCTCCCCTTCCTGCCCCCTTCCCCCCCTTGCCGGCTTCACCCCCTCTTCCCGGCTCACCTTTTCTAATATCCCACTCCCTCAACTCACCCACTCACTCCCCACTCATTCACTCACCCACCGAGCCGGACTGGACCAGACCAGACCAGGCCGGACCGGACTCCGGCCTGGATATCTCCCTCCCTCCCTTACCTACCTCCCTACCCTCTCCCCAAAGCACACAACTCACCAGGGCACACATCCCACCCAAGCAGCCCCAATCATCCCCAATCACCTCACAACCAACCTCCCAAGAGAACACAAAACAAAACCCAAACCCGAAAAAAAAGAAAGGGGATATAAAAAAAACTAACAAAAACAAAAAAAAGGACCCAAAAACCCAAGAATCAATAGCCCTAAACCGCGACGCCCAGCGCCGCTCCCGCGCCCGCAGGAGACAGGTCCTCGACGAGCTGACACGACGTGTCGAGCTCTACGAGCGCGAGGGGGTACGCGCCTCGGCCGAGATGCAGCGGGCTGCGCGGGCGGTTCTGGACGAGAACCGGCGGTTGCGGGACGCTCTGGGGCGGTGTAGTTGTTCTTCTTCCTCTTCTTTTTCTTCAGGGTCTGGGTCTGGGTCTGGGGATGGGTTGTCTTTTGGGGCGGGTGAGGGTGGTGGTTCTGGGTCTGGGTCTGGGTTGTCTTTTGGGGTGGGTGAGGGTGGTGGGGGTGGGGTGGTAGAGGAGTTGGAGAGGCAGTTGGGTTTGGGTTTGGGGATGGGGAGTCGTGGGGGGGTTGGTGGTGGGAATGGGGGTGGTGGGAATGGGGTGGTGGAGCAGTTGGAGCGGCAGTTGGGTTTGGGTTTGGCATCGGGATCGGGGATGGGAGCTTTGGGGATGGAGATGGGGGATTTGGGGATGGGAAGCGGTAGGGGAGTTGGTGTTGGTGTTGGTGGTGGGATGGTGGTGAAAGGAGGAGGAGGGGGCGAGGATGGGTATGTAAAAGGGGGAGATGATGTGGGTAATAATGAAGAAGGGGGGGAAGATAATGGAAGAGGAGAAATTGCAGAGAGGCAGGACGACAGACCGGACCGCGCGCGGATCGCGTATATCTGCAACGGCGTGCCGGATGAGCGGTGTTGTCGCGCCTCTGATGACTCGGATGGCGATGATCATACCACCACCACCGCGCCTGTCGGGAGCAACAACTCTTGTTCACCCGCCACTGGCGCTGGCAGTGGCGCTGGCATCATCTCTGCCGGACGTCGGACTGAAGGGGGCCACCTAGAAGAAGAAGGGGAAAAGGGAGGAGTGGAAGAAAGAACGGGGCTGTCGCCGGCCGTCGACGAGATGCACTGCGACGAGGCCGTCTCGATACTAACGGAGCTGCAGAAGGGAAGGGGTATGGCGGACGCGGCGGCGGCGAGGTCCATGTTGGGGTGTGAGGGGACGAGGGAGTGCGTGGTGAAGAATACGCGGTTGTTTCAGGTTATGGATGAGATGTCTTGAATCGAGGAAATACATACCTAGGTAACAGCTTTTTTTTTGAAAGGAAAAAAAAGAAGATTGTAAGGAGGTTGGAAATTGTTGTTGGGCTGGGTGTTCTGATGTAAGTTGTAAGTGGGGTTGGAGAATGGTATGGTGCGAGGTTGTCGTCGTGTGTCCGGGATGGCCAATCATGTGGGAGGTGTGACATGACGGGGTTTGAGAAGGTTAGCTGCACTTCATCGGAGCAATGTCTGTCTAACAAATTCCTAGGTACAAAAAGAATTGTGTGGGAAATTGAGGACGTCTACCTAGGTACACACCCCTGAGATTATCAAAACAGAGAAAATGGCAGAATCACAACCGTGGTACGCTGCCTACCCGCCGCCACGGAGCGAGCCCGTCGCGCTGAAGCGGGAGGATGTGCTGGCCTTGATGAGGAACAAAGTCGCTGGGCGGGATTATGTGCTTGTTGATCTGCGACGGGTGGATCATGAGGTATTCTTTTCTG
The DNA here is from genome assembly GCA_030411725.1 of Echria macrotheca. Classification (NCBI taxonomy): domain Eukaryota; kingdom Fungi; phylum Ascomycota; class Sordariomycetes; order Sordariales; family Schizotheciaceae; genus Echria; species Echria macrotheca. The sequence continues at coordinate 1,842,177 of MU839831.1, read as the reverse complement.
TCTCTCTCCGCATGTTTTGGTCCGCAAAAACTAGAAATGCTGATGTTGTTTTGTTGAACAGGGTGGTACCATCTGTGGGTCTATCAACCTGCCGGCGCAGAGCTTGTATCTATCCCTGGGGACGCTGTATACCATGTTCAAGGCGGCGGAAGTTACGACGGTGATTTGGTACTGCGGTATGTGTTTATTGTCTCTCATTCTGTTCCTGCCTTCTATGGCGGCTATCAATGTCTTGGTTTTGTTTGTGGCTTTTCGAGACTCAGCGGAGAGAGATAATGAGTGTGCATACTAAAACGCCCAGGATCCTCACGAGGACGAGGCTCCCGCGCCGCAGCCTGGTTCGCGGATTACATCTCAGACCACGCCGGCGGTGCCGATACCGAGATGCAGAGTGTGATTCTCGAAGGGGGGATCAAGGGCTGGGCTGCTGCTGGGAAGGAGTTTACCGCTCTGATGGATGGCTACGACGAGGATGTATGGAAGGCGGCATCTTAAAACATGCATAGGCTCGAGGGAATATTTGTCGTGCAAGAAGATGCACTCCTCGATGGGAGGAAGGGAATGAGAATCAACATATCCAGACGCTAAACGGGTACATCAAGTGTAAGCCTTGTCACTTCGTCACAACTCTGCTTTCACTCTGGAGGAGGGTTCACAACCGGTGCATGTATAACGTGTACTTCAACCGTTACTTCCTCACTTTCCTCACTTTCCTCACTTTGTCACTGCAATTTTCACTCTAAAGAATGGTCTGAGCAGAGGATCCGGGCCCCCAACCCCGGACAACCCAGCCTGTAGTATTTTGTCCGAGGCTTTGCGTCAACCAGTCACTGCATTTTCGACTCTGGAGGAGGGCTTGACCATAAGACTCGGTAGTTTCTCATTGGGTGCCTGTGTTCTCCCTTTCCGCCAACGGCGTCAGCGTGCCACCTCTCACTGCATTTTGCACTCTGGAAGGGAGTTCAAAACCAAAACCGGGTACCGCTAATACTCACGAATAAGGGACCACTACACTTCGCCTGAGTGAAGTCGATCTGACCAATAGTATATTTGTGGTGAAATCTGAGGTGAGAATCACTGTAATTTTCACTTTAAAGGGAGTATCTGGCCACAAGATCCGGCCCCCCAACCGCGGGTACACCAGCCCGCAGTTCCTCATTGCAGGGTCTCCGCCATCACATTCGGCTTGGTGACAGCCTTCCAATCACTGCATTTTCTACTCTGGAGGAGGGTCTGACTATAAGACAGACTTGGTCGGTCTCATTGGAGGAACGTTTCGCCCTTATTCAGGTGCGCGTGAGCCTCTGCCCAGAGCGCGGGAACTTTGCTTTGCTTTGGCCCCCGATTAAATCACTGCATTTTCTACTCTGAAGGAGGGTCTAACGCCAAGACTCAGTTGTTTCTCTTTACTTGGAGGAAACGTTTGTCCCTTTTCCCACCAGAAAAGGCTCACTCTCCTCACTGCATTTTCCACTCTGAGGGAAGGTCTGAAAGCCTCCACCGGTCCTAGATGCCTTCATATTGCAGTGTAAGTCAAGCTCAACCATCAACCAATCAGCAACCGTCCCAGCTCATATCCGTAGCTCAATCGGTAACGAGGGCGTGACACTCTTACGGAGATATCGGACATCTCCAGATTTACATCTTGGTCGCGGGTTCGACCCCGCCATGGGCTCAGTTCCCATCGCATAGCTGCTGTTTGCTTCTTGGGTTCTTTGTAAAGAAAGTCGTTTTGTTTATTTTTGCGAATATGGCCTGAGAATGCTGTGGACTGGGCTGGGAAGATGTCCCTGAAGCATTCAGGGGTACGTGGAGACCTGCGGAAGGGCCTGATAGTTTACATCATCGGGCATGAGGGGATAGCCTAGATACGAATTTACTTTTTGCCTGCGTATTCAAATAGAGGAGAAGTACCCTGCAAGTACTTCTGGAGCTCATGCCGATATGGGATGCTTCGACTTTACGACGCTCACGACTGGAGCTCCTAGCCTGAACCGCACGCATTCGCTGATTTGGTCCTACGAGGTATACAACCGAGTCTACGTATCTGCGCCTCCGTCTTTGATGCTCTTCGCTGAGAAATTCATCAAGGCAGATGTCATGGCATGTTGTCCAGAGCTTCGAACACGCGGGATTGGACGATTGGAGTCCAATCATCGAATGAGCTTTCCCTCGACGACTCGGGATGTTCGACGGCTTGCTGATATCGCAACCATGTCGTGACACGGTAGGTCCGTCTTGCGGAGCGTGCATGCGGGCGCTTTCTGGTACAGACTGCATCAGTAGGGCCGTCTTCCAAGTGTGTTGTCGTCGCATTACCATGCGTGAGAAACTTAGGATGCCCGCTCCAACTGAACTTCAGGATGCAGCGAAGAGCAACAGCAACTCCGCGGTGCGTCACCTGTAACACATAGCAACGGGCACCGGAATCGGGCAGTGGTCCGAAAGTTAACCTCCCGCAACGGTCTGCCGCCTTGTGAACTCTGACGCAAGGTATATGCTACTGACCCAATTGTCTGGCGAGCGATATAAGTGCACCTCACAGGTGGCTGTCCTTCGTGCTGTGAATAATTCGCGACGAATCTGATATTCGCGGGGACCCGGATCCAGGCCCGCATTCATCACAGGAAACCGTCTGGTCGCGGTGCGTGGTTGCATGCAGCACCGAGCCGCAAAGGCTCGCATGGGCGCGGGTTATCGTCAAGTTGGAAACAAATGGAAGCGGTGGAGCATTTGCTACGGCCGGCCATTTTTGCCCGTACACTACACGTAATTTGTGCATTCCCCGCCGGAAAGGGTGGATTGGCGATCTCAGACAAATCGGGGACGGGGTGTGACGCTGCTTTTTCGGCTGCCCAAGGCGAAGTCCTCGTACACGTGTACAGAAGTGTAGTTCCCGTCTCTGGACCGCCAGGTGAAAGAGCTTCCCACGTGGCCGGCCGAAGACTCCGTTTCGCGCTACAGATGAAACAAAAACGAAAGGAATGGATTTTCTCGGCTTGGGTTGCGACTGGGTCATTCTGCTAGAGGGTTTCCTGCAGCTCCGGTCGCGGCAGTATACCGCCCACACCCGAAGTACCTTTATGAAAAACATTGGACACCAAAGACGGACAACTCTAGATCCGAGCCTACTTTAATCGCCGAAAGAAATAACAATGCAGCTGCGCGGCATCGCTACCTCGCCGGGCCGCGTCAGGAGGGCGAAAACACAGGAAAGAAGCAGAAGACAAGAGGAGGGGCGAAGTCCTAGAAAATGAATATCTGCGACAAATGCAGAGAATCGCATACCCGGGAGCATGGGATTCTCCAAAAATCCCATTCCGCTGCCGAACACGTGAACGGTGCCACAAGCTGGACCATTGCTCCGGTCCAATCAGAACGGGCTTCGCCGGAGCTGCTGCTACGGGCTTGCGTCCCAAACAAGGAAGCGGTTGGTACATGTGGCTGGTGCGCAAATGATTGGCCATGGGGATGTCTCGGCGGGGCAAGAGACCTGTTAAGCCGCAGCCGTGGCGCGAAGTAGCGACAAGTAGCTTATGGTCGGATCAAATGCTCCGGACAGGCCAGCAACTGCGTGTACAAACTTCGTTCCACGCTGCAGGTGCACCGTGCACCGCACCCACCTGTGCCAAGTATCCGAAGTGTAGGATTTCTCTGTTCTCTGGACGAACCTTCTTTGGTTTTTGACGTCATTTTGATCAATTGGAGATATCTGTGGGTATTCTCGACATCGCAAAATCGATGTGGAGATGGAAGTCGACAACACAAGCTGGAAGCGCGATCCGACCCCGCAGCCGTGCGTCTCGTTGCCGACCACCCGACCTTACACTACAGCTATCATCCTCGGCAGCCATCTCTAGGGGAATGAGGCGAATTCACGCGGAAACCTGATAGTTATAGCAGTGGCGGAGCAAGGTATCTATCTACACTACGGGTATCATTGCCCTTTTGATCCGCCGGCAGTTCTGAGCACGGAACATGTCGGCACCTTAGCAAGTTCGGCCCGCCCGGTCTCATGCTGATACGGTACTCCTAACTACTCGATGTCCAGAAATACTACCTCGAGACGAGCATCGCCGAGTGTTCCTGACGCTACTTTCAATGGGAGAAAATGACGTACAAAAAAGATCCAGGGTCCCATAGGCGATTATGCTCCGCTCCTGAGAAGGACCCTTAGCTTCTGACGTTACCGGTCCACACCTTTGTGATTTCTGGCCCCTACGAAGTACTAGCGGCGCGGGGTAAAGCAGCCGGCAGCCACGCATCTCACAGCGGCATGGCCGCCGGCCGTCTTCGTGGATTTGCGATTTGACTTATTCACGATCGGCGAAAGCGCCGTACACTAGAAACCAGAGTGAGTTCGGCACGTGCCGTATAGTAGGATACAGAAGGTCATCCGGAGAGCTTGGGGCTCAACTGGACCCTGGCTTCCTCGGCCCCGCAGTGGACAAGCAAGGGGAGCTTTTGGGAGTGTCTTGGGCGTCTGTGGCCCTGAAAGGCCGACCGATTGCCGGCATGTTGCAAGATGGCCAAATTCTTTGCGGCAGCCAGCAGCTCCCACGTCGATGGGTCTGGTGTGGGTCTGCAGCGGCTCCCAGGGACCGGGGGGTGCGCGCTTGACGAGTGACCTTGGCGGCGGGGAAGGTACCTCGGGTACTTGGTGGGGAGTAGCAGCGGCCAAAGGCGGATCGAGATCGATGAGCTTCTGCCTTCCCCAGCGCTCCGTGGATCGCGTTCGGATCGAGAAAGACATGGGAAAGAAGAATTCCCAAAGAAGCCGGCCTTGTTTTGCAATCCCCCGCCCGCCATAAAAATGGAGGCCGCCCAGCACCGCCATGGCGTCTTCTCCCATTATCAGAGCCCGAGCGTACTTTCCCCACGACCAAGTCGAGTGCTGCCTCTACATGTGCTCTGTGCCTCGTTCAACCCTGTGTCCCGACTGGAAGCCAAATAACTAGCAGTCTTGCCCTGGCATTATCTTGCATACCTGTCCCTGCAAACACAGGCAACCCCCCGCTTACACTTCTCTTCCCCCCACGAATCGTCTACTTCAAACGCCTTCGTTCTCGGACTGAAGCTCTTCGGACTGAACATTGCCGTGGCCGAATTAGCAGCTCGCAGCATCCCGAGCTGATGGCCGGTCCGGAAAGGAAGCGAACGTATTCTGATTCAGGTATGGACACGACATCTCTGGTCGAAAGACCGATCAAGAAAGTGAGCTTGGCCCCCGTATCCTTACCAATGACAAAACTGACGGCTTAGAACGAACGCAGCCATGAGGAGAACCAGGAGCGAGCCTACATCGCGGCGTCACGTCGGTCAGACCGGTCCCTCGAAGCACGAATCCAGTCGGCCATGCAGGCTTCGGAAATCCACAAGAAGAGGACTGGCAAGGGACTAAAAATCACCCCTGAGATCGTGGAACGGGAGGAAATGTATGAGGAGGAAGAGGACGTTCCCCGTCCGTTACGCTTCTACAACTCGGCCAGCGCCTCAACGAGAGAAAGCCTGGCGAGCATCGAGCAACGTGAATCGGCGGTAAACCAAGATTTTGCAAAAGTCTTTGGCCAGACGTTCTGGGCAGCAAACCCCCCGGCTCGGGCGATTCCCTCACATTTTACAGGAACAAGTCCACAGTACCAGCCTCCGGCAACTCCTCTTTGTGTTCCCATACCGACCGCCCCTGTACACTTTCGCGGCCCGGGCAGCCCAATATCTTACGAGTTTACGTCTTCGTCCCTACCTTATTCTCACACCACACCGTTTCCTCAAAACTCCGCTTTCAACCTGCACGAGCCACGGCGAACGAATTCAGTCCACGCGGCATCGTTTCAACAGGCAGGGCCTTTCAATCCGCCCGAATCTCGCCGAACAAATTCCATCGCCTTGCCCGTTGAACACCCCGGTCCCCAATTCAGCCAGGCCGTCCAGAATCAGCCATATTTCGCCGTACGGCAGCAATCGGATGATGGCAGCACGCCCGAGCTTACCCCGGGATCGACTGGCATCGAGACTCCCGGTTCTGCCATCGCCACGCCGCCTCAGGACGGAATGACTCGATACCGATCTCCGCATGGCGATGCCGCACATCGATCTCACATCCCCGTCGACCCGAGCCTGACCGGACCGCGCTCCCACCCATCTTCGAATTTCTCGGGATATTCCCCCTTGATGTTTGACGGCGATATGCCAGAAAGCGGTGCAGAGCAGTTGGAAGGCATTGAATGCGTTTATTATATGGGTATGCCTTTGAGCGATTCGCTTGGGAAGGCACCTTCGTCGCCGGCTGATGTGTACGTGTCAATTCCTCCCATGGCGGCCGATCAGACGAAGCCGACCGGGCCGGTTCTGGACCCTTCGCTGTTTAATGTCGACGCACTCCCTGATGGGAATGGGGAGGAGTGGCTGGATCAGTGGATCAACATGGACGGATCCGCACCAGCTCCTGAACATCCCAACACTTAAGGTTGTTGATGTCTTGTTATGATTATGTCTGTTATGATAATGTGAGCGTTGGCTCACGATCGAACGAGAAATGGGGTTACCAGCCCTTGCTACATGACGACTTTGGAACCAGGAGTTTTTTTGGCATATTAGATGGCTGTCCAACATTGGGTTTGGGAGGGGATCACATGGACGGAGCAGATAGGGGGATATGGTGCGGAAAATGGGTTTCACAAGGCTGGTTGGTCTAGAAGAATCACGGCGTTGGGGAGGATTTGATGGTGGCTTAAAACTGAGCGAAGGACTCGATATTCTTAATGATAGCGCTACGCCAAGTGTCGAGCGCTATGGAGAACACATAATTACAAAAATATGAATACTAATTGAAAGCATGCGTTTTTGCCGTCTAGTTTCTATGCCTTTCAATTTGTCCCTGCTTTTGTGTTGGTGTCGTGAGGCGGGTGGTCATGTTGGTGGATATGTTGTGGGCGAGGGCGGATGGGTAGGGGTGTTTTGGTTTCTTTTCCTGTGGTTTTTTAGTCGGTTAGTTTATCTATTTGATGTAGTGGAGTTATGGATGGTGGGGGTTGTAAGGTAATAATCTAATAAAGGGGTATGGTTGTGGTGGTGGTGATTTGGGGATTGGGGGAAGGGAAAGGGGAAGGAGGGAGGGGAAGACGGAAGGGGGAAGAAGGGGCGGAGGACAGGAGAAGAGGAAAGGAAAAAGGATAAAAAAGGAGAACAAGAGAATAGGAAAAAACGAGAAGAGGGGAACAGGAGGACAGGAAGACAGGGGAAGAGGAAAACAGGAGAAGAGTAGAATAGGAGAACAAGAGAATAGGAAAATGGGGGAACAGGAGAACTGGAGGAGAGGGGGGGGGAGGGGGATAGGAGGACAAAAGGGCAGGATAATAGGAAGATAGGAGAAAAGGAAGGAAAAAGGAGAACAGGAAAACAGTAAAACAGGATGATAGGAGAACAGGAAAAAGGAGAACAAGAGAGAACAAGAGGACAGAAAAACAGTAGAAGAGGAGATCAAGAAAATAGGAGAAGAGGAGAACAGGAAGAGAAAAGAAGAAAAAAGGGGTGTAACTAGGGAACATGACAGGGCCAAAAAAATAACAAGTGACATACCTTGCCCGTCATCGTGGTGGTGGATTTGGTCTTGGACGGGTCGAGGTTTGTCGTTTCGTAGCCTGAGCGGGCCATTTTTCTTTTGTATTCCTTTTTCCTTCTTTTCAATAGTTGTTCTGGCTCCCCGAGCGTGTATGTTGACGTTAAACATGAGGAATTTGTGTACCAGGAGAGAAAGGCGTGGGATAAGATTCGAGTTGGGATGTGTGTAAAATTGCTGCTGGTGCTGGTGCTGGTTAGACTTACCGGTCTCTCTTTCTCTTCTCCCAAGCCCTTCTCAATTTATCAGTCTGTCGGTCGGTTCCTGAGAATCCTCGTGTTGAGGTTCTGCTTCTGTACTGTACTGTCGTCAAGGTAGCTCCTAGTGAGTGAGGACACTGCTGGCTGGGTGGGTGTAAATGGGATCAATCTTGGCATATCCATCATCGAGAGATATATATATATATACATCCTCTTCCTCGGGATCAAGTATACGGGCTTTGTGATAGACCGGCTTGTTCTTCCAATTCTTCCATCTACACAAAAGGGGTTGTTGAAAATAAGGATTTCTTTGCTTCCTTTCCACATGTAGCTCTAGGTAGGCCAAAAAAAAGGGTGATAGGGCGGCGAGGTTATGGTTGAAAAGGGCTTCCCCTTTCTGTCCTCGTGAAAACCCTTTTGGATACTACCTAAATTGCCTCTTATTCTTCCCATTGACAGAGGACTCAAGTAACGGCTGTGGTGTGAATTCATCGCAAGCCTGAAAGGGCTCTCACTCTGATGCTATCTTTCATCATCTCACATTCCCATTTAACCTTGAGATAAAAAGAGCTCTTGCACGGAATAAACACAACGTATCCTTCAAACAAGACAGGTTCATTTTGAGCATATTCCTTCGACAATAAACATCAACCTCAAAGACCTACACATTGCCACGGGGTATCAAGCTAAGCCTCCAAAGCCACCTCACCCTTCCCCTTCCTCGCCCCCCTCCCCTCAAACTTCCCCTTTCCAAACTTATTCCCTCCCTTGACCTCCATCTTCTCCCTCGGCTTCGGCACCGCGGACAACCTCGCATCCTCCGGATTCGTCTCCTTCGCCAACCGCACCCAGTCATGCCGCTTATAGCTCCACATATCGCCCCTCCACGTCCTCCAGACATTCCGCCCGACCCAAGACGTCTTGAGCTCGTCCTCGTGCGCTTCCAGCTGCGACATCATGTTCTCCTTGATATGGAACGGCACCGCGATCTCCTCGCCCCTTGATGGAACCGAAATAATAGCGTTCAAAATCGCATAACCGTGATTAGATACTGCTAGCTCGTGCGTGTGAGGTAGCAGGGAGGCGGCCAGAATCTTGTGGAACGCGGGGATCCGGGCTGGCGTGGAGAATGCATTGATGAGAACGGTAGATGTCGCGGCATTGCCCGTGGCCATTTCTAAAAGCTGCTTCGAGTCGAGATGGTTGATTGACGTCTGCATCGCTTTGCATGTTGGACCCGGGATCTCGAGAAGTTTTGCGATAAGCTGGCCAGCGTGGCCGAGCAGCACGTTCTTGGTCTTGGCCTGGTCTTGTTGAAACACCTTCTCCTTTGGTTCATCCTCGCTCTCCTTGGGGAAGCAGAGCCTCGGTATTATATACTTCCAGTCCCCGCCGCATGCTGATGAGAGTGCTGCTAGCAGCGACGAGATCTCGTCGGTAGCCTGGCGCACGTTGCATCGATCGAACAACGCCTTAATCACACTGAACCGGCCCCTCTCAACGAACCGGGGGATCTCAGGAAGCGATTGCTCAACCGCGACGGCCAGGTCCTCCTTGCTCAGCCGGTTCAGGGCGCAGATGGCGGGATATGACGCGATCTCGTTCCGTAGGAGACTTGAAATCCGGGGACCGAAAAAGTTCGCGTACAAGCCCTTGAAAATCTTGCCCGGAGATTTCGTAACCAGCGTTTCCAGTAACCTCGAACCGATCGTATCGTACATCATGCTGTTGACGAATTCGGCAGCGGGTGACTGTTCTTCGCTAAAAGACCCCGGAGCGCCAGGAACCAGTTTCTCGAGAAGCGAAGGAGCCGCACTCTGTTCCTCCTCCTCCCCCTTCTTCTTCGACCCCTTTCCTTTCACAAGTAGCGAGAGCTCCAGATCCAACAACAGCTGAAGCGTTGGGTTTCCAGTGGGATGTTTAGCCAATACCCGAAGCGCCGTCGCATCCAGATCCGCCGTTGAATCGACAATAATCTTCTCGATCGCTATCATAAAAGAGGACGGCACCGCCCTGTTCTGCGCAGCCAGCTCGCTGGTCAAGGCCGAAGCGCCCTCGACCGTGATGAACTCTTTCTTCTTGCTCCGCAACAGCGACGTCGTATCGGCCTGGACCAGCGGCCGGCCCGAAAGCGCAATGAGAAGCACCCGCAGCGCATGCGAGCCGTACCGATCAGAGACCAGATACGACATGTGCTCCTCCAGCTCGTCGAGCGTCAGCAAAAACATGTCCTCCATCGACGACTGCTGTTCTTCATCCTCGCCACTGTCCGCCTTGACCTCCTCAAGCAGACCCCCCAGCTCCTGGGTAACGACGGGCGCCGACTGCAGGAACAGCTTCTCGCAGCAGTGGCTGGCGAAGCGGTGGGTGACCAGACTAATAAAATGGCCGGCGAAGGCCTGGAAGAGGTGCTTCTTCTGGCGCGTGTTGGACAGCAGGATCAGTCGCTCCATGAGGCGCGAGCACGACTGGCTGCTGGCCAGCTTCAGCTCCTTGCCGACAGCCTCCTTGTAGACATTCTGCAAAAAGATGTCGCGCTCCTCGGTCGAGGGGAAGTCGTTCAGCTCGAGGAGCTCGTCGGCACGGCGAAAGTATTCTTGTTCTTGGTCCTCTAGCATGCCGAAGAACTCGCGCTCGAATGAGGCACTGCGGTGCGCACTCTCGGTCGGTTCCACATATTGGTCCTTGACGATGGCATCGTCGCCACCGAAGGCATCGGATTCGTGTCGTTGGCGCTTTGCTGGGGGTTCGGACTCTTCGACATCGCGGGCCCGTTTCTTTGCCCTCTTCTCGTCGCGGACCAATTGACGCTTCGATTTCCTGTTCTTGCCCATGGTTGCTGTGGTTGGAGAGTTGATGGTGTGGGGGATCTCGGTGGGAGATTTAAAAAATTCTTATCTTATCTCGTCAATCTCGTCTGGATTGCCAGGGGAAATTCTTATCGTTATCGCATTTGCGCAGGAGGTCTCATTGGCCTCCTGAAAAGTTGTGGCCCGTGCTGAGAGCTAGAGTTTTCTAGACCAAAAAATTGCAGAAGCTCAAGCTCAAGTGCTTGCAGTAAACCCATCAAATTTGCTCCAGCTCCTCAACCTTTCCATATCACCTCGACACGCCTGTTCCAATCCATCCTCCATCTCACCCCATACGAAGATGATGTCCCTAAGAGCTTTTGCGCGCTCTGCGCCTCGTGCCCTGTCGCGCGCATCCTCGTCGGTAGCCAGATGCCAACGCAGCTCCCTCATCCGAACCGCCCGCCCGACGGCATTCGTGCGCCCCCAGCAGACCTCAGCCTTCTCTACCACGGTTTTCCGGAGGGCAGCTGAAAGCGAAACGAGCGAAGAGCTGTCAGCCAAGCTGGCCAGCGAGATCGAGTTTGAGGAGAGTGTCCAAGAGAACGAGCCCATGCCCGCTAGCGTCAAGGACTTCCTCCAGAACGGGCCGTTCGAGATTGTGGATATTCCTGGCCAGGAAGAGGTGGTGCTGACCCGTACCTACGGCAATGAGAAGTAAGCACACCACAGCCATGGCGACTTGGGACTACTCTAACCAATATTTCAGGATCACCGTCACATTCTCCATTGCCGATCTCCAAAATTACGACCCCGAAATGTACGATGAGGACTCAGCGCTGGGTGACGACCTCACCGAGGGCCGACAGGATTCGCGCGAGGCCGAGGAGGCCGAGGATGGTCTCGAGGGAGAGGAGCCGCCTGTTCCGTGCCGTCTGAATGTTGTTGTCGAGAAGCCGGGTAAGGGCGCCCTCACGATTGAGGCAGTTGCTCAGGACGGCGCCATTGTCGTCGAAAACCTCTTCTACTACAAGGACGCCAAGCTGGCCCATGGCAAGACGGCCGACGCTGCACATGCCTCTCAGGAGGTCTACCCTGGACCCCCCTTCGGAAGCCTGGACGAGGATCTCCAGATTCTCATGGAGCGGTACCTGGAGGAGCGCGGCATCACGCAGGCGCTTGCCGTGTTTGCCCCTGACTACATGGACATGAAGGAGCAGAAGGAGTACCTTGCCTGGCTCAACAATGTCAAGGGATTCGTTGATGCTTAAGCGGCGAAAGGCGAAGCGAAGCGGAAGAAGTTCTTTTTGTTGTACCATACTGGGTTTTCTACTGTATTCTAATTCCGCTCTTCGATGTCGGTTGGATGTATGATAGATGTAGAGTGGCAGAGATAGCTGGGACCGTTGGGCATCCAGCAGCATGACCTCGATGACGGCGGGAAAATTAGAGCTGCCAATGTTTTAGTCCAATCCACGAAAACAGATTCGTGCAACATGACGAGCTTGCCAAGGTGCGCGGTGTCGTTCAGCCCCAGCTACGGTTCCACCAGCTATTCAGGGGTGATCCTTCCGGCTTGTCCTCAGCGGAGTTCCACTCAGATCGCAGCTTCCTCGTTCGATGTCGACTGGCCGGTGGATCCGGTGCTTTTCGCTCTTGTACTCGGCCGCAGTTACCTCATTCTTTTAGTGGTTTCCTCGTCTCTGCATCCATCCGAAATCACTGAGCATCTGCTTTCCCAAGTCAGTCTCCTGACGTGTAACACAATTTCGTCTTCAAGCTCCTCCTGAGTTCAGAGTCCGAAGGGTCGGCGTCCTCCTACCAACAAAAGAGAGTCCTCTCTGTATCAGCACGCATTGGGTATGGAAAAGACGAGTTTAGACGATAATGAGAGAACCGTCCATGGGAATGGACAACGCCGGCTCAGCGATGCGGATGAGGAGGCACAGCTTCTAAGTGGCGAGGAATTCGATCAGTTCGAGCTGGACGAGATATCCCAACGTTCTCCAAGCAATCGAGCCTCTCATGAGCCACTGGAAAGGGATGTACCACCTCTCCATTGGGACGACCAACCACATCAGTCCCGCAAGACCTTGAAGATAAAGCCTCTGTTTCCGTCAGTTCAAGAGTCACCAATTCGATTACTGGACCGAGTTATTCCCAGCGGATGGGAGAGGAACGTGGGCTTGGTCATCTTCCTCGCCATCTGGACAGCAGTCTTCGCATTGCTGCTAGCACGAGAAAAAGGGGCTGTTACCAACTCGGAAGGAAACCCTGTGCGCCAACTCGTCTGCAACGACAGCCTCTGGCTCCCAAGAAACGACTGTGGCCTCGACGGCTTACAGTGCCGCCCTTTCTTGAACACTTCCTTTTCATTCCGCTGTCCGGCCAAATGTGCTCATACCCCAGAGCCTACCCAGCACTACGTCGGCCCGCTGAACATCACCAGCCAGACGCCAGTCATTGGGGGGCCTATATACCGCGGCGATTCCTATATCTGCAGCGCAGCTATCCATGCGGGTGTCGTTGACAATTCCAATGGCGGGCTCGGCGTCGTCAAGCTCGTCGGACACTACTACGGCTACTTCTCTTCACACCAGCACGGTGTCGAATCATTCGCGTTTGACTCGCACTTTCCGCTATCCTTCTCCGTATCCAACGACACGACTATTCGGTCGAGCAACCATCTTCGAGGTCTCTTGCTCGCCGTCTCACTATTCTGCAGCATCACCCTATCCATGTTTACCACCTCGCCATTGACCCTCTTCCTAACTACCTTCGTCGCCATCTTCGCTCATGTTGCCCTGATCACCGAGGCTCCAGCGGTTACTGGCCTCTCGGACACTATCCTACCCCAACTTGTATCCTTGTGTGCCGAACGCCTTTTGCCGTCGCTCTCCTGCGCAGCACTTATCTATCTCGTCTGCGTGCGTTCAGCACTGGTTGATCTCCGCGCTCAGGTAGAGAAGACGATGTATTGGCTGGGGATGGCATGGATTGGTGCCCTTGTGGGACCAAAACTGCCAGAGCTCTCAGGAGACAGCCGAGCTGCGATGTGGTTGCTTTATTTCGGCGGCATTCTCCTGGCATTGGGGTTTCTGTGTACTGTTACCTTGCTCCCTCGTATCTCGCCTTACAGCCCGGGACAGCTACGTTTCGCTATCTGGGGCTATTCAGCCCTTTTCGTCGCCCTGGCCGGCTTGAAATTGGGTCTGCCTTTCTGGAATATGGAGCTACGCATCCCGGGATATCTGATCGCCCTAGCCCTCCTCCCGATGACAGGCACACAGACTCGGCTATCATTAATCGTTCAAGGGCTGTTGCTAGGCCTCTTTCTGCGTCATGTTGCGTCGCTTGGACTTGAGAGTATCATCCGACCCGCGCCACTTCGATTCAGTGAATGGCCATTGCCCGAGGTGGTTCCGCCTCTGATCTACACGCCGGAGTCAGGGAACTGGACCATCTCCTTCAAGTGGGCGGCGCTATCTACGGAACAGGTTACAGAGCAGGCGGTCAGCGGGATCAGCGTGTTGGTCAACGACGTGGAGAGGTATCGGAGCTGCTGGGCGGACCGAGGGCGGCCAGAGACGTTTGATTATTCTGTTGATTATGAGGATGCCGAGGTGTTTACGTGGATAAAGACAAGGGGCGGCGGCGTGGGCAAGACACCGGAGTATTTCCGGTTCGGGTTCGCGGGTCCAGCGGGGCGGACTGTCGAGTATACCGAGGCAGGGACGTGGTTTGCTAATGGGAGTTGGAGTCAGGGGGCGGGTTATTACTAGAACTAGCACAGACATGCACACGGGACTTGGCATCATCAATATCATCTCTCCGGATTTGCCTCTGTGTTTATTGAAAGATTCTGATGGTTGTCTGATAGGGCTGCACCCGTGCCGCCTGTTGATCCGTATGCACATCCCCCCTTGAGATAAATTCCAAGTACCTACATATTCCAACACGAATGCTCCATTATATGACTAGCAGTAGCAATGGACTCAAGGAGACGTTCTCAATCGAGTTGTGGCCTTTGTTAACTTTCATCTCCAGGAAATGATGTATATTGGGTCGTCTCCCGGCCGTATATTCGAGACCTTGGCGTATAGCTCGTGCCGGAACTATTTTACTAGACTAGCCTTTATAAGAATAAAACTCTTATGTGTGTGGGTTACCTAGGTAGGTAGGCATGGGTTTTACAAGCATATATATCTAGCTTCTTTTTGGAAAAGTATATCAAGAGTACTTCTTTAGATTACAAGGTATCTGGCTCTGGGGGGTGGGACTGGGGAGTGGGTACTACCCCTATTAGATGGCCATCCATCCTCATGACAAAAGCTTAGCTAGCAGGTGATGAGATGATGATAGCCTTCCCGGAAGAAGGCGAAAGTAAGCCGGGGATAGTTCGGAGGGCTTTGTGTGTGTTTGTGTATATACTAGTATTGACGTCTTTCTCTCTCTTGGCAAGGGAAGGGATTTTTTTTGGTTCTGCTTACCTTTACCTAGGTAAGCTAGGTATGGGATAGATAAGTGTATGTCTAGGGTGTGTAAGGTGTGTACGGTGTACGGGGAAAAGTCGGAAAAGGTTTCCTAATACGGATCAGGCTAGATTTTCTTGGTACCCTAGGGAAGCAAGGCTGACGGACCTAGGTAGATATGAGAGAAGAAGTACACTCGGGGTAGGCCTGTTCAGCCCTATGGAGGATGGGAGGTACCGAGTAGGTAAAGCGGTAGAATGTAGGAGTGAGATACCGGTTAATTACATGTACGGACGACAGACAAGTGTTTGACTCTTATGTTCCGGGGGCGGGGGAGGTATAAGGTGTGATGATCACATTTGAGGATTGTGTTGACAACCACCACCCGGCCCGTTTTATTTTTTGCTTTGGTTTCAGATTTTTTTGAGGAAAAGCGTGCTTTGCCTGCGAGGGATCTCCGTTGATTCTCCGCGGAAGGGTGTGACTGCAAAAAGTAGGGGATCTGTTGATGAGGTTTTGATGCGGAATGCAAGTGATGATTGCGGTGTGAGTCTCCCACCGGATGACGTTATGAACGCTGCCTTCTGGTTGGTTCCCCTGTGCTTCTATTTCAACGAGCTTCGGGAGCTATGGGAGCTGTGGGAGCTTCTTTCTGGCCGGATGGATGAAATGGGATATCCGGGAAGCTATTCATTCTCGGGAGGAGGGTCCTGGGGGAGATGCGACAGATGTGGCTGCATGTGTTGGACCCTCATATGCGGACTACGATGTGTTGTCTCCCTTCTTTTCGGGATGTAGGTTGACCGGCATTTACGGTTGCCCATCACGATCGGACGTACAGATGGTTTCGGGAGAATGGGATACCTTACCTACCCATTCGACTACCTAAGTTTGGTCCCTGGCTCTGGTGGCTGTTGCAAAGACGTCATAGCCGTGGCAATAATGAAACCACCGTGAGGGATGTTATCGGGTATGTTACCCTTGGATGGGATATATGTTGGTGGTGTAGATATAAAGATGACAAGAACCTCCCTCTCGACATGGAAGTTATCCACATCGTCATTGCGGTTTCTCGTCGTGTGTTCAAGTGAATACTGACTAGGTACAAATGATATGATCGAGAATGCTTGTCCAGCGGAGAATGAGGAGAAGGACAATCCAAGGGACCACAGAAATCCTCCCCAAAACATGAGAAATCCGACACGGCACAGATCATGATGGATTTCCCCCCATGTTTGGATAAGATATCGCCGAGAAGTATCATGAAAACAAGGTTCAAGACGACAAAAGGCACCAAAGAGCGGGGTTGAAGAGATGCCTGTGAAACATTGGAAAACACATGAGACGAAGATTGATGAATGAGTGATGAGCGATGCGGATTAAAAGGAAACCGCCGCGGAGATGTCTGGGGTGCATTTTCCCGCCCGAATCTCCCGAACAAGAAGCTCGTAAGCTGCAATCCAATAACGCTGTCAAAAAACACCCATCACAGGGGGGGAAGAACATCACAAATGCCCGTCAGCCGTCTCGCATATATTCGGGTACCTATCACAGAACCCCCGTTTATCAGTTTGCAATACAGAGAGAGAGAGAGAGAGCGAGAGAGAGCGAATCAATCCCGATATCCCGATACCGAGAAGCAAGCGCATGTGACCATGTGTGGTGTGATGCAATCGGCAGCCTTGTTGTCAAATCAAGCCGATTGGTTGTGCCGACTTTTGTCACAATTCCAGAAAAGGTGTGGCTTGCATCTCGAGATTTGGACATTTCCGCCGGTTCTGCGGCGCAATCACCGGACTCCCGAATTCGCTTCGGCTTCGCGTTTTGTTCTCTTTCCTTCCGAAGCGCGGGTTCGCTCGGATGCAATAGGAACGCGAGGAATCGCGATTGGAGTAATGGATAGAAAAAACGGCATGTCCCATATCGCCGAAATTTCCTAACCGCTTGCGCTTGGAGTATGAATAATCAATGTTTTGTCCTTTGGTGTTGCTGCTGTGGTTTTGAGAGGAAGGAGCCATCCGAAGAGCGGTCGGAACGGAATCGGTGTGGACACGGGATGGTGGGGCTGGGGCCCCGGGTGTGTGCCCTTTGGTTTTGCTGCCGGACGCGCTGCACTTTCGGGATCAACCCGACGTTTGTGGTGTTGTTACTTTCACCGTCTTTTCAGCTTCTTGTCACCCATCTTCGGATGTTTTCTTCGGTATTTTTTTTCTCATATTCCGCCAAGTCGGCGATTAAAAGTATTTGACGAAAAGCTTGTTAGATGTTGCTGCCTTTTTGAGCGATCCTGTTGGTCCGTTCTCAGGCTTGGCGGTGAGCTATCCACAGCAGCGGGGGGAGGCCGGCAGTGGGCCCCGGCGCTTTGTCCGCCCTGTGCGCGGCCCGGCTGTGGGTTGGGGGTGCTGTTTCATTTTTCGGGCTCGGGGCAGGGGGATTGTTTGTCCCCACCTTTCCCCTTTTTTGCGGGGCAGGCTCATCAGCCAGCCACGGGGTGAATGACATGGTTGGGTCCTGAGTAATCAACAGCTCATCATTAGTTACACCTAACCTTCCACCTGTCCGTTCGACTATTCGAGACTTTTTTGTTGATTTTAACCTCAAAAAACTCTATAGCCGACTTTTTGATTTCCAAAAGGGCAGGAATGGAAATCTCAAGGATGACTGAGGGTCAGCTAAACTCCGAAGACATCACAGAGGACTCAACTTGTCGATTCGACGCGTGGTCTGATCATCCCCGACCTCTCTCTCATCATCTTCCGCCTTGTCGAGTATACAGCAGCCTCGGGCTTCACTTTCTTGGGAGAGAAAATGCCCAGTCGGCCCTGGGTATGTTGAGTAATCCACAGACTTGCCAAGCGCCCTAATTAGTCAGTCCGGAAGGCAATGACAAGAAGAGGAACTGTATTCCTGCAGGAATATCTGGAGAAACTTGGCAACTAGTAGCTTGCAAATGCTGATGATCTAGATCTTTGATACCAACTCGGCATCACCCAAGTTACAGGTGCCCAAATCATGGATTTGTCAACGCCGGACTCCTCGGTTTCTAATTCCTTTGACCCGGTCGTTAAAATATCGCCCGAGGCCGGGGATATCTCGCCTTCGACACCCCGACTATCTTTCGTCATGGAACAACATGGTATGATGCCATTTCTTTTCTTCCATTCCATTTCTGGTGCTATGATCGGACAAGCCGATGTCTCATCGCGAATCCGGACGATCCATGACAAAGCGGAGCGTTTTCCTTCCTACAATCTGTCTGTACCTATATGTCGATCCGCCTAGTCGAGTATCCATACCCCCCCGCCCATGTACAGCCCAAAGAGGAAACTCAACAGTAGTGCCAGTCTACAGTTGCCTAATCATAGTCTAATGTTGAGCGTCTCCTCCCGTTCAGCCCCTAGCCCCGTCCACCCCTGCCAATGTAACACAAGCTTCCATGCAGCCCTCAGACCCAGTACCCTCTCCCTATCGTAGATCTTGCTGAGCTCCCATAGACTGCGCAGCGTCCTCAGGAGCTGCAGATCCTTGACGTTTTCTTGCAGGGTATCCTGCTGCCTGCGGAAATCAGCAAAAACATTGTCCCAGCTGAGACTCTCTGGCTGGCCTTCCGAAAAGAGAAGCCTCTCGTCTGTGATTGGTCGGAGCTGCGTGATGTAAGCCAGGACTATCAGTAGCCACACGCCACGGATGAGTTTGACCTTGTCGTTTTGGTCGTCAAAATTCGGCAGCAAAACCCTCAGGCTATTGACCCACGTCGGAACACAGCTGAGGTAAAAGTCAAATGCCGGTTTGTCGGGCTTGTGGACGCCGCAGACAAGCAGCACCGAGAGCTGGGATAGCTGCTCTACTAGCCTCGGCGGGTCACGGCAGTCAAGTCGATGGACGTATTCGAGCACGGCAATCTTAGCGAAGGAGTTCGTGAAGATCTGCGATACGCCATGAAAACCGGGACCCGACTTCATGAGCCCTCCCAGACGTCCGTCGTAGGCAATGCGCCCGAGAATCTGATCCGGAGCCAGGACCTCGCCGGCTGGTATGGCCAGCTGCGGATGTGACAGGAGCTCATGGATGGGATCCACCCAATCGACGGCCGCCAGTGTAAGTGACTGGACCGCCATAAGAGGGTTCAGAAGCTCCATGGAATCACTCAGGAATACCAGAGGCCGTCCCAGCCCCGCGAAGAGACCGTAAATCAGAGGTTTGGGACCCGTGAGCAGGTGAGAAAGTACCAGGCCTCGGGTATTGCCGCCAAACCTGTTCACGCTGTCCATGCTGAAGTAGGTCATGAAGGCGCGTTGGAACCTGAAACTGTTAGAAAAGGGAGGGCTTGCCGCAAAATAAGCAAGAACGCGCTTACCTAACATCACCTACGAGGCGACCTCTTGCCTCTAGGTCTGTTATACTTGTCGGGGATGGTACCCAGGCTCTGAGGCCGGCACTCTCTGACTCGTACACAGCCTGAAGCTGAGCCGACGTGCCATCCAACATGACCAGAGTAGCAAGGGCCTAGTAAAATGTGTCAGTCTATTAATAACTTGTAATGCTTGAGGATATCATACCGTTGGGACGTCATTGTGACGGCCGTCCGGCTGTATCAGGGCATGCTGGACGTGTGTCTTTGTCAGGAGACCATCGAACGCGGCCCGTGAAACTTGCTGCCCCATGCTGTAAGTCACTATCATACTCGGGTGTGTATGGGCGTGATATGACGGTAGAGAACACGCCCGGATGGGGAGAAGATGCCGATATTCCGGCATGGCTGTTTGTCCGGATGTCTGCTTTTTATATGCCAGCACCCGACGAGGTCAAGTTCCTGATTTGCTTGCTGTCTAGGAGTGTCTTATAGCGTGCAAAAGTTCAGCAACCCCTCGACACTGGCATGACGAAGCCTTTTCCTATCGTGGACGGCAAGTCGGCACAGAAAGACGTATGCGGGATTGGTTGGAAAGAGCTAGGGGTCTCTCTCTCATCGGCGATCCGTCTACACCTCCCTGTCTACCGCCTTAAGTGTTGGGCGTAGCATGGCGACATATGCATGTTGAGTGGTTTGGGCTATGGACTAAACGGGCGGCGACTAAACGGGCGGAAAAAGGTTGTGCATAGATGACTATGAAAGTATGCAAGAAGGTTCCATTATCTGTAAAGGAGGCGTGGAGGTGGTCAACTCACAAGCGATGTCGTCTACTACACGGGGCAAGGCTGATGGAATTGTTGCCGGATCGGCTTACATACATGCAGGCCGGCGGCGTGAGTGGATGTCACAGGCCAAGAAAAAGAAAAGAAAACTCCATGAGCTCAAGCTCTAGAGGCTGCCTTCGTACAGATAAAGAGAACACATATGGCGTTTCCCGGACACCAGGTCACCGGCCGTCCGAGTCATCTTGACCGACGGACGGAAGCGGCGGCGACGAACATGATGGAAAAAGGGGCTGTGATATGTATCACAAATCTGAGTGAGAGCGGCAAACAACGACGAGAGGCTGTGGTTGAGAGTTGACCACGACAATTGTTGTCGGCCAGTTTCCAGCTTGGGATGGATCCGATAAAGAAGCGGGAAGATACGAGACGAAGTCCGCAGCACGCCCGAATTAGCTCTGGGGAGGCCAAGCAATGAGAAATGGCCTGGGGAAGCAGCAGCATGTCAAGGCTGTCACGTTGAAGCGGTGGGAAGTGGGAATTTGCTGAGGTACCGCCAGGGTTGCTTGGCCAGCCGGCAACCACCGCAGGACGTACCTTCCAAGTCTCAGCCTGTGCGGTTCCTGGTAATCCCGACCAAACGCATCGTGGGAAGGTGCGCAGCAGCGAGACGAGACGCTGCGGCAGCGCCGGTGCCTGGCAGTTGTTACCTAAGGTAGTTGGTGGCAAACCTGCCCAACTAAACAATTCCCTGCTCTGGCACTCGAGTCCGCTGTTCGGGGTCCACGGATACGACTCTCTTTCCTTTCGATATTCGTCACTAAACCCGAGTTTTTCCTCTCCCTCATCCACGATCCTCTCTCAACTCCAGCAGCAAATGCACATTGTTCAGCATTACCCCAGATTTACCTAAGCGCGCCAGCACCACCCTCTTCCGCTCCCAAGCAGCCTAGCCCCGGGACCCAGATCAAAGGTAACGACATCAGCGATTGAAAATCAACACCAAGTCACAAGGCAGCTCGCTAACGCTTTCCGCGCGTATGGCACAACGGGGGGGAGACGAATGAGCGAGCTGTGCGGGAACGCGGGACCGGCATGAAATAAACTTGGCGATGCATGCTGTCGATCGCGCGCTATTGGTTCAACGACAGACGACCCGGCCGCAGTCCTCCCCCATGCCCGAATATCTCCGGCGGCCACCGGGCGGCCCTATCCATCCTCCCGCCCGTCGCGAGAGCAACCTATGACGCACCCCGACTTGCAGCGAAAAAACGACCAACAACGGCTTACACACCGGGTTCGACGTCTCTTGCCACTCCTCGCCTCGTCCTGCCGCAGAACACACACCACCAGAGATCTCGCTCCTGATTGAGCACGATCGCGAGGCGCTGGGTTATGTGCGACGCGCCTCGCCTCCGACCTGTGTGTGAGTCAATATCCCATCTCGCCGTCCAGCTGAGGCTGCGTTTCCCCTCCCCCCCTGGACGTCTGCGTTACCAGACTGAGACGGGGCCATTGCCATATTGTCTTGAAACGTAATTTCCATGGGCTACTGAGGGCAAAAACAAAGCAGGGAACCTTTACGATGTCGAGGTGCCAGATATTGTTGCATCTGTCTTGCAGCCCTGACTCTCAGCCGCTGGCCCGTCATCAATCTGAAATCGACTAATTTCGAGAAGCGTTGTGGGCCATGGAAGCCGCCGCTGCTGTGTTCGATGTTGACTTGCTCAGCTTGCGCCTCTCTCCATTGAGCAGCCCCGGAGCACGATACGGAGATTTATACGGGGACGCTGCTATCATAAGGGTGTCTGTTGTCGAACAACCACCTTGATATCTGTGCATGGTCATCTTGTCTTTGCTTTGGGGAACCGCAGCCGGGAAGAGCCCTGGTGGCTTTTGACCCTTGCTTACCGATCACGAAAGGGGTTTGTTTGGCTCCGTGTTGGTGATGGGATCGTACCACTTGGTCTACGCATGAAGGAGCTCTCCCATATCGTCCGCGGGCAAGCAGCCTCCCGCCGAGACCAAATGTTGTCTCGGAGAGTGAAGGCCCCCCCATGATAGTGTCTGGGCTATTATTTGGCCGGAAATCATGGTTGTATGGTTACCTTGACTCTGTCTAATCTGAGCAGTTCGTACTCCTTTTGTTGAAATACCCCGGAGGTCCTAGGTATGGACTGGATAAGTTGTCTCTTTTCGTATGCCTTCGTTGAGGTAGTTGTCGTTGAGTAATTCACTCCAGTCATTCCTTTGTCAGTTTTGTTGACGCCGTCATGCGCTTTTTCTCTTTTGTGCTCCTGGTCTTCACCGGGCTCGCAAGTCTTGGTCTTGCCGCCGACGTGCTATTCCCGTATATGCGAGGGCTCAACTATTCCGAGTATGATCAGGTCACAAAGTTAGGACTGACAGGTGCGTAATGAGCAAGCCCACGGCTGCCAATACCATGCTAACAAGAGGCAGCCCACGTTTGCAACGATGAAGATGAGTGGAAGCGCATGACAACAGCCGACTTTGCCAAATACAAGGCTATCGTCATCCCCGACTGTCTCTGCAACACGAGCTTGAGCCTCATCAAGTTCCTAGACGATACAAAACTTGTGTGGTCTCCGGCAGTAACTGGCAACATGGTCATCATTGGGACGGATCCATCTTTCCATGCCAAATGGTACAACCTTCCGGGGGCCTACGCGATGATGCAGGATGCTATCCGGCACGTTGTCAGCGGTAGAGAAGGAACGGGGATGTATATGTCGCTTTCGTGCTATTATCAGAGCACTACAAAGCCGATGACAGTCGACGCCCTTTCCGAGTTCGGTAGCTTTCAGGTCAGGGGAAACATCAGTCATCCGTGTCTGAACGACGTTCATTTGGTCGCCAGTTCCGAGGTCATGACATCGCTGAACGATGTAATCGCCAGCAACTGGAACTGCAGTGCCCACGAGGTATTCGTCGAGTACCCAAGGACGGGACGTAGGAGCTTTGAGGCATTGGCGATTGCGCTGAACGCCACGGGGCCGGGGGAGCAGAGTTTTGCTGATGGCACCTCGGGAATTCCCTACATCATCGCTCGTGGCGCTACACCAGTGGGATGTGGCAACAATATCACCGAGCCCGATTACAACGAGGAGTGTGATGACGGGATAGCGAATGGGACGCCGGGAAGTCTCTGCTCCTTGTCCTGCAAGTGTCTCTACGGCATGGTCAGCCCAGGTGTATGCCGAAGGAACAGGATCTGGCCGAGCTCGACGATGAGCTGGGCTTGGCCTACGAACTCGAGGTAAGATGCCGCGTCCTGGGCTAAGGAGGTCGCTAACATGATGCAGCAACGCTCCTCTCACCACCGTGATGCCCAACACCGCGTCCAGCGTCCTCGTTGTGACTGTAACGGCAGCTCCTGCCAACAGCACGTCTCGGGTTGATCCGATTGGATTCTCAAATTCTTCCAATCCTGTTTTGACGTCAGGGGGGCCCATTACCGTGACAGTTTATCCGTCTCCGCCGACATTTAGCTTTTCCAACACCAGCTCAAGTATCCAGGGACCCGTCACGGTCACTGTAGAGCCTCCAAGTGCGTCCGAGCCAGGGACTGTGACGATAGAGCCACCGGAGAATTCGGTAGAGACCACGACAGTGTCGTCTACAGACACAACCATGGCCGTCTCGACAGGCACAGACCCAGGCACAGTGATCGTCACAGCCTCGGCTCAGCCTGGATCTGGGAATTTGACGATTACCGTGACAGCCGGGCCGACTGGGAGAAACGGGACTGGCATACCAGGGACTGGCCTCGGGGGTCCCGAAACTTCGACAGGCAACTACACGTTTCCACGATCATCAGGCCGCTTCACCAACTCCACAACTCTGCAGACACCTTCGATCGTCACAGTTTCCGCCGAACCGTCGGGCGTATCGAGTACGGCAACTGATGACCCCCACGTCGGGAGCAGTGCGCCACCGAGTTCAAGTTCGCCACCACAGCCGACGGCAACCTCGGGCCTGCAGGCGACGACGTCGGCCGACGCCACACCATCGGCTTCGGATCCGGGGTCACCAGTCACCGTCACGGTTACGCCCAGCCAGAGCGGGACGAGTCAGGTTGGGGCGGGCGGGACGAACTCGACTGCGTCTGGTGGGAGCGGAACGGGGCGGACAGCGACAGGTAGCCCGGTGGGATGGAATGGAACGACCACGGCTGGGATGAGTTCAACTGGGGGGAGCCTTGGCGGAACGAGTCCGGCTTCATCCGGAGGGAATGGAGCGAGCCCGACTGTTGTGATCACCGTAACTGCATCTGGCACCGATGGCTCAAGCCCAACAGTGTCCGGTGGGAACGGCACCAGTTTGGCTCCGACGGGCCCGGCTGGGACGAGCCAGACGGGAGCCATCCCGACCGGTGGTAATGGAACGAGCCCGGCTGGGACTACCGTGACTGTGACCGGCCCTACAGGTCCCAGCGGAGTTGGGACGAGTCTGGGCGGGTCGGGCCCGACCGGATCCAGCACCAACGGAGCAGAACCTATTGGAGGGAGTTTGACGACTGCGAGCCAGACTGGTGTGGCCCCGACTACACAAGGTGGCAATGGGACCATCCCGACTGGAAGTAACCCGACGGCGACGGACCCGGCCGGACCCGGTGGCGGCGGAACAAGCCCTACCGTCTCGAGCGGAAATGGCACGACCTCGACCGGAAGCAGTCAGACCGGAGCCGCCTCGACTGGTGCCTCGCTGGGTATAACTGTCCCTATTGGGTCCGGTGGCAGTGGAACCACCTCAACTGGATCTACCTCGACCGGAACGACTCCCGGGGTGCCGAACTGGAACGGCACGAGCCTCGTTGGAACGAGTTCAGCTGCCGGCACTGCGACCGGAACCTCGCCTGGCGGAGGTGTCGGGGGTGGGTCTGGGGCGGTACCTACTGCGACCGCCGCTCCTGGATCTGGTGAGAGTGGGACCAGTCCTTCAGGAGCCATTCCGACCGGAACGAGCGCGGCTGCGGGACTGAACGGGACGTCGATGAGCACCGCAACTACAAACACGGCCAGTCAGACTGGACAGTCCAGTGCTCTTTCTTCATCCTCGCCGTCGAATACGGACTCGAGGGCCGGAAGCGGTCAGACGACGTCATTGCCAGCGGCGTCAACTGGAATCTCCGCCCCTGGAGGAGGCGCTGGTACTAGCTCCGGAAGCCCCAACGCGAGCGGTACCGGACCAGCCTCGACGGCGAGCGGCAATGCGGGGTCATCTGTGTTCTCATCAACCCGCAGCGGCAGCTCCGGCCCCGGTGGGTCCGGAACGGTGACCGATATAGCGACGGCGAGTGGCATCTACGGACAGCCGACAACTCCAAAGTCGACGACAGATCCAACAGCAACGACTTCCACAATTCGGACGGGCATCAGCACCGGCAATGCCACGTCCGTCGCACCAACCGCGGCGGTTCCCACTGATCAGTGCGGCAGGTGGATCGGCATCGAGGTGATTTACATGATCGAGATCACCGAGGTCTGTCCCGAGGGGTCGACTGGTAATCGCATCCTCCATTCTTACGATTTGCCTCTTACTAACAACTCACCAGTGACCGAGACCGTCACGGAATACGTAGCCACCCTGACGCGGTCCATCTGCCAGACGTCGACGAGCAACCACCCGTGTTATCCGTGCATCATCAGGACAAGTAGCAGCAGCATTGGAACAGGTCCCTCGGCGTCGGCAAGTGATAATAACCACCAGATCACGGTCACCAGGGTATGTTATGTTCTCATGTCCTCAATCAAGCCACATGCAGTAGTCTGTCGATAGTGAGAAGATGAAACTAATGATACATAAATCAAGACATCATGCTCAACCATCACCGAACCAACCATGACAGCCACAATCCAGCCCTGCAGCTCGTGCGCCACGACGACCTACATCGGCACAGTCCCAGGGTATACCCCCGGCGCGCCCTGCCACGGCTGTTCACCCGCGTACCCTCCTTACCCTCCTTACCCTCCAGGCCCTTCTCCTCCCCCTCTCCTTCCCACCGCGCCGCCGCCTTCCACCATCCCAGGGTCGGGGCCGGAGCCGGCACCGGCGCCGGGATACGGTGGCGGCGCACCCGGCGCACCCGGCTTGTCTCCTCCTATCCCTGTCCCATCTAATGGCGGCAACAACGGCCCAGCACCCCCACCGCCCGCTCAGAACCCGGGATCCCCTGGATCCCCCGGATCTCCCGGATCTCCCCCGGGTTCGGCTCCGGCTCCGGTACCACAACTCGGAGCCCCAGCAGCACCTGCTCCACCCGGATATGGCCCCCCTGGAACTGGAACTTCGCCACAGCCGGTAGGCAGTAACACGCCCTACCGACCGACGGCCCCGCGACCAGTCGTCACGGCGGCAGGTACCAGAATCGGGATCGGGAGCGGGAACGGGTTCGGTTATGGTATGGGTATCACAGGGCTAGTGGGGGGAATGCTGGTCATGTTGATGTGGTAAGGTCTCACCCAAGGCAAGCTCGATGATCATGTAATATTTTATTTCTTCTTCTTTTTTTGTTTTTCAGAATCTGTTGTTATTGGTGTTGCCAGGAAGAATAAGAAGAGGTAGTTTTCAGTTCGTAGTTTAATATGCCTTTATATACACCGTATGGTGTGTATGTAGTGCTAATAATCCTTCGGATCCAGAAAGATTTGGGGTGTTGAATAGGTACGTATACATTCTTTCTCGGGAATGGCCATCTTAGGTTGGGCTTGTTACACTGTATCGAGACCTTGGTCATATTAGGAACCTACAAGATACTACTCTTCCCTTTTCATCCAAGAATCTGTTTTCTGACGCCAACAATGTGTCGGCTAGTAGATATCTTGTACTGTCTAGGGAATATGGTCTGGAGTGCGGGATGCAACCATTTCTAAAAACGAAATGCAAAGTATGGGCTCCCTTGCGGATATCCGACCTATTAGACATCGATACCATTGTGACATCAAACCCGCCCAGCCGTCTCCTCTCCAACAGCCTCCAGGGCCCTGACCAAGCCATCCGCCGTCCCCCTCAACGTCTGACAATTCACCACGACGCGGAAAAAGCTCCCCCGCTCGCCCGGCGCATAGTCGACCATGAACCCCCTCTCGATCAGCCGCGCGGCCATCGCCCTCGTCCTCCTCGTCGTCACGTCCGCGTCGGCCGGGAGCACACCGCCGGGCGCGTAGTAGAAGCACACCTGCAGACACGGCGGCGGCCGCTCCGAGAGGAGCACAAAGTCCTTGTGCGCCGCGATCGTCTCGGCCAGGTGCGCTGCCACCCCGAAGGCGCCGTCGATCTGTCTCTCGAAGCCGCCGGCGCCGTGGTAGATCCAGCTGAGGGCGAGCTTGAGACTGTCCCCGCGGCGGCCGCACTGCAGCGTCAGGTCGGCGAGGTCCCATACTTCGTCGGTGTCCGTCTCGGCTGGCCCGGGCCCGGGCACGGGCCCGTGGAACAAGTATCCGGCCGGCAGCGTGTTTGCCCTGTGGAACACGGCCATGTCCGGACCGAGAAGGAACGAACAGGTCACCGGCACGTTCATCATCTTGTGCGGGTTGACTGTTAGCGAGTTGGCCAGATGCGACCCGGCGAGCTTCGCGCGGTGGTGCGCTGAGAAAATGGCCGGGCCGCCCCAGCTGGCGTCGATGTGCAGCCAGAGGCCGAACTCGCGGCACACGTCGGCGATGGCCTCGAAGGGGTCGTATGACCCGAGGACGGTGGTGCCCGCCGTGGCGTTCACATACAGCGGCGTCTTGCCCTCTGCCTTGGCGCGCAGGACCAGATCGCGCAGCGAGACGGGATCCATGCGTCCCCTGGCGTCCACGGGGACCGTCCATACCGCGGCCGACCCAAACCCGCACGTCACTGCGGCCTTTTCGACCGAGTAGTGGCCATGTTCCGAGGTGAAGAGCACGAACGGGCGCGTGTTTCCCCCGAGCTTGGTCTCGGGGTACAGCGAGTTGCGGGCAATCACGATCGACGTGAGGTTCGAAGCACTACCGCCCTGGCAGGTTACGCCGCCGGCCCTGGGACCGGTGAAGCCGAACAGCCCGGCAAGAGTTTTTGCCGTGTGCTTTTCTATCACCGAAAGCGCCGGGGACACTTGGTAGACGTGCAGCTTACCCGCGTCAGCGAGTTTTTTTTCTCACAAGTTCCAAGCAGGGCGGGCGCCGCTTACATTGGTGTTGAGGACCGCCAGGAGCAGCTCCGAGATGACACCCACCTACGTATTATCCCGTGTCAGTCGGTCGGTCCGCAGCCGCAGATCATCACGAGACAACAACAAACTCACGGCGTTGGTGCTCGCATACAGCTTGTCCAGGAACCCCTGGTCCCACGTGTTGACGCTGAAGTCAAGCACGTTCCGGATCGTTTCCAACAGGCCCTCCTCTCCGCGGCCTTCCCCTTTAGGAAGACTCAGGGCAAGCCGTTGGACCAGTTCCTCGGGTTTCTGGGTTCTGACCAACACGTTGCGCACGACACCTTCCTTGTTGGGTACCGGCTGTCCCGCGGCCTTGAACGGGGCGGCTTCGTCGGCGGCCCGGATGAAGGGTATGATAAGAGATTTGACGGCATCGATGAGCTTTGTGTTTGGGTATGCTCAGTCAGCGACACGACGTGATCCGGAAGTGAAGCGCACCCGGTTAGGTACTCACATGGTCAACCTCGTCAGCCCGGTTCAGGGGTTGGCCATCATAAGAATGGAATCCGTTCATCTTGGACGAGATGGGGTGGTCCAGGCCAGGTGTTTATGTACATTGTATTTCGGATATGGGAACACGTCGACAAAATTTGCCCCATTTACTTTCCCAGTTTGCCCGCTTGCCGAGCCTGGAGAAATGGCGCAAGCGAGTCAGCAGGCAGGCAGCTTCCTTCGGCATCCCGGCTGCGGACCTGAGGTTGCCATTGAGGAGTGGAGAGGACCGAGATGCATGGCGAGCTTCCAATCGGCTGGCGGACCGAGGATTTTGTTGGATGAGGTCATCGCCAGTCGATTCTTGGTGCTGGTCGACGTTCGCCCACTGTCGCTACCTACCTTAGGTACCCGGGCAAGCACCGAAATCGACCTGATAAACTCCGATACACTTGAACACGGAAACAATGGCACGCCGTCGGTATAGAAGCGGCAGATATAGCCCAAATGGGCACGATACAGGAGCCAGACCGCAGTTGCGTTTTGGTTCGGCGGGTTGCGGTTCGTGATCTGCACGCCTCCCAATTGACAATTGACCGTTGGAGTGGCCGTGTGCTCTCGCCCCTGCCCTGGATGCCCTAGATAGCACGTGGCTCTGGACACGGCGGGGTTCTTGAGTTCTGACCTCCCTTCCTTGCACTTGCTTGGGCCATGTGGATAATGTCAATCTGGGGTTTTGAGTTCTTCGCTGTTCACCGCTCTCTTGTTGGATGCTCTCTACATAGAATTCGTGAAAATGTAAATGCATCGGACCATGGCCCGAGTGTGTGCCATTTTTATCCCCAATCGCAATGCGTCGATCATCTGCCGCGGCGCATCTCACAGGAGTCGCTGCAAGAAAGACGCAAAAAGGGGCCATCGCATCTCCAGCCCAATCGCCATGCTGTACGTCCGCCACGACTGCCAACGAGGGCCGAGTCACAGCGCACAGCATCGCAATACATTGGATGGCGCGCACCCGAGGCTCGTCGTCTCTCCGCTCGTCGGGATGAAGAGAGAAAATCATGGCACTGCCGAGTTTGTCACAGTCGAAACCGCAAAAGGGGGCTAGCCCGGCATGTTGCGGCGGCTGCGACCCTGACAGGGCTGCTCGCCGGGGTCTTATCACAGGCTTCCATGGCGCTGGTTCTGTTGTTTCGGTCTTGGTGTTTCTGTTGTTTCTGTTCCGAGAGATATTAATAACGTGTAACCCGTTTGTCTGCAAACATCCAGACCAGTTTGTCGAGAAGACCGCTCGTTGCTCAGACCTCGTCGGCATGTGCTTCTTCTCACCAACAAGCTGCCATCACCGACAGAAGACAAGGCACCAGAGGTTGCATCCCCCACAACTTCGTGGAATCCCATGCAACGCAGGGTGCATCGTCACATCCCCCTCCTCCTCTCAGAACCCCCGAAAAAACTGCACGTAAATCAGCGGCCGGACCGGGGTGCCTTGGCCTCGAAAAAGCAATTGGGCAATGCCTCCCTTGCACGCACACCGCATCCGAGCACACAGCACCACCTTGAAATGTAGATACCTACCTCAGCTCCCTTACCACTTTTCTCTCCTCAACTTTTTCGCAACATTCCTCCGCCGCATTCTTTTTGGTCGCACTCCATTCCTTGTGGTCGTCGATACAATCAATCGCTCTTGACATTTCCGTGTGGCTCCGCGCGACAACAACACGACAAATAAACAGAAGCTGGTACCAACTAGAAGAATCCTTGGGTGATTTCCGTGGTCCCCCCTCCCCCACACTTTCTTCCCAGAATCCAGACCGAGGAAAGGCAAACCTGGAGGAGCCCCTTTCTTCCTTGCAACTTTCCATCGTTCCACACGAGAGACGTGACGAGATTTATACAACCGCAGCGACGACTCGCATTCAGCAAAAAAAACGGGTGACGAAGAGGAGGCGGGGTATATATAAAAATAAAACAAGAAAGGGAAATTCCTCTCTCCCTCTGTCTCTCCCTCCCTCCCTCCAAGCGACCCCGCGCCGGCGATTTTTCCCAAGTGAAAACAAAAAACATTCGCGACAAACAAAAAAAAAACACGACCACTCAACAACGACGAGCTCCCTAGCTACGAAGGCCGACGACCACTTGATCTTCGGCAACACAAACAAAAACCGGCAGCCGCGCGTCGAGCGGGTTGCAATTCAAACTCAATCTAGGTACAATACCAACAAAAAACTTTCCCCGTGAGGAAAAAAAAAAAACGAACACAGACAAAATGCCATCGCCACACACGCCCTCAACCTCCACCGCCTCGCACGCCTCGCAACCGCCCATCCCAATCTCCATCACCATCTGCGGCGACGGCGGCTGCGGCAAATCCTCCATCACGCTCCGGCTGGTCCGCTCGCAATGGACGTCCGAGTACGACCCGACGATCGAGGACAGCTACAGCATCACGCGGCGCATCGACGGCGTCGTCTACCATTTGTCTCTGACCGACACGGCCGGCCAGGAGGAGTACCGGGGCATGTGGGCGTCGTCGAACCTGGGCGCGGACGCGTTCCTGCTCGTGTACGACATCACGTCGCGCGACTCGCTGGATGCGCTGCAGTACTTCAACGACCTGATCGACATGGAGGCCGAGACGCGTCTGGACAACGCGGCGCGCGCGCGCAGGGCCGGGTTACCGCTCAGTCCTTCATCCCGCTCAGGAGGAGGAGGTGGTCATCTGCAGGAGATTAGCGGGGGCGCCGGGTCCGGCGGCAAGACGATCGCCCCCGTAAAAATCGTGGCGGGGAATAAGTGCGACCTCCAGGAAAGCAGACAGGTCCCCGCGGCGCTGGGGCTCGAGTGGGCGCGCCGTCGCGGGTGCGGATTCATGGAGACGAGCGCCAGGCTCGAGGTCAATATCGAGGAGACGTTTGCGCTGATTGTGCGGCGCGTGGTGGAGGCGAGGCGCATGGCCGAGATGGGCATTACCGATGCCGAGGTGGGCATGAATAGTCGGGGCATGACGAAGCCTTTGACGCCGCTGCCGCCCGGCGGGTCCGGGGAGGAGGATGATGAGAAGGGCGGGCAGGGTTATGGGAATGGGAACGGGACGCAGGGGAGGAGGGGGCCGGGCATGAGGGGGGTGAATATCCATGGGGATAAGGTTGGACGGGGGGGCGGTGGGTTTTGGAGGAAGTTGAGGTGTTGGTAGGGGATATGGCTTGTTGGGTTTCTCATTGCGGTGGTTTTCATGTGTTGGGGGAGGGGGTTAAACTTATACCAGGCGGGGAGTTTAGGCGTATGTTTTTTTGGGAGTGTTGGTTGCGTGTGTGTATTTGTCTTCTACTGGAAAGACGACAGGTCACAGAACTGTATACCGCCGGCGGAGCGTTTGCTTTTTTACAAGATCAGGGGATCCTGGGATAGCTATGTACATGGATTCATCAGGGGAAGTGGTGGATCCCTTGGTGGGTTCCTGGCGGGAAGATGGAGAGGCTGTTCCGCTCGATGTATTTGAGGAGGGAGATAGCTTCTCTGTTTCGTCCATCCGTGGTATCCGTGATTCATTGACGATTGTCCTCCGGGGACCTGATGACGACTGGCCTCGTGAACCCGCTCGAGTGTTTATAACATCGTGAATGTATCATAGATAACACGGACTGCAAAAAGTTCCAACTCGTGTTTGAACTGGATGGTGTCGGTCAAGTCCACCGTCGTACCCTGGGGCTCACCGGTGTTACAAGGAGGACTAGAGTCAGTGGGAAGGATTTGAGCATCGGTAAATAAACAAAAATCTATAATC
The DNA here is from genome assembly GCA_030411725.1 of Echria macrotheca. Classification (NCBI taxonomy): domain Eukaryota; kingdom Fungi; phylum Ascomycota; class Sordariomycetes; order Sordariales; family Schizotheciaceae; genus Echria; species Echria macrotheca. The sequence goes on along the minus strand of MU839831.1, from coordinate 1,809,540 downwards.
CATGCCGACTGTTCTGTTCGGTTATTCCTGCTGTCAAGTTGAATTGAGGACATGGGTTGACTGACCTCCGAGGACTTGCTCGGGATCCAGTTTCAAGCATACAGTCGCCGTAACACATCCAGAGAGCTCTGGCCCAAGGTCTCGGCTACTGATATTGCTCGCCAAACCCAAATCCCGACCCGGAATCAAGCCCATATCCCAACTGAAAATTACGTAGGTTGAGATTGATCGAGATGGTAAACAGGAGCCCATCCGTTTGCCTGCCTCAGCAAAGCTCAACGCCGGCCATACCACAACCACCGGACATCCCGTCTTCGTCTACTTCTTATCCACCCAGTCCCTCCACCGCTTATACTCCGCATACTCCAAACTCTCCCTCCTCCCCTGATACCTCACCACCTTGAGATCCACATCCCGCCACTTATCCTTCCTCCCCATCCACCCCGCCTTGCGCATCAGACTCACAACCGTCTCCTCTTTCGTCCACCCCTGCTCGGGCGCTACGTCGGGTAGATACGTGCTCCCATACCGCTGCCCATGGTAGTAGAAACTGAGCCGCAGCCCGTGGGTGCCAATCTCCCAGTCCATCGGCCCGTCGGCGTCCTCAAAATCGGTCAGCAGCGTCACGGCCACCTCGAGCGTCGGCAGCTCGCGCGCGCTGATCGGGTTGAAGCGCGTGTCGTGCAGCGCCGAGGTGAGCGCGTACGACTCCAGGCCGTCCTCGAGCTCTTGCGGCTCAAATGTGCCAATGCAGCCGCGCAGGCTGGAGCCGTGGCGTGTTGATAGCGTGTTCCACGTCACGAAGAGTGGGGATTCCGTGACCGGCGGCGACGGGGAGGAGATGGATGAGATCGAGGTTGCGGGGGTGTCGGCTCCGCTTCCCGTCTGCTGGAGGGACAGCGTGCTCGAGGCCGACGAGGAGGAGGTGCTCGCCGGGGAGGCGGCGAGACGGCGGAGGGCCGGGAGGCGTTTTGTTCCTTTGCTTCTGGGTGACGTCTCGCCGGCGTTGTCGTCCTCTTCGGCAGAGAGGCTGTTGACATACTCGGCCCACGACTTTTGGACGTCCGCTAGTGAAAGAGGCTTGCGCTTCTCGAGGTGGGCGGCGAGCGACTCGAAGCAGTATAGGCAGTGCTCGATAGTAGCCATGGCGGATGTTTCAGGCGTTGTGCTTCCGATTGCTAGTGTTGGTCCGCGTTTGCTGCTGCGAGGGAGAAGGAGGAGAGATTCACGCTGCGATGTGGTCGCAGGGAGAGTAAGCAGGCAGCAATCGGGACCCAACCGGCGGCGGGAATGCTGTGGTGGGTGGGCTCGAGGTGGCTCTCTGCGGGCAACACGATAGCGGGGTGGTGGGTGGAGGGGGAGAAACCGGAGGAGCCGTCGCGGAGCTGAAGGAGGGGTCATGGGCTAGGCTAGTGGTGGGGCAATCAGCCGCCCCGTTCTAGCCCCGCCTTGTGCCAGGCCAGAACTGTCCAGCTCTACACAGTATGGGATCTACAGAGTCATTGTCCATCAATTGGCCTTGTTGAATCGGGGCATTATTTCTGGCAATAGCAGATTGCCGCCGCAGTAGCAACTTGTCATGTTTGCATCGACACATGCAGCGTCCGTCTCGGAGCTGACTCGAGGCTTCGGGTCACTATTTCGACTTTGTGACGCTCGTACACGGCGAGCCAATGGCAACAGCGACCAGACTGGGTTTTCGCCAACCCATTTGATACCAATTGGTTTATCAATTGGAACAACTTCTCAACTTCACTCAACTAAGCTCTGTGGAGTCAGTCATCTGGCCAGACTGGTCGGTGCCGCCTTATTTCCATCAAGCTTTCGGTTGAGAAACGTTGCACTAGTCCTCGAGTTTCAGCGTGGTCGCCCCACCGATCGACGAGTCATGACTTTGTTGCGCTCAGTAAACATGTCCCAAGAGTTTCAAGTCCACGGCGATGCTGGGATGATGGAACAAGAGGTGGAAAAAAACAAGGTGGAAAAGACAGGGCTGATGGCAGCATTTTCTAGTCGGTCCCCGGCGGTGCGGGCAACAGCTTGGCATCGACAGGGGGTCTGAGCACACGATGCAACACGGAAGGCCGAAAGCCAAGACGCGGGATCGCCTTCTTCCGACATGGCCTGCCGCCGCCGACGCGGCTCTGCTTCAATGCACATCCCAGGCGGACACTCTGCCGGTTTCACCCCCATGCCCCCAAAAGCTTCGCCTTCTGACTTTCAGAGAGAAAGGTCGTCTGATTACGATTAGAGCCGTTAAGCTTACTAGGGCCACTGCGACGTCCACGGTCCAGCCCACTGCGGACCATCAAGGGGGGCCTGTTTACTTTTGCTGTCGCTTCCCGGCCAAGTCCTGGGCTCGAGTATCAGCCATTCTCTGATTTCGTCTTCACTTCCATATTCGGGCGGGTGGCAAGGTTATCCCAAACCCTGTGCCGGAACAAACGTCCTCGAACCCTGGGCAGTCTCAAGTGAGGAACGGCCGGTGTTGGGTTGACAGTACGATCATGAGGGTTCTTGCGTGGGTTGATGTCTGAAACGCATGCCGACCATCAATCACGGACGATCAGGATCGCCGGCTTGGCCAAGAGCTACAAATATCCAAAGCCTCTCGGACATATGCTTCCTGTCCCTCCCTTTTTCCTCCCCATCCCGTTCGTTTCTTCGTCTTGTGTTGCTTTTTTCTCTCTCTCTCTCACCAATTCTCTTCTCTCATCCCAGCTCGTCGCCGGCCGACATTACCATCTCATCTTCAATTCTTTTCCGAGTCCAGTTACTCCTTTTTAATTCAAAATGAAGTTCACTGTCGCCGCCGTCCTTGCCTTTGCCGCCATGGCTGTGGCTTATCCCAACGGTATGTGTGAAGAGCAGTTGTGTGTGTTGTTGGAGAGAGGCCAGGGAAACTGACCGATTACCAGTAAACGTGGAGAGACGCCAGTCCAACACGATCCCCAACGTGGACGCCTCGATCCCGGCCATGTCGGACCAGGCCGGCAATGTCATCCCGTTCGACTCGACCAAGGTCTACAAGGATGCTACCGCCAAGGGTCTCTAAGTCCAGTCAGTCGACGGATGAGATGGGACTAGACAAGACGACGATGACGACGACAAAAGGGATCCCGGCTTGCCCAGAACAACGTCCAGCAGCACCCCCATGGTCGACAGACATACGAGAGGGTTCGAAAGCCGGGACGACATATAAAACATCATTTTTAATTAAAATGCAAGGTGTTCTTTGATGAACAAGAAAAAGATTTTGGAGGGACGCAGCTTTGATAGACATTTTTTTCAGCAACCCGGCCTTCAGATTGTTTTTTCTTGTTACGCCTTGCTGTACATTGGACTTTGGGGATGAGGTTAGGATTGAGAGTGGTTGAGGATATCCGGGACAGTTTTGTCCGAGCCTCTGTGGACTGGATTGGGGGGTTGTGGATTGGTGAATATACTTTTTTGGCTCTGCCAACATCTTGGTCTGCTGTGTTTACCTTGCCTCGTAGGGTCATGGGGAGGGCTGGGTTCGGTGATTACAGGTGTGACGTGAGATGTTGAGAGCGGATGAGTTTGCCGGGGCTATTGATTGAATCCAGGGGCGGGGTCGGGCATGAAGCTGGAAGCCTAGACTTAGGGGTGAGCTTGGGGATAGAGACGGATACGCACATACCTTACATGAGTGTCAAAGTTGAAGACGAGATGGGTTTGTGTCTTTCGATATCCAGGGCTGCATATTGGCAGCTTGGAGTATTTTGTTTCTCATGGTTGTTTTCCAGCCCGGCGCCAGACCAAAGTTGACGGATCGGAGCTGTGCTTGAGTCAGGTCCAGAGGTACAGGAAGCCCTGTTCGTCGAGCATGATACGTAACCTCATTCCACCATTAAATGGCCCATCTATCCAAATCTAGAATACTGCGAGAATTGTTCTATCGATGTTTTTTTTTCCCGCTTGATTGCAGAAACCATGTACTACTAACCCAAAATCTAAAAATGCATCGTGGGCCGGGCCCGGGTGGGCGGTGCGGGGGCCCGGCGGCGGGGAAAGTCGGCGGCCGCTCCGGGGAACCCTCACCCGACCCACCCCTCCACCGTTCCTCGCAGCCCGTTTCTCGGCCCCCATTTCCATTTGGAGGAAAGAAGCGCTGACGTTCGTTGCCGGCAAATCCACGAGGTTTTGGTGAAACTGTTTGCCTACGCTAGTCACAGCAGCAGGACACGGGATGCCGTATGCCACAAACTAAAAAGATTTATCTCGAGCGGGCAGTTACTCGCAGACCGTACCAATGGAGGATGACGGGTAACCCCTCTGCCCCCCGCAGCGTCCCGCAGCCGTGATCTGATTCCAAACACCGCGACTACCTGAATAAATCCCTCCAGCAGCCCAACAGTGAAAAAAAACCACAGAACAAGCAAAGCCGGGGGAGAATTGGTTGTTTCGCGCTCCATTCCGAAAACGCTTGCGCGAGGCTATTTTTTAAACAAAGAACTGGCCCTGCTTGGGAGAGTGGCGCGGTAACCACCCCGGTCCCTTGTCGAACGCGCTGCAAAATCGCGGGGTCTTGGGGGCGTATTTTTTCAGCCCCAGCGAGCTAACTTCCTAACTTACCTACCTAGTTACTGCATGCGCGTACATACGCATGCCATGCATCTCGATTCTCAAGAGAGCTCTTTTTGTACTGCTTTTATCTCTTGTCATATATGAAAGCAAACAAGCAGCAGTCTGGAGGGGCAGATGTCTATCTATCCAATTAGGACGATGACGGGGAGGAGGAGGAGGGGTGGTCTCTTGTCTGCTTCGCTCGCTCGGGGTTATATCCGCGCGTTGGCAGGGCTGAAATCTCACCAACCAGGGAGGGGACTTGTCCGGTGGCTTTTTTTTTTATCTGCGATGTCAGCTCATCACTTTGACGTGGGGTTGAATGCTTGGATGGATCTGTCAGTTCACAAAAAGGTGGTCGGGCTGACGCAGTCTCTCTTCTCTATCGGGCTTTCTTTTCTTACTCTTCCTTTCCTCTATCCCCGACTCCCTCTCCATACGCCTCTTTTCGTGGGTGAGAAGGAAACGAGGGTTATTACCTTGTCAAGAAATATGTGATAGTATTTCTCACTGTGTTTTCTCTTTCTCGTCCCTCGGTTCTTTGTGTTGTTGTGACAGAGAGAGAGTCCTCCGAGGACGAACTCAAAATCCTCCCTCCCCTTGGACGAAACGACGCGCCCACCGTCGCGATTTCGTTCGAAACCGAGCCCATCGCCACTTTTTTTTTGACACGCGAGTGAATAATAATACTACGGTTTGGGCGGGAGGGGGACACAGGCAGGACGCGCGAGGAGAATGAGCAAAGTGCGGACGGATTGAACAAACACACGCGCGCGTCTGAACAAGAAGCCGAACATATCCGTACCGGCCGGCCGATCTGACATCAAGAGACGACGACGACGACGACGACAACCATGGCCTTCAACCTCGACAACGCGCTCTTCGCCCGCGCGAAGTGGCAGCTCAAGCTACTAATCCCCTGCTGGACGTTCCAAATCGCAGTCCTGCTCTGTCTAATGGCCATATTTGCGTACCGCCTCGCCGAGACGATGGAGCACTACAGCGAGCAGAAACAAAACGGGCAGGTTCCCATGGTGGAAATTGTGTATGTCTCTTTTTTTTCGTCGTTGCTGCTGTAGTAGGCCCCCTACCTAAGAAAACTGACACAGACAAAGCTGGGAATCCACCAACGTAGGCTTCTCAACCCTCGCCCTGGTGTGCACCATCATCGAGATCGCCAAGGTAGCCACCGAGACGCTCACGCCGTTCGCGATGCTGTGCACGCACGTGCTCAAGCTGACGCTGGCGTTTGCCATGCTCGCGCTGGACATTACCGAGTACGTGCAGCGGTCGGATTACGACTATTCGATTGTTGGTTTGGCTTTGGATTGTGGGTTCTTGTAAGTTTTTTTTCTTCGTCTGTCCAGACAGATACAGATACTAACATAAAAAAAAAGGGCCGTCGCCATAGGAACCTTTGTTTATTCACTGGTTGTCTTCCGCCGTCTCCTCAAATACGAAGAATACCACCTCGCCGACAACAAGCACTCGCGCCACGTCCTGGCCAACGAGCCGTATACACCGAATCACTACCGGGACACTACTACTACTACTGACAGACTACCTCCGATAGGGGAGAGTGACATGGAACTGGGCCACCACAACGCCACCATTACCATATCTTCTTCTTCTCCTTCTGCTGCTGGGAGACCAACAAGTAGTAGTTCTACGAGCCAATACCGCGACGCAGAGAGTATCCATCTCAAAGCCGAGGTGGACAGACGTATCGGTGCCGGCTTCGGCTGGGGCGCCGCGGCGGTTACCCCCCCGCCGCCTCTGGAACCAAGTCCGCCGTCGTCTGTGTCGGAGGGAGGAGGAGGAGTGGGGATTGATAGGACGACGAGTATCGTGCTGGGACAGGGGGTGGTGACGAGTCGCAAGGCGTCGCCTACCGAGGGGGAGCAGTTGCAGAGGTCGAGGAGTCATGTTACCGAGCGGGGGGTTGTTTCGGACGAGGATGAGGATGAGCATGAGATGGAGGACGGGGAGAGACGGAGGAGGAGGGGTGTGCTCCCGGTTGTGGTTGTTGAAGACCATGAGCGGATGAGGGAGGGGGATGTGGATGATGATCGGAGGGCGTTGTTGGGGGGGCGGTGATACCATTGTTTTTTTTTATTTTTGGATTTTTAGGGGGGGGGGGGGGGATTTATATCTGGGATGGATAAGGGATTGGATGATGGTTGGATGGATACCTAGGTAGCAAGGCGTTTGGAGTTGGAGATTGAATTGAGGGTTTGGATACTCGTTGAACTTTTATACCCCCTCAAATCAATCATCTCATTGAAATGTTCTCAGGGGTATTATGATAATGAAGGGAACAAAAGTCAAGAATTCACCGCGCTTTCCTCCTCGGCCCCCCTCCGAGTCCCTTCCACCGCAACCGACCAACCCACTCGGCCCAGGCCACAATCTCGGGCTGCGCAAGCAACAAATCGACGGTATAATAATACCGCGCCAGGTCCTCGTGCCCCGCGAAGCAGTGGACAAAAGCATGGCAGGCGCCGCAGAGCCAGGCTACGTTCTGCAGCTCGTCGGGTCGGTGCCAGCCGCGCTTGACTACTTTTGCGTGGACGAAACGGGGGATCAGGTGGTGGTCTGTTTTCTTGTTATTACATTGTTCCGGCGTGGTTATGTATTTTTAAGAGATTCTATTTCAAGAGAGGGCGGGTTGTGGGCGTTGCTGTTTCTGGGCGTTCGATTTGGTGGTGAGGATGCGAACGAAGGAAGACTTACAAGACAGGTTTATCCAGTCACGCTGGCAAATCTCGCAGGCTGTCACTTGAGACTTTGTCGACGAGGGCGGTGGGGGTTTTGCTGTCACTTTTTCGATGTCTATTTTGGTGTAAGCCGTCTGTACGTGGTGGAGGGGAGAAATGGCCGACCACCGAAGGGGGAAAAGGGGGGGAAGTGGAAATGCTGAGGTCGGTATGAACAGGGTGAGATACGTAACATACACGATGTCAGAATGGGAGCAAACAAGTCCGCCAGGGCTATCGGCCGCGAGGAATCCGCTGGCAGGGTTTTGTCATCAGTCGAGTTGATCACCCCGTCTGGTCCGTGTTAGTGCGCTGATGATAACCAAAGTTTGCACATCCAAGCATACAAGCAAGCAGAGAATCCGAAACCACAGGATCAAAAGTTACCAGCAGCGGACTGGTGGACTCGGCCGTCAGGGGTAGAGAATAAGTCTCCTGCAGGGACGGGGTGGTCGCCCAGATGTGGTGATCCAGGGTGCGTAGGGCAGGCGGAAGGGAGACAAACGTCTCGTTGGCGATGAATTCTATAAAGTCGGATAGGTCTTCGGCGTCGCTCGAGAGGGCGTGACCGACAACTTCTGGGTATCGCTTCTTTGATCGAGCCCGCCCAGGCTTGGTGGTTGTCTGGGTGAGGCGCTGGATGAGGATGGCCGAGAGTTCATCTCGGAAGTGTTCATAGTTGGAGAGCTCATCTTCGGGTATTTGGGCAGTCATTTTGGATTACTGAGAAAAATTCTGAGTTGTCTTCTTGTCGTGTTCTCATCCTCAACCTCAACCATTTATACAGAATCGCCACCGGCCGGCAACATCTCCACCGGGTACCGTCCCGTCGGATCCAAGCCCGATCGGGGATGATGCAACCGCCGCGGGGTAGCTTTTTTCTCTGGAGATGCATCTCACAGGGCTGATGAAAGTCGCTCAGTGAGTCAACCGGGCAACATCCCAGCCAAAAACCCCAAAATGGCGTCCACTAAAACCGTTATCGCGTTCGACCTGTACGGCACATTACTCTCGACCGAGTCCATCGCCGGCGAGCTGGCCAAACTCTTCGGCGATGACAAGGCCAAGACGCTGGCTGCGAGCTGGCGCCGGTACCAGCTCGAGTATACATGGCGCATCAACAGCATGGGTGAGTTTTTCATTTCTTCTGTTCTCTTCCATTCCGATGCCCGGACTGACTCTTTGGACAGGCATCTATCGCACCTTCAGTGAAATCACCCAGGGCGCGCTGCACCACGCCGTGGAGGAATTAGGTCTATCCGTCAGCTCCGACGACGAGAAGCGGCTGATGGACGCCTACGCCAAGTTGCACGTCTTTCCCGAGGTCCCCGCCGCGCTGGACCTGGTGCGCGCGCGGCCCGACGTGGACGCGTTGATTTTCTCGAATGGCAACGAAGGCATGGTCACCAGTTCGGTTGACGGGTCGCCCGATCTCACGAGGTTTGCGGACGTCTTCAAGGGCCTGGTCTCGGTTGATCCGGTCCAGGTGTTCAAGCCGGATTTGAAGACGTATCACCATTTGCTGGAGCATGTCGGGAAGACGGATGCGCCGGGCGAGGTATGGCTCGTGACGGCGAACCCGTTTGATGTTGTCGGCGCGACCGTGGCCGGCGTGCAGGCGGCGTGGATTGATCGGGCCGGGACCGGGTGGGTGGACCGGCTTGGCGCTGTCATCGGGGGCGCTAGCGAGAGGCCGGCCTTGGTGGTGTCCGGGGTGGACGAGGCGGTGCGGGGCATCCTTTCTCGAGGGACTTAGGAGCACATTTCCGGTTAAGAAACGGTCGAGTCGAGAAAACGGCCTTATACCTACGTTAACTACCTACCTATGGTACAAGGCGTTCCGGCGTCAATCAGTGGTATGTATTTCCTCTTTGAGATGGTCACTGCAATTTCGAGCTCAAGAGAGGACACAAACCGTCACACCGCCGTTAAGTTCCCCTGACGTAGGGGTTGACAGTGGTCGGGGAACGCAACGTCAACCTGACAGATCCGGGAAGCGCCCAATAACATGTCAGCCAAGCCTTCGGCTCAGCCATGCTGCCTGATCCGGTGTGCATCCATCTCGACAGCCTTATTGGCATGGCCATGTGAGCACATCGGTCGTGTCTCGTGGCTGAATTATTTAAAAGAGTTTAAGATCCGAGAGATGCCCATGCAGCCAAAATGTTCCTCCAACTCTACTACATCGCCGTCCTCTGCACCGCCGTCGTCGGTCTCGTCACCATGGCCGGCCTCGCATCGCTCTGGCGTCGGGCCCAGTCGCCCCTGCGCAATGAGACGAGATTCTTCGGGTCCCAAATCGGCGGGAGGTCCGTGATCAACTACAGTTACACAGACTTGCCCTGGCGGCTGATGGCCTATGATGTTTACTACTTTTTTGTTTTCATATGGGCGCTCCCCTATATCTTGTGGCCGGTCTCACCGACCGACTCGGGCGACTTGGATGAGCTCGCTTGGACGCGCGAGAATCTTTTTTGCATCGCCGTCCACTTTGTGCTTTGTATCCTGCAGCTGGGCTTCATCATCTCGATTCCATGGCTCGTGCTGCTGCCCATCTGGATGGCCGGGCTGGCTGTTGCTCTGTTCATGCTGGTCAACAGCGGCATGTGCATGCTGATCAACGGCAAAGAGGTCGAGTACCACTCCAGTCCGAAATATGCGCCAGCCAAGCCCGAACATGCCCACGAGCAGTGGATTTTCATCAATGGGGTGGCCGTAGGGGAGCACTGGATGCAGAGCAACCTGGACCGGCTGGCGCTCACCTTCAAGCGCCCGATTCTCGGCATTCACAACAAGACGTCGGGTATCATCTTTGACGTGGTCGAGTGCTTGGTGCAGCGGAACCTGGGCTACGCCACGACCGACGTGCGCGTGTGCTACCGCATCATCAAGGAGAAGCTGTACAACCCGCAGTACTCCAAGGTTATTTTCCTCCTGCACTCGCAGGGCGCCATCGAGGGCAGCCTGATTCTCGACTGGCTTTTGCAGGAGCTGCCGCAGGATTTGCTGTCCAAACTCGAGGTCTACACCTTTGGCAACGCCGCGAACCACTTCAACAATCCGCACCGGCACATCCACTCGCAGGATGTTGCCTTCAGCCACCCCCTGGCCGCCTCGATGGACTCGGCCAACGTGGCCAACTCTCAAGAAATGACCCAGTCCCCCGTCCAGACCACCGGGTCTCAAGAGGACCCCAACCCGTCCGTATCGCTGGTCCGCTCGCTCACGTACGAGACCTCGTCGCTCTCCCCGTCCCAGGTCTCCGACCGCGCCATCGGCCACATCGAGCACTACGCCCACACGACCGATTTCGTCGCCCTCTGGGGCGTGCTGCACTTCGCCACGTCCGTGCCGGGCAACCACATGCTCCCGCGCTTTATCGGGCGCGTGTTTGCCCACCGGACCGTCCGCGGCGGCCACCAGTTCTGCCAGCATTACCTGGACTCGATGTTTCCGCTGCAAAAGGACGCGGACCACCCGGGCGGCTTTGCCGGCTGCCGCGAGGAGGGCAACGAGTTCATGGAGAGCGAGATTATCATTGGGGCTGACGGCGACGAAATGGCGAGTGTGAGGGAGGCGATTGATATCTCCTGGCTGGGGCGGCGGGAGCAAATCAGCAGGGGAATGAGCGATGTCGAGATTCACGGGGGTAGTCCGGTTGACCGGAGAGGACGGTTCAGGAGTCGGGTCGAAAGGCCAGGGGAGGATGGGAGGCGGCAGACGAGGGTTAAGGTGAAGGAGTTGAGTCGGTTGTGGCTGTATCGCAATGGGAAGAGTCCGGATGATACGCCGCCTCTGTTGACGAGGGACGCAGACGGGGTTGTGAGAATGGCGACTTTGTGATTGTGGAAGTGTATGTGAGTGTATCTAGGTAAACAGTGGTTTTCTGCATCTGGATTGTAAACTAGGGCATATGATGCAGCCTCAAGAGCAACTCAACGTCTCCTTTACCTTGAGAGTTTCTCGAGGTTCTGTTCTATCGCGGGCTCGAACTGCTGGGTATCATTAGGTCATTACTATCAAAGTCTCAACACTAGCCACTCCCAGGTCCCTCAATTTGTCTGAGGTGGGAAGTTGGCGGGGTTGATGCTCCCCAAACCTGATATCTTGACCCATTGCAGATTTGACAGATAAGCCCAGTTGTGTCCATCCCAGCGCTCGAACAGCTGAACATTTTTCTCTGTAGTGAGATCCGGCATATCTGTGTTGACGTTAGTGGACATCAGAAGAGGAAACTGGAATACGGACAGAAGCCATCCTTTTGCTCTTTTTCAAGAGCAGCAATTCTCATCCTGAGAAGGTCCTCCCTCGTGCTCGGTGGCCGCCCAGACCGACGGGCCTTTTTCACTTCCTCGTACTCCTCATCATGCTGGTGAACATATCTAAGGATTTGTCAGTACACAAGCTGGGCCTGTGGGGGACCGAAAACCTCACTCGTTGATTTTCGACTGAACAGCTGCGAGGTCGAGTGGTTTGTATCCATTTTCACGGATCACTGCTTGGAAATGCAACACTCGTTGAACTGCATCCCGGTGTTAGACTCTTCCAGTCTGGCAAGTAAGGCATGGTAGACGGACTCAACGGCTTATCTCTCTTTCTCCTCGACTCCGCAATTTTCTCGAGTCGTTCATCGCGAACCTGGGCCTTGTGAAGTCGCTTCGAGTCTCTGCTGTGCTGATGCAGTGCGTCGATGGAACCGTTCCTCTTCTTCGCGATTTGCTTTCTGGCCTTCTCAAATGTTTTCGCCATTGTGATTGCTGGTTGTTTGGCTTGAGTCTTCAATCTTCACATCGACCTGAATTTGGGTTTCGATGGAATTTTTATCGATAAGGTTTTATGGTGGGGCAGACTCAGAATTGAGCGGCAGAATCAAAGGCGGTCAAGCCAGGACAAAGCAAGAACGAGAAGGCATTGGATTTAGCTTCCACTTGCGCAGAACGTATGAATATTTTCGCGCGATGCACTCCCTGTGAACCATACTTCATGTGTAACTTGGCTTTGGGATTGCCATGACATTAATTGTTGTATGTACAGAATATGGCTGACTTTTGCTTCCAATTGGTGACGCACTGGCCATTGTTGAGACCCCTGACACCCCGCAGTCACTTTACTCGGCATTCTGCGGTCGCGGGGGTAACGACGCGGTCGCGCTTTTCTGGCGGGGCGTGAATTTGCTCGCGGCAGGCGCCTGGGTTCGCCAGGTACCACCCGTTACCCGCCCATATATCTCCCGGGAGCTTTGCCAGTCGACACCCAGCCCGACCACCTCCCCCCAAGACAACATTCGGTAAAATATCACACCTCCATGATCCATTGATAGATCACGCCTCTTCAATCCGCCGGATACGCGTCTCTGCCAAAGTAAACACACGTCGCATCTCGACGACAAAACATCTTTCGGCCCTCGACACGCTCGCCGAGCACTCCCACAGTCGGCGCGAACCCATGGCTGTGGCATCACACTAGAGCCAGCGTTCAATTGTTCCGGAAGGTGAAGGCATCGTCAATCCGTCTTCCCTGCCCCGGTTCCAAGGACGCAAGGATGGGTATCTCCGGTACGTTATCCCGACTCGTTCGCATCGCGTCGGTACTGACTCAATGCTTTGCCCAGGCCTCCTCCCGCTACTCAAGTCCATCCATCGGCAGTCGGAACTCAAGAAATACGCGGGACAAACACTGGGTGTCGACGGCTATGTCTGGCTCCACCGCGGCGCCATGGCCTGCGCCATGGAACTGGCCCAAGGCAAGCCGACTCGCAAGTGAGTCCAGACACAGATGATTTTGCTGTATACATACTAATGATGCGAAGATATGTCGACTATGCCATGCACCGCGTTAAGATGTTCAAGCACTTCGGTGTAACCCCGTATCTCGTGTTTGATGGCGACTATCTCCCAAGCAAGGCTGGAACAGAAAGCTCCCGTGAACAACGGCGAGAGGACAGTCGAAAGGCAGGATTAGAGCTGCTTAAGGCAGGGAAGCCGGCCCAAGCTCTTCCGGAATTCCAGAAGGCCATTGACGTCACCCCCGAAATGGCTCGACATCTCATCGAAGACTTGAAAAAGGCCAATCTTCCATATGTTGTAGCGCCCTATGAAGCAGATGCTCAGCTTGTCTATCTCGAGCGCCAGGGCCTCATCAACGGAATTGTCTCTGAGGACTCGGATCTTTTGGTGTTCGGCGCGAAACGCCTCCTGACCAAACTGGACCAATATGGACATTGCATCGAAATCAACCGCAAAGACTTTTGTTCTGTGCGAGAGATCTCCCTGACTGGGTGGACCGACGCCGACTTTCGTCGCATGGCCATTCTCAGTGGGTGTGATTATCTCGACGGACCCAGCAACATGGGTTTGAAGACAGCTTACCGGATGCTTCGCAAATACAAGACGCCGGAGCGGCTCATCAAGATGCTCCAATTTGACGGGAAGTTCAGGATGCCGGATGACTATCTGGCAAAATTCCAGCAAGCCGAACTCACATTTCTCTATCAGCGTGTCTTTTGTCCTACCCGACAGGAGATCGTCTTGCTGACGGACCCGGATCCTTCGATCGATATCGAAAGCATGCCTTTTATCGGGGCGCCGGTTAAGCCAGAGGTTGCACGACTGGTCGCAGCCGGAGATGTGAACCCTATCACAAAGAGACGAATCCTTGTTCCAACGTCGCCGGGCAAGCGAAGGATTAGTCAAGTCTCTGCTGCTTCTCAGGCGCCGCCGGCCAAGAAGTCACTCGGCAAGCCTATAGACGAGTACTTTGGCGACCGACGCATCCCCCTCGGCGAGATGGACCCTAACTGCTTCATGACAAAGCCACACGGGGACAACGGCGGCGTGGAAGAGGAGCCTCGTCCGATTGTGTTTCCCCTCCCACGCCCATACCTCGAGGAAACTAGCGGTCCATCTCGGCCATACAAGAGTGGCTCCCAGCGGAGGAAGACTGTCCCGCTGGCGGAACTGATCGGGCTGGAAGAGCCCGTTGTGCCAAATCGTCGACACACGTTGGGACCCACAGTGCAGGTTTTCCAAGACTCAACCGCCACAAGACCACCGAAAAAGGCGAGATTGTGTGAAGACGCCGATCTGCCCGTCATGAAAGTGGACAGCAGCGCGTCGGAGCGCAGCAAATTCTTCCCGGCCAAGAAGAAGAGACCCGCTTCCAGAAAATCCGACAGCTTTTTGATGTCCGACGACTCGATCGATGAGGTGTTTCGGTCTATTCCGGATTTTGATATCTGGCCCCCGGCAAAACCGACCCGACAGAGGACCAGCGGCATCCTCGACGGAATTCTCCCTGTGGGAGGAACGGAACGTGATCCGGTTGACTTAAGCCGGGAGGAATCTTCCCCTATGGAAGATGAGATCGAGGTTCCAGTGTCGTCTCCGCTGAGGCCTTCGAACGACAAGCCCGACGAGTCGGCGGGCACGCCCCTCGGGTCTATTCTACAGAAGTTCAGTTACAGCTCCACACAGCGTTCCACCCGTATTGTTTATGGACTGCCGACGCCATCCATGAGCGCCGAGAAGCCGTCTAGCCCGGCAACAAGCCAGACGAAGGGTATACAAACCCCGCGATTGACACCCCTCGAGCGCATTGGGGCGCAAGCGTTGGGTCGAAGTGGCAAGGCCAGCCCGTCGATCTCACGGCTCCCTCGTTCTACCAACAAGCGAGGCAAAGCCCACGGACTCGACCCAGTCGACCCGGCTTCTGTTCCTCTGCCAAAGGTCGATCTGATTGAGGTAGAGGCGTTGAACATGGTCGGGAGTGAGGACCAGATTATCCCGGAGAGTGATGTTGAGAATGATAGCGAGAGCCAAGAAGCGTCGGCTGACGCTGGTGTCCGTGAAGGAGCCCCGAGGTCCTCGCTAGGACGACTAGATCTGTCCAAGTTCTTGTATGGTTGATGGATTAGATAATATCGGCGGATATCTGCATAGCAGGGCGTTTAGGCGAGCAGGTTTATGTCTCGAGACCGAGAAAGGCATGGGAATCACCGGCGTTTGGCGACGGTAACTAGCATAATGTTTCCGAGTTGGCTTGGAAGGGCATTCGGACGAGCAGTAATATACCCAGAGAGGCTCCTTAGTGTATCGAGAGGGTCTGAAGAGGGCAGAAGAACCCGGCGTTTGACAACTGTAAACACAGTGTTCGCGGGTCCGGTTGGAAGAGCATAGCTCGTCCGATGATAGATTCACATTCAATTGACATGTCAGTTTCTACTCCATCATGCCGTGAGAGAGTTTCCAGAGTGTGCAGCACTTTCAGGTCGGGGAGGCTCCAGTCATCTCGAAGGTAACGAACATTTGGGTGGTGTTCTTCCCGAGAAACTCAAGCGGCGGGTCCCCTCTTTCGACACACCCACAAATGTGGGAATTGCTACTGGATACTCCACGCAAATAACTCCTTGTGGTGTAGTTGGCTATCACGTTCGGCTGTAATTGGAATAATTTCTTACCGAAAGGTCACCGGCTCGATTCCGGTCGAGGAGACGCTTCTTTTTTGCACATCTGCAGGAAGTGCATGGTGTTTGCGCGAGTGGAAGGTCAGCGGATGGCTTTGAAGTTTCTAGTGTTGACTGAGGTACCGTCTGAACCAAGCCATTGTCAAACTTGTCAAACAACTCAAGCTCACCTGTCAAAGGAAAGGTTGAGACAGCGCATCACTGAGTAGTTACCTAAGTAGACAAGCTGCTCTGGATGTACAGTTTTGCGCGCGTGGTCAGAGCCCAGTCTGTTGAACATGTAAGGTTAACCCGGACAAGGTCCAACCGTCTGCAATGAGAACAATAATGACACTCGAACTTGATTATTGTCTTGACCCAATGGAAAGATTTGAACAATTCAAACATCCTCGAAGATGCCGTCGTTCATCACTTGTCAAATCTTCACCGCCTTGGCAGAATCTGAGGTGGGGCAGCAACCTTTTCTCCACACCGCCCAAAAATTCACCGTGATAAAATTCATTCGTCAGGATCGGGGTCAGGGTCTCTCCGCCCGCCACTTTTTCCTGAGAGCCTCTCGTTCACCCTCGCAACCCAATATCTAGCGACCCTGCGAAAATTTCCCTTTGCGCCACCCGCGTCTCGTCCTTTTCGGCTTTCCTCTGGTCGAGTGGTTTCACAATGGCGGATACCTCGTTGCAGGTGAGCAAGCTCGTATTTTCGCGACGGCTAGCGGCGCCGAGCGTGTTGGCTGTTCATGAGCGCTGACCGCAATCGGGAACAACAGGAGCGCCTGCGCAACCAAGCCTCTGCCTTCAGTGGACTGCTGTCCCTGATCCCGGCGAAGGTGTACTATGGCGAGGATAAGAACGTGGGTTGTCCCTGCTTCCGCCAGGAATTGATATCGCCGCGACCCGATACTGATAATGGGCCCCCCGACAGAACGATCAATGGAAGAGGAAAAAGCAAAGCAAAGATCAAGCAAAAGCCGCCAAAATGGGCAAGCTCGATCCCGACAGCGAGCTCAACAGAAGCGCCAAAGAAGAACTCGAGGAGCGCGCCAGGAACAAGCGAAAACTTCAGGACCTGGAAGGCGAGCCTGACGACAGCGCGGACGATGATGACGAGGACATGAGCGATGCGAGCATTCTCGATGGGGTCGAGAGGGAGAAGCCACTCGAAGGGCTGAAAGTCAAAAAGGTCGAAGAGCCATCCGCGGACGAACCGTCGGCCAAGAAAGTCAAGGTGGAGGTCGAGCAGACTCCCAAGAAGAAGTTAACCAAGGAGGAGAAGAAATCCGCCAAGAAGCAAAAGGCAGTTGAAGAGAGCCAGCCAGAGCCTGACACCAGCACGACTCCAAGCAAGCTGACCAAGGAGGAGAAGAAGGCTGCCAAGAAGCTGAAAAAGACCGAGAAGCTCAAGGCCAAGCTCGAGAAGACCTCCGGAAAGACCGAAGCCGAGGAGGAAGAACCACAAAGTGAATCCCCCGACAACTCTCACGTCCAAGAATCAACGGAAGTGGATGAGCTCGACCATGACGACGACATGGCGCCTATCGACGTCTCCGGGCTAGTCGCCGATCAAGAGGATGCCTCGGAGGGGCCGACCGAAAGATCAGCATCTCATTCTCCTGTGTTCGACAGCAACTCTACCAAGATAATCTCGGACGAGCCAGCCAGCACGACGACTTCCATCTCATCCGCCGTCCCCCCATCAGAAAAGCCACGGTATATCAAGCTTCCGACTGATACCGCCGCAATGCGCGCCCGTCTGGAAGCCAAGCTCGAGGCCCTTCGCGCAGCGAGGAAAGGAAAGGAGGAAGAGGGCAAGCAGATCCGTACGAGACAGGAGCTCATCGAGGCCCGACGGGAAAAGCAGCTCAAGCGTCGGGCGCATAAGAAGGAGATGCGGCTGAAAGCCAAGGAAGAGGAGGATCGAAAACGGGAAGAGGCCCTCACAAGCTCCCGGAATTCCCCATTAAGCATGCTCAGCCCCATGTTCAACGACCCTGACGATGGTCGCAATGCCAACCACTTCGCCTTCGGCCGCCTTGCCTTCTCTGATGGCACCCTGATGTCGCATGACCTGAGTTACGAGAAACCAGCAACCGAGAAGAAGAAGGGCCCATCGGATCCCAAGACGGCACTGGCTAAGCTCGAGGCGCAGAAAAAGCGGCTCGCCGGGTTGGATGAGGACAAGCGCAAGGAGGTTCTGGAGAAGGAGACGTGGCTGGCAGCGCGACGACGGGCCGAGGGTGAGAAGGTCCACAACGACGAGGGCCTGCTAAAGAAGGCTGTGAAGCGCAAGGAGAAGGCTAAGAAGAAGAGCGAGCGCGAGTGGAAGGAGCGAGCGCAGGGCGTCGACAAGGCCATCAAGGACAGGCAACACAAGCGCGAGGAGAACATCCGGAAGCGGCGAGAGGAGAAGCTTTCCAAGGGCAAGGGCAAGAAGAAGGGAGGTTCTGCCAAACGGGCCGGGTTCGAGGGTTCGCTAGGAAAGAGGAAGTAAATGGGATGAAAAGTAAAAGGGGTGAGAAGCGGAGGCAGCGTTGTGATGGGGCGAGGCCGCTAGTTTCTTTGTTCCATGGGCGGATGCATCTCGGGTCTGGCGTTGGGGCGTCTGAGCATTGATCCTCGGGTAGGCCTAGTTAATAGCATGACTAGGACTCATCTTTCGCCTTTGTGTTGGTATTTAGGCTAGCATAGCTGTATATGAGCGAGTGGATGGATCCAGTATTTGGTGTGTGCATGCAGTGACGATAACTCCCTTACCCAAGTTTAACAGCGACATGTCCACCTTTCCTCTCCACTACTCCGATGACTGCGATTCAATAAGGATTTGTATCTGGTTTTTTCAATTCCCTCGTACATGTATCTTTCCGTTATCCATTTGCCATTGTGCCTTGCCCAGTTTCTATAGAACTACACACCTCCTCGCTCGTGTTCCCATCTTGACCAACTGACTAACTGGCTTGTTCTCCCTTTCCTGTTTCCTCAGGGGGGGCAAAACCATCAACGACAAAAAAGAAAGGACTCACATCTCCGCCCTGCAGTTACAAGCCCAGCAGGAGAAGAAAAGAAAAGAGAAATAAAACTGAAGTGGTCTTATCATGTTCATTATTCTTGTCCTGTCCTGATATTCGCCGAGAGAGAGATAGAGAGATAGATAGACAATGAACAACTTATCCGTGAGTCGTAAACAGGATATAGAGGATATCAGTAGACCATTACTGTGGTGGTAGAGAGACGGGAGAGAGAACAACTTTTAAAAGAAACCCCAGCCGTTGTTGAACTTTGGAAAAAAGAAGTCCCCTTCCCCCCTCCCCATCCCCATCCCCATCTCCATCTCCCATCTCCACCCATACCAGGTACACACTACAGCTCGCCATCGACCTCACCTCGACGGTATATCAGACACACGATACACAACACATGACCACGTCCCGCCAGTCTAGAAGATCTAGAATCACCTGAAATGGACGGGCAAGCAGAGGTAGAAGAGGTAGAGAGGTAGACAGAGGAAGAGAGAGAGAGATGAAGAGAGTATCTTGCTTCCAAACTCAAGAAACAAAACAAAAATCCCGAGTAATTTGTAATACAACCCAAAAATCCATTTTATTCTTCTTCTTCTTCTCCCCCCTTTCCCTCTCCCCCTTTCCCTCTCCCCCTTTCCCACCCTCCCTTCCTCCCTCCCCCCTGTAAGCCCTACCCCCCCAAATTAAAGAAGCGAATCCAAGCGCGTAAAGACGTTCAAACAAGCCGCCACAACCTCGAGTTGCAGTTCCTTTTCCTTTGCCTTATTTACCTCCTATATCACAGACACACACACACCATGTCAGCATTTCATCTTTGTGAGGTCCAAAAGAGACAAACCTCGGCAATAACCTGCGGCAAATTCGCCCCGATCCCATTGCCCGTCGCCTTCCTCCCAAACGGCCACTGGCTATACTCGGCCAGCAGCTCGTCCGTCTGCGCGAAGGCGCGCTCGCGCGCCTCGTGGCCCAGCGTCGACAGCGCGTTCTCGAGGACGTTAGCCGCGTAGGCCGCGCACACCATGGCGATGGTCCGGATATACCGAAACTCCAAGTTTTCCGGCAAGAACTGCGTGCCGTTGAGCACGACGGTGCGCTGCGTGAGCACGTTGCGCACCCGCCGGCGTATCTCCTCCTTGGCGCCGCTGTCGACGACGGGGTGCGTGGCCATGTCGAACAGCAGGAAATTACGCTTCTCGGTCCGCAGGATGCCCTTGTCGACGAGCCCCTTGGCCAGCCGCTCGCGCACCTGTTTTAGTTGGTACCCGATCTTCATCAGGTTCCACGTCTCGCCTGTTTTGTTTGTCTCTCTCTTAGCTCCTTTTTCTGTTTTTTTTGTGGGAAGGTGGTGTCGAAAAACAAACATACCGCTCATCAGATCGATCCACGTGCTGACGCTCATCTTCTCACTCGACTTCATCATCTTCAGGGCTTCGTCCAGCAGCACTTCCCCGGTCAACGTGTCGTCAACCACCTCGATAATTCGATCCGGCAGCGGGAAGCGCCGCCTCGACGGGTCCTTTTGCATGCTGATGCGCCCCCGGAGCGCGAGTTCGAGCACGATACAGCCACGCAGCGCGTACGAGATGTTATCGTTCCAGAAGGAGAGGTAGCCCTTTTTTCCCCGGAATCGTTAGCCCCATCCAACTAGGGAGATAGAGAGAGAGAGAAAGCACAAACCTGCTTGTCCTTCAAGCCAAGAAGCAACACCTCCTCCATCAGCGTCAGCTTGGGCTGCTTGCTCCGCTCGGCGCTCTCGCTAATGTCGCGCGGATCAAACGCGATCTTGTGCCCGTTCTCGCCGCTCTCGTAGCTCGTCTCGGGCGCGCTGTCGCGCACATTGTTGGACGAGCTCGACCGATTCACACCACCGCCATTGCCGCTGCTGGGACCGTCGCCCCCGCCATTGGCGTCGCCTCCTCCTCCTCCTCTGCGCCGCGTCAGGCCCGACGTCGTGGTCGACATTGTTTATTGCCTGTGCACCAGCCGCTGTAGCTATTATGTAGTCTGGACGTTGGATCTCGAAGGAAAGTGTAACTGTGCTAAGCGGGCACCGACCGAGGCTCGGGGGTTTGTCGTCGTCGTCGTCGTTGTTGTGTGGGGATTCGATTAAGTAGCAACGAGATAATGGCAAAAAAGGATCCGTCGTCGTCGTCGTCGATGCGGCGCGGTAGACAGATAATTCTTTCGTTCGGCGGCGGTGTCGACAACACGGTGCAATCAATCCCAGTGTGGCTCAGCCGCGTCGCAAAGGGGGAAGGAAGCAAAATCCCAAAAGGGTCTAATAACTACCGTAATCGGTCGGTCGGTTGTCGATGACAAGACGAAGGGTTAAAGGCGGCGGGGAATTTTCCGATTGACGCCAAAAACCCGGTTCCCTTTGTCTCGGATATTCTCTCTCAACCCGGATGGAGTCGATAGAAAATGTCCCTGTTGCTGTGGTTGTTGGTCCGTCGAAAAGTTCTAGCTCGGACCACGAGCGATAGCGATAACGACGCAGCAGCCTACGCCCGCCCCAGTTCGCGATGAGTTGTGGTCTTTCTGGTTGCTTTCTTGGCAGGGGTGGACACAACCCTTGAATTGTTGCCTGCTTGGACCTGCGAATACGATGTGCACGTCGCTATTGCGTCGACCGTCGATAAACTCGGCACAAACTCGAGACCAAATGCGGATGTCGTGTGCCCAATTGCTCCCAAGAAATGGGCCATCAATTGCCTCCAAGACGTCCTCGTGCTTGCTCGGCATTCTGTCAGGCCTTCTGTGGTCCCTCGACGTTCAGCCACACCGAGTGTGGCGCAACAACCTGTGGCTGTTCCCCTTTTACCCCTGAGAAGGACTTCTCCTCGCGTCTTTCGGTCACAAACTCCAGATTCCCGACCAACCGCGTTCAAAACTTTGTAAACTATCTCATCTGATATTCCATGTACGCTGCGGAAATGCTACCACGATCAACTCCCATCTACTCTACCTTCCCCTTCAACGCCTTCCTGGAAGATGGCCATCAACCTGCCATCTGATATGTGAAATCCTCCCCTATATCCAGTCATAACATCAAAAGTCGAGGGATATCTCATATGTAGATCCCAACTCCAAGCCCCCACCCCCCAGCCTCATGTGCTATGCATAGAATGAGCGACTTCGGTCGACACCGTCCTTGTCGTGTATACAAAAGAATGAAAATGCTCTCTCCGTATCCCCAGACGAAAATAAGAACAATCCTCGCGATGCAGCCCGCTTTCCATATGTAACCATCCGAGAGATATTCACGCGCTCACGCTCAATCATCTGAATGGCCCTTAAGCCAGGATCCCCTCCATGTCCCAGTCACCGTTCTGCGACCGCTTAAGCACTTCCCGGCCCTTCTCGGTGAGTTCTGGCTTGCCACCCTTGTCGGTGACCTGCGCGAAAAACACCGGCTTCCACGTCTCTCCCGTCTTTTCACGCTCGCGCGCCTTCTCGCGCTGCGCTTCCTCGAGCTCCTGCTTGACCGTGGTAGCGCGAGAGAACTGCTTGGCGTGGATGGCATCGGTAACTCCGCGCCAAAGCTGAAGAGATTCATGCGGAAGTTGTTTCTCAAATGGGGGCACGATCTTGGGTGCAACAGTTAACGGTGCAATGTCGATAATCGTGATTTGTTCTTCCGGGGGATGCGAATTCTGGACATTACGGTCAGCCACCAAGTTGCACACAATCAGGCTTCGCACATACCAATGGCTTCGGTCCCAATGTGAAAACAATCTTCTCCTTCCACGGCCCGCCAAGACGCACCAGAATATCCTCCTCCGGGACTTCCTTGATCTGATTCTTGTCGTCATTCTCGGGATCGTAGCGGAAAATGATGCCCTCCACCTTATTGGTGGTCCGACCGAGCCACCCTTCGTCGAAGTAATGCAAAATCGCCTTAAGCTTCGTCTCCGGACATGTAATGTAAGCCATGTCGCCAACAGTTACGCTCAGGGCGCCACGGAAGAAACCGCCAAGATGGGCGGCCGGATGCTTGAGCTGGTATGTCTCATGGTTCCTCTTCTCGACCGTGATGAAAATGCCCAGGTTGTGCTCCCCCGGCATAACCTTGATCGACGTACCAGTGAACTTGGCCGTGATCTGGTCGAAACCGCGAGCGTGAAGGCCCTTTTCGGGGCAGCTGATGTAGAAGGCGCTTACTGGCGGGTGGTGGGATGTCTGTTCTGTCAGATATGAGATCCGAACCGGTTTCGCCGACTTCGCTGCCGTTTGGGGTACAGAGACGGTAGAAGCCGTGGCGCCGCCACCCGAGCCCAATCCCCGGATGGCAGAATTCTTTCCCGACTTGACGCTGGACGCACTGCTCCCAGGGGTGCTGCCCCGCTCCCTCAAAGTCTTTGTATCGATCCTAGGCGCATCGTCATCCGTCTCCCAGTTGCACTGCCGGGACAAATGTCGTCAGAATACTACAAAATCTACCAAAGTGATCTGACGTACCCTGAAGAACTCGCCCAGGCAAGAATTGTATGGCTTGCATGGCCTGCCCTTTGCGTACTTCAGATCCTTTGTGAACCAAAATCGGCAGACCTCCAGCATCCGATCCACCGGATCGTCAGCCGTCCCGATGGCGATAAATGCATTAGGAGAGTCGAGGTAGTTCCAGTACTCGAGGTTCGGCGTCGGTTCGAGGAGCTGCGATGGAAGTGAGAAGCGAACGGCGGCAAGGTCTGCGACACCAATAAATCTGCACAAGGTCACACGATTAGCGTCATGGTCTCCCAATAAGCTCCTAAAAGATAAAAAAGCTAATGAGCAGTATATAGTCAATATTTCGAATGCTTCCGGCCACGGTGGCCGTCTATCGGCCGATGCCGAGGTCGGCGATGGTGAAACGTCAAGACGGCAGCTTGCAGGAATCAACACTTACTTCCGCAGAATACCGATAAACGTCTTGAGCTTGGATCCGTCGCTAGCATGCTCCTCCACGGGCGCCTCGGGTGCAGTTGCGGCCGCAGCCGGGGGGTTCGTCGTCGACGACATGCTCAAGAGCGGGCGCTCGTGACGGCGTCTTCGGCTCGGTGGATGACTGAGACAGCGGGAGGCGGCGTCTGTCGTGTTTCGGGAGATGCGGTTTATGTCTGCAGATCTGGCGTCGCGGAGAGGTGATGCCGCAGAAAATTAGGGCTTCTCCAACTCAGACACCGGTCCAGGCCACCAAGGTCGGTTTCCGGGGTGAAATCGAGGATGTCGGTCAGAGTTCTGAGTCGTTTCCACCTTGTTTGCAGTGGCCAATGCGCCCTCCAGCGACAGCGCCACCATTCACGATAAGCTGCAGTGCTAGCGTCCTTCCTGCGGCCAGATAAGATAGATGGCGGGGGCCAGTGAAACTCGTTTTGCCCCTCGTTCCTGACACGGTTTCGTCAATGCCCAGAATCAACAACCGGCGACTGCACGACGACGAGAAATAACGACAACGCTCGGGGGAATGGTGGGGAAAAGAGGTGGAAGTGCGGGAGAGGACCCCTAACACGCGATTTAAGGGTCCCCAGGGCGAGCCGGTCCGGAAGGCGGCGGTTTCAAGGCGGCATTCAACAGTCAGCGCCCTCGAGCGAATCAGAGGCCAATCATTCGCCCACGAGCCTCATCAACACGATCTGACCAGTCCACACATATCGCTCCCCCGCGAGGCTGATATTGCCTTGTGATCTTGGTTTCCGCGCGGCATATGTCTCAATTCCGCCTGTCCTGGACTTCGAGCTGGAGCACCGCTATGATCATCTGGATGCGGAGTGCCCGAGGTCGAGGACCTGGAATGTACCTAGTCAAGAGGCGACGAGCTATCGCTAGATCTCCTGAATCGTCCCGACAAAACGGCATTCTAGACTTCCTAGCTCATGTATGGTGCTGGGTTCATCCCGTATCCACCAGGAAAAGCGGCGGGGGTTTCTCAGCACGGGCAGTTCCTCGCGGGACTTGTAACCAGAGGGATCATCCTTGACAGTCTGCCTTGGCTGGCTTGATTTTCCAATATTCTGCTGAGTCTTGGCCCTTGATTGTTGTCTTATATGCGAATAAGTCTTCATCTTTGTCTTCGGCTTTCTTCGCGGACCGTGACCTGGGAGACACACAATGCTACTCTCTTGCCCATACGGACTCTTCTTTGTATCTTGAGCGTTTGGCTGCTTCTCCATGGTGTTGGCTTGATGTGCGCGAGAAGTATACCGTCCCTCTTTGAGCACTGTTGCCTGAGCAACTGCTTCTTCGTCGGTTTGTCTTGCGAATGTCGAACGCGGCTCTAGACATTGGCATTCAGAGGGCGCCGTGATCAACAACAGTCCACGGATGGTACCCTCTCAGCTCTCAAATTCTCTACATGCGGCCGTTGGACCAAAGAACTTGAAATGTGTTATATGTCTTACACCGCTGGGGGTTTCACCCTGCGAGATAGGGGCCCCAAGACCTCAAGGGTCTACGCGATATATCTACCTGATACTCTCTAATTGGAATCGCTGCTAGTATGCTGCTAGGGATACGAGACTGCGAAGCTAGACTTTACAAACCTCATCTAGTCCTGGCAGACCTCGGCTTTGTTCAAAGAGATCAGGTCATTGGCTCGAGATATATCTTCGCAGCAGCCGATACTCCTAGCGGGTGGCGCCAGCACAGTTCTGGAGTGGACTCTAATCCTCGCTCATAGGTCTCCCAAGCAACCTGGATGGTATTATTATAGGTGAGGGTAATTTGATAGGAGGGCACCCTGCCACTAATAACGCGTTTGTAGAAATTAACAGATATGAGGGCTTCATATAAGGGCCCTCTGGCTTGTATCGTTAAGGGGTTTCGACGCTTTCTTTCCAAAAGAGGCTTTTTCCGTCCCGGGAGGTGATATCTAAGAATCTGCCCCTGATGACTATGACATCGAATAGTTCCTCGCTTGTTGTAGGTATTTACTTCTCATTCAGCTTGTGGGCTCTATAGTAGTGAATGTCTGTCACAAGAGGATATTTTCTCATTAGCTGAGAATTTAAACCTAGATGGGGTGCCTCCGTTTGGTAAGCTGTTTGTAACGCCATGACACGGAAACGTCCTCCAGGTGGTATCTATGCGGACGGTTTCCGTAGCCGGGAGTCGTTCGTAAAGATATCACAGGTACCCTGAGTCTTGACTTTCAGGGCCTATGTCATCAGCATTCAAGCCAGGTACAGGCGGGCACCTTCCTGATATAAAGTTGTGGACTTGTCTCAGGGACAAAAAGATGTTCCCGGCCTCGAAATATGCGTCTGGAACTTAGCGATCGACCAGCCATCTGGCACACGTACACATCCAGATACCATTCAGCGTCTCCTACATCGTAGAAGGAACCTGCGGTATTCCTTCTCGTGGACCGGGGATTCCAGGCCTGATTGTGCCTCCTATGAATCAGTAAAAGCTGGAGGAAGCGAAGGAGACAAAGTATCTTGGAACAGAACTCATTACCAGTCTTGGGAGACAAAAAGAAGACATGATATATCTGTTTGGGTTCCGTGGCTGTGAAACAGCGGAGTCGGCATCATGCTTGTCTTTCTTTCTGTCGACGACATCCTGCCATCAAGCCACTTCTCTCGATTCCTGTCTAGCGATAGCAGTTTTCCGGGAGTCAGACAGACGCTTTGTGTGAAAGGTTCCGCTTTCGTTTCTTTGCCATGATGAATTCTAACTGACGAACGACACAGTTGTATCTCAAGGTTTCAGCCAGGTATGGTATGGTAACTTCTCAAACGGAAGCCTTTCTATCTCTACTTCTAGTCCACACTTGTCCTTTCGCCCCGAGCTTGTTGGTGCCGCTCTTCCCCTAGAGTAGATTTAGGTACGTGGAAAGTCAAGCCAACATGCCAATGGACCCAAGTCTCATTTAACTCCTTTTGAAGACGAAGGTCCACACGATGGGAGCTGTGTAGTCTCTTAGCCTCCCCCAGTTGTCGTTTTTACATCATCCCACATCTTCGTCCCCATTGTCCTTCATTACCTCCTCTCTCCTAGAGCAGCACCAACCCAAGCGTTAACTCTCTCGACATCGCTCGAACTATCCCGTCGAATTGCCACATCCCGGAGCATATCCACCTACCTACGTATATAACCCCTTCGAGTAAGTCCAGATATTTCCTCCGCGACTCTCACATCAGAGATCACCCAGAGACGCAACGCCAGAAATAGTAACACATTCACTCTTTACCACATCAAACCAAAAGCACATGATCTTCGCGCATACCGCATGATGGACATACACCCTTCATGATCTACTCACCATCTCCCCCAGCCTCTAGGGATATAGATCAAAACACCAACTTACTTTGTAACCCTCTGATCTACCTTTTTACAAAAGTATATAGATGACCAAAAAAAAGTATTATAAGAAAACTGTGTAGATCCCGAAACAACTCACCACAAAGCCGTCCGGCCCGCCCGCCCGGACTTGGATGCAACGCCCGGCCTCGGGATCGGCAGAACACGGTCCCAGCCAGCCGGTGGTGGAATACGAAGTCGGTGGCGACTCCGTTTCGGGAGGAGGAGGCCGATCTTCTTTCTTCCCGGCAACAGACAGACAGACAGACAGACCGACGGACAAAACAACGGAACGGGAATGATAGCCCAACGAACTGGGGCTATCTATATCTTTTACCTGACTGGCCTTCTTTTTTGTGTATGAACGAAGAATAAAACTTTTAAATAGATATATGATCTTCCAAAATGTTTTTACTGCGTGAACGGAGTTTATGTATGTATCTACTACCTAGGTAAGAGATCAACAACTGAAAATAAAATCCCCAGAGAAAATGAAAAAAAAAAAAAAAAAGCATAGCCACGCCCGGGCTCGGTATTTGACGGGACAGAAACCAGAGAATAAGAGAGGAAGTAGGGCTCGGTATTGGCTTCCCACCACACCTGTCCGTGAACCCTGAGATTTGGTTGCGTGGTAGCGTAGATGAAAAAACGCCCCGCGGAGAAAGAAGAGGGGACTCGCGAGGGGGATGAGGGGGACTGGGGAAAGGGGAAAGGGGGGATGGGATGGGGGATGGGGAAAGGGGAGATGGGAAATGGGGGAACCGAACGGACGGGACGCCAGAAAGAAAAAAAAAACTTTTCTCGATCTTGGGAAACATGGGAATCTCTCTTGTCGATCCCCGAGAATCTAAAAATAAATAAACGTAAAATATATTTCTTTTGGGAGGCCACAGAAAGAGGGGGAGAATGTGAGGCTGGTGTGATGTATGTGCTGGCGTGGCTGGAGAGACGCAGAGAGAGAAAGAGAGGAGAAGATCAGCGGTCGTCTAAACTCGTGTGGACTAACACACTAATGTACAATTCGGTGAATAAGGTATAACGTACGCGTTCATGTAAGGAGATAGCCACAAAGTAAAGTCGTATGTGGCTTGTGGCTGTGGAGGCGATTATCAGGACCGGAAACCCACCCGGCAGAGCACCGGCAGTCGATCCTCGACACGTGTGTGTACGGGATGCTACGATACCTCGCGAATCAAGGAGGCCTCTCACGGCCACAAGTGTTGCTCAAGTGAGCAAGCGCTGTGGCTGAAATTCCGCCTCTGAGAGCGGGCCAGGCGCGCTAGTTGATGCCATTCTACTCTACACACTAGAGTACTTACAGCAACTCGGTCAAGCTGCGTTCAAGCCACAGACGCCCACGACAAGTTGATCGTTACGAAATCAGAATGCCGATCACCGGTGTTCCTCTCCCCCTTAATACAGTATCACAGTATAGATTCGTACTCATACAGCTGCTAACACGCGGGCCGTGTGTGGAGTTTTGACCCCATTTACACACATTAGCCCCTTGTGACTACTTTGTAAGTAACAACCCAAAGCAAATACGCACGCATGATATTTTGACAACAATTCTTCGCTAGTTGTTCATGTCGCGGATGAAAGCAAAAGAGTCAGGAAACTAACCGTAAAAGAGCCCGCTCCCCGCCGGCCGCGCTGCAATGACACCGTCATGACGGGGTTTGATCCGTTTGTGGCTGGTGGCTGATCACTGCCGATATGAGAAGGACGAGATAACCCCCCCTGCTCACGGCATGTGCGTTCAGAAACAGTAACTGACCCTTCCGGAGGGCACGGAGGGGTACACTAGAGTACTCTGGGCGTGGAGTGGGCGGGCACGCGGGTATGCTTTCAGCACATAGGGTCCTCTCCGATGTGCCCTGGAACGGTTGGAGTACAGCACTCGGGGAGATCTGATAGACGGTCCCCCGGCGGGAGCCCCCCTCAGCACCTACGGCGCAGTGCGGCAATCTCGCGTGCGCAGGCCGCAGCGCGGAGGAGACACGAGCTGAAAGAAGCTGCCCGGCAGCTCTGGACCCTTGCCTCGGGTGATCTGAAGCATCAATTCGGGGTTTGTTGGGTGGACCCTGATGGACAGGAGCACCACATCTCCTGAATGTCGTGGTATAAGGCTGGGTTGGACGAGAACATGCAAAGGCCGACCCAGCAAACAATTCTCGACTTGACCACGGCATCCCCTGAGACGACGAGCTCCTCGAGTCCAGCTTCAAGTGCCGGAGAAGCCCCCTTCGACCGTCCGAGTACATCCAAAACAACACCACACAGAACTTCTGGAACAGCATCCGGCGCCAAAGCCCTCTGGAGGGACGCAGGTTGCCGTGCGCTGGAACACGTGGTGCGCCCGAGGATGCGGAGCCGACTGACAGCAGCACCGGGCCATCAGTCGCTCACTCAGCACTATCCATCGTGGTACACTACGATGGCCGTTGCGCATGTCCACGCTCACAATCGCTGCCTCCCGTGCCTTCCCATCCCGGCGCCCCAGCCGCGTGGGATGGGAGCGGGCGCGCCATCGCCACATTTGCGCGACCAAAGTGCGGTGGATTGCGGTGTGTGTGTGTTGGTGGTGCTGCGTGGACGTCCCCACGGCACCCACCGCTAGACGCACGTAATATCGAAATGATGTCATTGCCAAGAACCCGTCTGCACGGGCCAATGCACTGTGGGCTTGCTCCAATTTGCCGAGATTGTTGCTTCTCCACCTTTTGGCTTCCCTCCTCCTCCTCCTCCCAAAATCCGCCAAATCAGTCATTACCATCGGAAAAACGCTAGCCACTGCCGCCGCACGGTTTGGGTAATTCTGTCCCGCGGCGGTCCGGTGTTTTTTCACGGCGGATTCTAGAAAAATAAGGCGCCACAGCCGGCAGTGTTTTCGTGGTCCGCCGACTCCGGCAGTCAGGTTTGCCGGGCGGGAGTTTCCAGAGGGGTTGGCCGGGCTCAGGATTGGCTGTGAGGGCTGGGATGGGAATCTGTCCACAATCCCATGCTGCCATCAGTCGATAATGACGCACACGTGTAGCGCAGACCGACATCGACAGGGGGCCTCTTCTAGCGAATTAAATGCGTTTCGATCCCACGCGGCAGAACAGCACCTCCCGTGGATCAGATGATAGATGGATGGTGGGCAAGCGGCGCGCGTCCCCCGTTTCAGCGTTTTCTTGCGAACGCTCAGAGGCTTGCCCGTTGGCCTTTGCTGCATTCGGGACGCCTCATGCGGCGGTTTCAAGAGCTTGCCGTTAATGCGATGCCACGTAGCGACGCAACTGTCCAGCGACTGTCGTTTCCATCGCGGCGGCATCGGACACCTTCTGTTTTCGTCCCTTTCTCGCTCGCTTTCTCCAGGTACCCGCCCAAGCCGCTCACATGAGCTCTTCGTTGAAGCCAGCAAAACTGCTGCTGCTGCTCGCTTGAGCCTTGTGCAAGAGTGCGTGGCTGAACCAGTGACGTCATACCACTTTCGTCCGCGACAACGCTGTCGAAAAGCGCATGAGGATATTCAACGGCGGTGAGACTGAGGTTTGACCACAGGTCACAGTCAGTCGGTTCGACATCGGGGTTCAGTCGCGTGTAGCACCCCGCTGGCCTGTAAAGCGAGGGCATTCGTCGACTCCCACGTTCCGAGAGTTGTCTCCTCGTAGAAGCAGGGACCCGCCGATCGGGAGACTTGGGGATTGATTGTTCTGCTGAATACCTCCCAACGTTGACTCGTCTGCCGACAGCATCCATTCGCCTCGCTGGGCACGAATGCGCCGCCATGTGAATAATCGTCCAGTTGGAATACCGCAATAATGATGAGTAATAAATCACCCTACACTCCATTAGCATCCGTGATATCGCGTGCCCTGGGCGGTCTTGAGGGCCGTCTTGAGGCTGTCCAGTCTCGGGGTATTTCCGGCCGCGAATTCCAATTCCCGGAGTCCTGGAAATCCGGGGCCACGAGCCGAGATCCACGGGCAGGAAGGCTGTTACCGACTCTCTGAAGGTATTGATAGGATCCACCGAGTTGTCCGCCGTGCAGACTGTCAGAACGCCTCTAGCCCGCTCCGCCTTCCGGAGCGCAATCGCGAGGATCGAAAATCTCACGCTCTTCGCGCCCAAGTTTTCATATTGGCCATATAGAGACCTGCGGCGGTACCTGCGTGCGGATCTTTCTGCTTTTTATCCTCGGTCGCACGGCTTAGGCGAACGAAGGTATCGCCGTGTCCCATCAAACAGTGCTTCTCAGCTCGAGAACTTTTCCAGAACACCCGTGGATACCACTCAGGAGCCCAAATCAGAAAGGATCAACCTCGTGATCTCGTCCCGAAGATGGGTGATTTATTTTTGACGGGATCGGCAGTAAAGGGTTCAACTGTTTTCGGTTTACCACAGTGACCCATCTGCCGCTTCTCTTGGCGCCACCAGACCGCCTTCTCAAACTCAGTTGTGGCCGCCATGTGTAAAAGGCGCACTTTGACCGTCTGTCGGGGCGTAGGCGGAAACCGCATTGGGCGGCTTGCGCGACAGATGATTTGGCGCCAGAAGAGGGAGCACAGATGGAGAAGGCATATGACGTCATAAATATGTGGTGTTTCGCGTCCCGCCGACGCCCGTGCAGACCTGCACTGGTAGGGATGCAGATCCCTGCAGGGCTGCTACTCAAGGTATCCTCGGCTGGGCCACAGGTGTCCGGCCCTGTGACTGGAGCTCAGATCTGAGTGTACTCGGGACGCAGCAGTTCTCGAGACTGTGAGACGAAAAACGACCACGAGGTTATTCCGCGTCGGCCCCTGAACTCAGCAGGCAGTCTGTTCGGACTGCTGTATCGGATGAGGGCGGCCATGGGATGATGAGATGGAATAATGGCCCCAGGTTGCACTGTGGCGACAGACTGACATCCGCGCCGTTGGAATGCCCCTCGGCGGCCGTCTTAAAAGACAGGCATATCCTAGCCAAGGACGCCGAGCATAGCACGGCCCCGCATGCCACAACAGGTGCAGTTCCGCATATGGGTTGGGATGGGGATTTCGCAAAACCCGCAAGGAGGAAGTTCGGCATCCAAGCAGTGTATGTACCCCTCACCGGCAGCCGCGCTGCCGTCATGGCGGCATGCTGTCGGGGGCGACGGGGTGCTGAAAGACTCGAGGGTCTGTGGCGAGTGACGGGTCGGCATCGTCGGGCACAGCCACAGGTCTAGAAGACTTCGTTGTACGGAAACAAGCGTGGATCTCGTGAGAAACGTCTTCGGTTTCGAGCCGGGGAGGTTAGAGCCGGGCCGTTCAAAAATAAGACGGCACCGCGACCGTTGAAAGGCACCGCCACAGGTCCCCCGATCGCTGAAAGGGTAGGGACGAGCCTGGGTAAAGTATCGGTACTTTACCCGAAAGCTCACCTTAAATTTGCCCTATATCAGCCATCTTATAGCCCCGGCGACAGGTACCGGGAGAACCGATGCATACTGTCGTCGGTATAGCAGCTCGCTCTAATGGTAACGAACCACTCAAGCCGTCCTAATACGGAAGCCGGTAGCAGCCTCGATCAAATGAATCGCGCTAGGGAACCGATTTTGCCGGACCAGCAGGTGCCTAGGCTACACATTGTATGAGCAACGCATGGCTAGCGTCTGTCAACCCATCAGCGAGCTTGACTCATGTCTGTCTTGTTCAGCAGCGATGCGGCGCCCGGAGGCAACTGGAGGTGTTGGCCGACGAAATCGATTGTCGAGGCGGTAGACGGCAATTCGCACCGTCCAAATGAAAGGGGCCGAGGGACCCGTGGTCTGGCGACCGGCTTTTGCTGGAGGGCGTGGAAGCGTACCGGAGACGGCCCGGTGAGGTGCTTCTCCCACCCTCCTCTCATGCCCCCTTTTAGGGCAATTTCGGGGCATTGCACTAGGGCATCGCATGGAGAAGGCTCCATAGAAATCCTAGGCAATGACGTGCATCGAATTGGTGTCAAAAGATGGCAAAGTGGACAGAGAAAAAAAAATTGAAGCGAAGCCGCCATCGCACTGAGTTGGGAGACACAGTTTTCCCCTGCTGGTGGACCACTGCGAGTCCACTGGTGGTTCAGCCACACACGCCTGGGTGTGTGTGATGAATTTCGCGGATGGTTCCTCGCTAACAATTTTTTGGCCTTTGTGCAAGGGACAGGCACAGCAGGGAGGGGAGAGGGGAGAGAGCTCTGAAGCCCCACGCTCCTTCCACTGGCAATCTGCAGACCATCGAGCACCCACTGCAATCGAAGCCCTTTGTGCGCCCATTCCCGGGCTGGTCAGTTGGCCACACCAAAAAGCTGCTCTAGATGCGTGGGCACTGCTGGGACATGGTTTGTTGCCGGATAGGCGGGCTTGAAGCCCCCCTCCCTTTGTGGAAACGCGGCAACAAAACGTACCGGTGCCGGCGGCTTCAGACGTTGGCCACCCCGAGAGACGGTAAGGTAGGCAGGCAGGTGAGGTGAGAAATGGAGATTGCTCAGACAGCCCCGCAGTTTGAAGCCCTTAATTCCTCTCTCTCAACGGCCTGACGGACGTGACAGGCTCTCACTGGGAGGGGTTCCCCGGACGAACGAGCTGCCTGACCCGACACCTCCAGACGACCGACATTGGATGTTCGCTGTGGTCATATTAACTGGCGACCTCTTCTTCTTTCCCGTCATCCCACTTTTTTCCCTCGGACATAGCTTTTGTTTGCCCATGTTTTTGCGCCGTTGCTCTTATCTCCCGTCTCCCACGCCGCTCCGAGAACTTCGGTCGTCTCTCAGTTGCGCTGTCCAGACCTGATACGACGTCCCCGGTCACATCTCGATCGCGCAAGCCTCAGCCTCTGGCGCTCCGTCCGGCACTCGCCAGCAGTACATCCCAAAGTAAGTATCTTTTGCCCTCGTCACGGCTCGCCGCCCGTCGATTCTCTTGCACCCCTGTCCAGCGCACCAGCCACACACCTTCCCCCCCCTCCTCTTCCTTCCATCCCTACCCTGTTCCCTTCCGCCTCTCCTCGCTGCCTCATCGGGTTAGCGGGCCCGTTCATTAAGACCCCTAGCGGGCTGTTTACCAAGCACCCGCCGCTTCTTCCACACATCCACAGTCTGCGTGTGCTTCACAGATATAGCCCTCGCGTTTAATTGTCGGTGGGGAGTGCATTAGCGGCTGCGCGATGGTATATACAGGGCCCGCCGACCACACCCCTCTGGGCGGATGCGAAACTTCTCAAAGCTAGTGCCGACACCTCTCTCTCTGTTATCAACTTTTTTTTTTACCCCCAGCTGCCTCTCGTTTCGCTATCTTCGACGTATACGCCCGCCCGCCTAAGCTCACCAGCCTGGCGTTATTTCTTAAAACTAGTCGGGACACCTGGGTCTGACAAGTTGGGATGACAGCAACTTAGACGCCATCAGCCTTTCCGATTATACACCCATCCAAGGCGGTCTCTGCAGCGTGCCCACTAGCGTTTCCCGGCCCAAGTTCGAGTTCGATGAGTTCCTGCTCGTCGTCCCAACCTCCCACGTCGCCCGTTTGCGCCGCTACATAGACGACGACAAAACAATATAAACTCACCGGCCGGTCGCTACCGTGTGCGCCCATATCCGCGAGCCTCACCGGACGGCTATTCATCCGGCACCATGTTTCGTCAAAGGTACGATCATTGACTCTCTTACTCGTCCTCAAGCTTTCTGGCGCGCCAAAGTCGGACCCTTGCTGACATGTCCCTGCAGAACGAGCTCGCAAAAGCCCGGGGATGAGCTGCTTGCCAACTTCAGACAACAATTTCCTGAAGTAGCGGCAGCTACGTCCTCCTCGGCCGTCACCGCGGCTACCACCAGGACTGTTGCCGCCGGTCAACCTGACGTTGCCGTGGCAGCTCAGGAGAGGTTGGTTACATTTCCATTACTCCCCGGAGGCGCATCTATGTCGGGCTAGACCATCCCCATACCGTCGGCTTCTGAAAACACGGCCGATGCATTAACTAACAGTAACAAACAACCAGAAGTCATACTCTTGCCCATGAAGCATTTCGAGACCAGGATCCAACCCCAAGGGCATCCGAGCCATGGCGGTTCACGCCGTCGTTGCTCGACGCTGGTGCCTTCTCTTTCACTAATTTTGGTGGCCATGGTCCAGGATACTATACGCCCACGCCTGGAGGAACGAACACGATATATCATCCTACAGCCGGCGACCTGCATACGCCAACGCTAGGTCTAGGCATGGGCTTGGGGACACCTCTCTCGATGCCAACCACAGAAGGCGGAATGCACGCCGGTGCTGCGACGCTCGACATGGCCGGGTTCCATGCTGGCTTCCAACCTCACCACCAGTTCCATAATTTTAATCCCTTCATCCAGCCTCCAGCAGTTCAACCTAGCTTCGCCCCCTCGTCCTTCGTCCACCAGGACACCGGTTACGAGACGATGGACCAGGATGGCTCTCCTATGGATTCGGATCCCGCCGACGAGAGAATCGGCTCTATCGACAGCACGTTTCCAGGCCAGTCTCCCATGATGGGTTTCCAAGCGAGACAATTCGGCATGGCCATGACGGTCCCGCTCCCGGCGTCAGCGGAGAAATTCCGATTCCATACGGCGCTCAATGCTCCCACGGCAATGATCAAACATGCAGACGAGATACCTGTGACATATCTTAACAAAGGACAGGCTTATTCCCTTTCGGTTGTCGATACGAACCCGACATTGCCGATCGCCCCCGGAACGCGATTCCGTACCTTCGTGCGCGTGTCTTTCGAGGACGAGCAACAGCGGCAGAAACCAGGTGTCTGCTGGAGTCTTTGGAAGGAGGGACGGGGTACGAACGAAGCGCACCAACGTGGCGGCAAGCTCCAGGCGGTGGAATATGTTGAAGCCGCACAGCCGGCCGAGAGCGACGACAAACGCACCCGAATCGAACTGGAGATGTCGTCGTTTGATGGATTTTCGGTTATATGGACGCCTGGCATCAATGGGGCCGTGGAATGCAATATCGCCGTCCGCTTCAACTTCCTTTCGACCGATTTCAGCCACTCCAAAGGCGTCAAGGGAATTCCTGTACGGCTCTGCGCAAAGACTCACGCCCTGCCGATCGAATCCGGACAGTCACCTATCGATACTGCCCCCGAGATATGTTACTGCAAGGTGAAACTGTTCAGAGATCACGGCGCCGAACGCAAGCTATCGAACGACGTTGCGCACGTTCGAAAGACGATTGAGAAGCTGAAGCAGCAGATCGCACAAGCTGAAAGTGGTATGAAGGACTTTGGCAAGAGGAAGAGGTCGGGTGCTGGCCAGGTCAAGGGCGCCAATCCTCAGCGGCCGGGCAAAGTTCAGAAACACAAGCGAACATGGTCGATGTCCTCAGCCAGCTCTGCTGGAGGAGGACCGCGTGTTCCCCTCGAGGAGGACCTTCACTTCAAGCTACAAACTCTTCAGGATATGTTTACCAGCACGCGCCCAGTCAGCGTGCTCTACCTCCGCGGGGACGAACTGGACGATCCCGACCTCCACCCGGTCTCCCTTCCCGGCGAATCACTCGAATTGACCAAGATCGAGTCCAGGGAGAGCGTCGCTTGGCGGAGCGAGCGAAGCTCCGTTGCTGGCTCCTCTCTAGTCTCCCCCTCGCCAAGCTCCCTCTCGATACACTCGCAAGTTTCTGTCAGCGGGCCGAAACCACAATGGCAAGAGTTTCAACAGAGCAGTTCCGGCAGACCATCACCGCCCCAACAAGCGGCCGACCAACCCACGAAAGTTCAACGACGAGACGAGACAGGAAGCCTGAGCGGTTGGATCGAGGCTTTGGGCGTGGACTCAACGTATCGTCCACCGCCCGAACGCCCAACCAAGCCCATCGCTTGCTTCTACGTTGCGCGACGAAATCCTTCGAGTCCATCCGCCCACGAACTTCATCGAGCCATTTATCTCATGCAACGCACCGTTCGAGACTTGGTCACGCGTGTTGCCTCCAAGTGGAACTTTGATCCCAGCGGGGTTACCCGCGTGGTACGAGTTCTGCCCAAAGGCCTAGAGGTGGAGGTAGACGACGACGTGGTCCGGGAGCTTCCCGAAGGCCAGGATATGGTTCTTGAGATTAACGAAGTTGCTTCGCCCCTCAAACGAGAATGGGAAATGTCTATCGATGCTCCTGGCGAGCCAGAGATGGTGTCTCCGACAACGACGACACAGCGAGCGTATGAATTGCGGTTAGCGTTCTGATTCGGCATTTTTACGACAGCAACGAGAAAACACGAGGATTGGCAGGTTTGGAACATGGTCTACACGGAGAGGTTTGGCTCCAAGGGGGGTTGGGTTAGACTCGGGGCGTTACGGTCCTTGGTGCAAGTGTCTGGCCTGCCACCGGGTCGACAGCGGAAAACAGCATGTGGCCAGACGGAGATTTCTGGCATAAATCAGCGTGCAGTATTTTTTTTATTTTGGTTGTTGGGATGTGATATTTCCTTCGAGATACCATGCCCCCCTGGCCAACACGGGGGCAATGTTCTTTGCTCTTCTTTTCGGTTGGGTGGGTACTACTCTTTCGGGTTAGAAAGGGATGTGTCTTGGGAGATTGAACGGTTTGGCTGTTTGTTTGGCTCTCGGGTTTTGACTGGATGGCTCCAGAAGCGCGGATACCTAGTCCTTTTTGTCTCATCTAATAGGTGAAGAGGGACGTTGTTCATGTCACGGACAATCTTCTTGGTTGGACATTGTTTCTCTTCTTGACTCGACTTTTTTTTACATTATTTATTCAACATTATTTTATCATGTGGTATGATCAGAGACGACCATCATTTTGGGCATTGGACGAAGTACCTATCATTTGTATTGTATGTATGTACCTTGGGAGATGGTAATAAGGTACGCGGGTGGGCTGATGGGTACGTAAAACGGCTCGCCCGGTTTTTAGGTATCGAGGCAAAGCAGCACCCACTGCTGCACGTGTCAAGACCACATTTTCCTCCTTTCTACCAGGACACCAACTTATTCTTCTCACATTTATACCTAATAAAGTGATACCACACGCGGGACCAAATTCACATTCCCAAATCTTTGTCTCCCATGGGACGAACGCCTTTTTTTCGAGAAGGCCGTCTTTTCTTTTGTCAGGGATCAGGGTTCGAAGTTGCGGATACTACATATCTATGTGTGTGTGGGCTCTCTCTTTTTTTTTATGACGAATTTTGGATGTTGGACGTGTGGTCGGTCCATTTGGTCCAATCGGCATCTTGGGTGCGTTCTGGACACAAGAAATTTGGCCGATGCAATGGGACCCTTTTTCTTCCACTCGGTTTGGTTTAGTTGGAATGTTCTAATCTTCCTCCTCTTCCCCTTCCCCGTTCACTTATTTGGTCTATTTTTTGGGTTGTTTTCCGGGTACGACCCGAACCCCCGAACCCGAATGGAAGGGGGTGAGGTGAGTGGGTGGAGGAGAGGAAGAAGGGGGAATGAATGAATGCCACCACGGCAAGCTCGGTATGCTCTTTTTTTTTCTCTTTCGTCCGCGGTGTTCTTTCTCCTGGGTGGGTCAGCTCGTCTGAACTCGCTGTAGTGTAGGTATACCTAGTGGAGCGCTTGTTCTCTCTCTCTCTGTGTGTGTGTGTGTGTCATCCCCGTGATGCCAGTGGACGACGAGACGATGGCCAGAAACGGTGTCATACAGGTAAGAAGGCATCGCGTGTATGCAACCTTGTAATAAGGCGCGAGCCACGCGCCCCCTTAGCCCAGTCCTCATCAGCCACGTCTCGAAAGTGGCGCCCACTTTTGTTTTATTTTTATTTTTATTTTCTTGCCCTTTTTTACCATGTTTGGTCTTGTTCCTTTGTTGTTCCCGGTAGATAGGTTAGTCCAATTAGCTTCTCTCAGTCTCATCACATCGAACCGCCGTCCGGCCGGGATCTGATAATGATGAGGATGACGATATGGGGCCGCCCGGACCGGACCGGAATTCTCTGCCTGTGTGCTCATTTTATTTTCTCTGTCTTCACTATTATAGAACCATATTTTGCCCGGGCGTGGGGTCATAGCATGGGCAGGATACGTAGCGGGCAAACGCATGTCACGCATTTCCCGTGGCGTCGTAGTCGTCGATGTCAAGCAGTCAGTTTGATAGTTAACTACCCGGAAGGGCATGGCAAGCATGGTAAAATGCGAGCATGGGATTGTTCTGGTGGGTTTGCAGCAAGAGGCGCGTTTCAAAGCGCGGGGAACCCAATCTTAAAAATACCCCTGGCCAATGGGCCAACCGGAGCATTTCCCCCGACTCCCATCGACCCTGGAAAGAAACATTGAGGCTACGGTAAGGTACCCAAGCTCCTTTAAGGCAGGGGGGAAGTGGAGCGGCTTGATGATTGATGAAGTGTGAGGTACCGATGTTTTGCAGAAACTCGGTCTGTGTGTGAGCTTTTTGAGACTGGCGAGATGATGGACGGCTAGGTTCTCCGCACGCCGTTTCCTCCCCTTTCATCAAATGGGCAGTGTTTCTCTGAGCAAGGGGTGGGGTGTCGTGGACGTGTGTGAGTGGGATGCCGTTGTTCCTTCCGCGGCGCCTCATAAGGTTTGGAGCAGTTTTGGGGGAATACCTAGCTAACCAAGTTTCATCCGAGAAATGGATCAACCGTCTGATCTGGTTGGTGACAATGCTGAGGCTCAGAAACGGTGCGGCGGCAGAACGGGAAGGGGGCAAAAGGCCACCCCACGCAAGTGATTGGACGGCAGAGGCGACGATCGGGTACCCGGACAGCCGACTATTGACTTGGGAGAGAGGAGCGATAAAGGGGCTGAGGCCCTAAACGAAGCAAGGGACGACTCTACCAAAAAATAAAAATATCTTTCTGCAGAGTGTTCAACATGGCAGGTGGCGAGTTGTCAGGCCGTCAGTCGCTGTCGTGGTGCTTTCCTGTCCTCTGATATGTCGACTCGAGATGCCGGAAGTCAAGCGTCCCGGGCAGGATGAGGGTCGAGACCACGGCCCCTGAATGAGGATGATGGCATCGAAGTCATCGAGATGCAACGAATTTCGGCCTTCCTTCTCTTTTCGCCTTATCGGGCATTATGGGGAAGGTGCAGGTGAGTGAAGGACAACCAATTGTGGGCGATTACTCGATGCTAACTTGCGGAGGGAAGGCGCGATGACGAGAACTCACGCGGTCAAAGCCCACCGAGTGACCTTCACCCCCACAAACAGAGGACCGGTCAGGGACTAGCCGCCCGATAGACACGACAAGGACAGCGTGGCTGATTTCTGGTCCACTGCCGTCCTCGTCAACTCGCTATCGCCTCTCGGCGGCTCACCGAAGAAAGGAACGGCGGAAGAAACTCCTCAGAGCGCCAAACTCAACCGGGTTCGATGCCCTAGACCATCCCCAGCGGCTTCCGGCCGAGCACAGCCTTCCTCCAGCAGATCAGTCCACTGGAAATCCCGTTCTGCCAGCAGATTGCTGAAGACCATGGACACGAAGCGACACGCGAGCTCCATACCCCCAGCATGGACGGCGGAGAAACGGCCGACTGCGCGCGCCGGCGGCGGGATCGATGCCCATTCGGCACCTCTTCACGCTCGCAATCGTCGTTCTCGCGTTTGTTGTTCATGCTGAGGGCCGTCGCCGCGGGAGGGGCCGAGGTCGCTCCGACCCCTATTCTGAGACCCCCTTGGAGCCACAGAACCACGAAGCGGTGCCTCAGGGCGACCATCACCACGTCAAGGAAGCTGTAGCCGATGGTGTCCAAGACCGTGACTTCGTTCACGAGGCGTCGCTTGCAGTTGATGGGTCTCATCGCGATAGCGATCCCCCAATATATCCAAGACCTAACCCACACCGTCCTACCACGGCCTCGTGGCCCGCTGGACACAACAGGCGGGATTTGTACCACTCTCGACATGCACCTCGCCGGTTTCAGCCTTCTCTTTCCCCTGAGGGCTACCAACAGAGCTGCCGACGCGGTCTTTTGTGGCACGATCTCGGGGTTTGAAGCCGGGCGAGACTTGGCGACATCGGCAGCAGGGTCCCGTCACCTCATCAGCCACTACGAAAACCGGCAAGCGAATCAGCGATATCTATTTCGCACCTAAACATAAAGGCCAGTCTTTGAACCAGGTCTTTGTGGAAGGACATCGGGTACACGGCGATAACCAAGCAAAAGTGGTTCGATTTCGGGTGTCTCTATCGCGGCCGTCACTTACACGACTATCTGAGCCAGACAAGCCACCCTAGCCGGGAACTTTGACGGACGGCGAACCATCGGGACGTACCAATACCCCAGAGAGAGGACGCAATTAGGTTGCGTTACAGCGCAGCAGAATCCCGTCAAGCCCTCATTACTCCTGCAGCCTGTACAGAAGGGATTATGTGCAGTTCATGCAGGCAAAGCTCTGCAGGCTATTTGACCGGCAGCTGCTTGTAGCGGTACCTTGGAGCCGCTCACTCGCCACAATTCCTCAGCCTACCCACTCATAGTCCGACGAAAGGGGCTTGTTGATACACGGCGGGGGTGTGGCCGGCAGTAAGTTTCCCGCCGTTCCCCTTCAGAGAGAGGCCCAACGGGGTCGAGCGGGCTCCTATAGGCCTATAATGAGCAGGTGAACAGCTTCCGCGCGGGTTCTTAGTTCCCGTTGTCCCGGGCCCAGAGAATCAATATCTTTGCTCTTTACACACACGCCCCTCCGACCAGATACGGACATGCGGATGCCGATCGATGTGGGGAAAGGAGGAGGGTCGAGCCACAGCTGTCGTCCCAGCCACTTATCCGGTGTCTCCGTCTCTCTGTGGCTGCTCTTGAAACAGAAGGACGCAGACGGCGCGTCTGTGTTGGGAATATCTCAACCTATAATTGCGTCTTGTCGCAACCTACTAGGGTTTCAGCTGCATGCAGAGGTCAGATACATATCGGTACGACACGGGCGGCGTATCATCCATACTCACTCCAAGCACACAATGGGGTTTGCGGGGACGGACAGCAACACACAAGAGGTTGCCGAGTAAGAACAGTGGCGAGGACGCCTCACCCAGTTCTCCAGATATGTCGCTGTTGAGAGGGCCTGGACAAAATGTGGCTGGGTGAGGGGGGAGCCACAGAATACGAAGGGGTGAGTCTAAGGGTGCAGCATGGTGATGAAAATCTGCTTCGGATCGGGCTAATCTGGTGTGGACAGGACATGCGGAGGCGATGTACCTTTCTATCACGGCGTGGCTTCTGCGCCGGGATGGCGGGCACGCGCGGGTCGCAGCGATCAAGCTGCAGGATATACAGGCGGTGGGTATTCCTGGCTCACGGCAGAGCCCTGCAGCTTGATTCCTCGGTACATCACCAGCCACAGGGTCCAGATGATCGGCCGCGCGAGAACGAAGATGGGATGGTGTGGACAGAGTCGACGACAACTGGACGACTCGGCAGAT
This sequence comes from Echria macrotheca, assembly GCA_030411725.1. Taxonomy (NCBI): domain Eukaryota; kingdom Fungi; phylum Ascomycota; class Sordariomycetes; order Sordariales; family Schizotheciaceae; genus Echria; species Echria macrotheca. Next base: position 1,767,066 of record MU839831.1, on the reverse strand, counting down.
CGCCACAGCACGACCACCATGGACACGTACAACTGACTCTAGATCGACGAGCACAGCCACAGACACGTACGTTGGGACTCTGGGGAACGAGCGAGCAAGCCAATGATGAACGGACGAGAAAGGGATGGTTTGCCTCATTGGGCATCCTGTTTGTCGAGTGATTCGCTCGTCTTATTCAGGTACGTGGTCTCGCCACCGAGAAGTCTCTACGACTCCTAATAGACACTGATGAGCTCCATCTATTATTCAGTGGGATGTAATCTCATTGGGGACATGTACCCATGGCAGCTTGTGATGGGATTGGGTGAAGCCACGAGTGTGGCGAATGATAGCAGAGATTTCTCCGAGGTTTATTCACGACTGAGCCACCTCCGCGAAGATCGACAGAGGGTCCTGCCCTTTTGACAGCGGGGACAGCGGGTGATGCTCAGGAGGAGGGGGCAAGGGGACAGACATGAGGGTGGCGGATTATCCCCGCACATGTTTGTCTCGGTTGTTACGGGAAGGATGTGTTGATCTCTGGGTTTTGGTGTGGAATGGCGAGGGGAGAAGAGATTGAGCTAACATCTGCACCCGGGCTCACGGGACGCGCCAAGGGATCCGGTATTCTGGTTGCTGGAGGTGCTGCTAAATATACACTGAGAGATGCTCGATGACTGGGACGTTGGAACTGTCGAGGATATCGTGATGGATTCGACACTATCCTTACTCAATTCTGGTACTGGCGGAACTGAGTCGGCGGACATCGAGTGCCAAGACCTGGACAGAGAAAGGGGCAACCTCGGCTCCAAAAAAATATTGGTCTTGGTCGAGACCTAAACGCCTGGCCTAGAACTTACTCTCAGGTGTTGTCCCGTGGTCTCGAGATTTTAAAATCTATATTATTTTAGCAATTGGATTCATGACGAAGTAGAAGGCCACTATGAGGAATGGGGTTCAATGGGAGCGGGCGGGTCGTACCGAAAGTGTCGGCATGTCGTCACCAAACAAACGACGTCATCGATTTTCCCGGGTTCCGCTCACCTCACCACCAAACACTCACCACACAGTCTCACTGAGGGCTCCTGCGGCCTTGGATATATGGTAAATTCTCAAGTAGGTGAAATTGCAGGTGGTGGGAATTTTGAAGAAATGAAAAATAAAATAAAATTGTATGTTGGTTGGAATGAAACGTGTAAGCTATGATTTTGATTGAGTTTCGCTAAGAGGCCGGGTGGTAGAAGATCTCATGGGCGTTTCTAAGTTGCAGGTGTGGATGATTATTTGATGAGTCATAACGTGTGAGGATCATGATCTGATAAAGTATACAGGTAATAATAAGATTGATATGATGGTTTTTGCTTAAATGGCATGACTGTCACGTCTAGTCATACTAAAGTGATGTATGAAATTATTACACATAGTCACGATCCAGGGGCCTGGCCCAGACCGTGCTGGCATATAACCACGGTTGGAATTCTGAAGGTGCTGTGCTGGCCTTAGAATTTTGGCAATCCTTTTGGAACCTGGCTCAATTGGGTGTGGATCCGATCACACAGTCGGCATACCTATGTTAAATAGAGAGACGGAGTTGATGAAGCATTGAGGATGCTTGGGGATACCTATGCTTCTGGGAGCGACGGACGTTCACGGGGTTCGGCTCTCTCTACTTTATTTCATTGGGGACTTACTAGACTATTCAAATTCAGCACAGCTGGGGATTTCTCTCAAGTTTTGGGAATTAATTAGTAAACGATGTTGTCCGGTTTCATTTGATATTGGGACGGGTTGGGTAGTTGTGTGTTGCGTTAACCTCGCAGGTCCTTTCTCTGAGAAATGGCGGGGATTGAACAGACGGAACTTGTCTCTCATCATGTTCACACAGAAGACAACTGTACCTAGAATATTTCATCGAATCTCGATAGCGTGGGAATTTGAGGGGGTGGTTACCTACATATCAAACGTTTATGGGCTGCGGTGTCATGAAACTGTTTTCAGACGGCTCCCGAGTGAGTGACGAGCTTAGATGACTTGGGTCACGAGCGGCAAGTCACAGATGAGACGGTGTTTTTGGTTGTTAAAAGTTGACAATTCAGTCTCCAGTCTATGTGTTAGAGACAGATGAACGTCTTGTCCTCCGCAGCCCAGGAAGTGAGAGGTCATTTCCCGAACTCAGAGGGACCTCTCGAGACGTCGCATTTGTCATGGCAGTAGAGTGGATAATCAAAGGCCTGAATGATTCACGAGTCGGGAGTGCCCTAATAGCCATCATATTACTCCGCGAGTTGAGCGGTACGAGCGGGTGACTAGAAAGTTTCCCAAGGTAGTGCAAGGTAGTTAGTTTGGCGTCATTCATTTTTATGCCGACCGCTTGACAGCTCGTCAAGTAACTGCTGACAGTTGGAAGAGACAGACCGACACACAGATGAGCATTTGGTGGTGCTCAGACTTGTCGCTTGTCATAATAGTAGGTGGGTGTTGTGGTGATGCCACTTAGATATTGGGATTACTAATGGATTCAATAGCTAGGTACCTGCTCTAATAACTCATGTGGTTTTAGTAACTCATGTGATGGCTTCTTCAGTGAGAGTGGCAGTCGACACATTGGCTTTTGATCCCTTCAGCACCTCAGATAATCTGCCGTAGGGTAACTGGCTATGGGTGGACGTGGATTTCTGACGGTCGTTTGAAAACTAATACTAGGTATTGGGTTTTGGTCCTGGCGGTTGCCAGAGAGGGACTTGATACTCTTGAAGCTATTCAAGAAATATATCACGTCTCTGGCAACCTCTATTTTTCATCCCCTCAAGAATCAGAAGTGATAGGTTCCTGGAGTATCAGCGGACGTATGCCCATCTACCTATTCGTATAGGTCGAGATGCCTTCATATGTTGAGTTAGTTCAGACGACATCGAAATACTAAACAAATTGTCTCCAAAATCAAATAGCGCTGAGTGATAAGTACCAAAGTCAGGCTCATTAATGAGAGAAAAGAGGTACAACCTACCTAAACCTTTGGCCGGCAATTTCCCGCGGCAGGCACAACCGTAATGCTTCCGGAAAGGCCTTTGGTGAAAGGCAAATATCTATTTCATCTCAAGAATCCCCCTGCGAGTGTTGATACACAGGCATTTCTGTTGTTTTGAGCCTTCTTATGGACCGTGCTGTAGGTGAGAAGTAAGCAGGGTGGGATGATTCATGTTTTAGTCTTGTCGTTGCAAAATCAAGCAATCCGTTGCGTGGGATGACTGGATGCCGGATGGTAGTAACAACACATGCTTCCATTTGCTTGTGATTAGCATAGACGCGTATGTACCCCATAGATAGCTAGTGTTTCGCTCTTGCTCTGCAGCACAACTTGTCGTGCTACTGTCGAGATATAATAGTTATGCATGGTCCACCGGTTACTGAGGTACAGGTAGTATCTTCTGGAAGAACTTCCTGTTTTGGTGCCGCCAAAAGCATCATTCCTCGAGAATAAGAATGTGGTTCCAGTCAGATTATTATTTGTCTCAAAATTGGCGCATGAGGCAAGCCTTGTATATGGCAAGTAGTTATCTCGAGATGTCCTGTCAAGATCCGGCTCAACTACGGATACCTTGGACATCCATTGCTTGTGGTGTGGTGTAGATGACGGCAGATCTGGAGAGCATCGCTGCATGCACATGGCCACTGGGCGGCGTGTCCGCACTCTGTCGGCATCTGTGTGGTCAGAAAACGAACCCCCACGCATCGTAGCAAACAAAGTCGGCCGAAGCCGCGCTCAAATGAACAAGTGATGGGGCAAGAAGTGGGTTGGTGATCTATGGGCTATACGCCCAGTATACGCCATCCAGACGATAGAAAAGCGAGATACAGCAACAGATTTCAAAGAGTCGAATAAAACGTGTTGAAACGTGAACGACGTCGTTGGACGTCGGATGTTTCCGGGAGGGTGTGGGCGGCTTCCCCAGAATGGCGTTGCGGGGCGTGCAGGGGGGGCTTGAGCACGAGCCATCCATGTCTTGGCTGGGGTCCACTGCCCTCCAGCCAGTGGGCTGGCCCCTCTTGCCCCTCAAGGCCTCCTTCAGCCTCATTCAACCTTCGACAACGACGACATCCAAGCGCGATACCCGATCATGTGGCATTTACGGCAGAATTCACTTTCTATGGCCCAAATATACTCTGACGCGCCGAACTGGGACCAAGGAAGCGCCTAAGGATCGTGGCCGGGCTACGGGCGGAGCGAAGGCTCCGTGTGACATGTTCAACGCGACCAAGGTTCATGTGAGATGGCTCTTTATTCCCAGTCCAGGAACGCCCGGGATGCCTTTTGTTCCCTGCCTGAGAGTTGATTCCCAAGGCTCATTATATCCCTTGCGCTTTTTTCTCTTTCGTGACGCACAGATTGACTTCGTCATCCCTGGCAGGCTCATTGACTGCTGACCTTGCTATCCCTGTAATCTCGAACTGGTGGGTTCCTTTGTGATCCATAGATAGAAGTTTCTCGGGAGCTAGATATCCCAATAGCGCATGCAGGGTCTTATGTAAGGCCATGGACGACGCTTGCAAAGCAAAGCTCAGTGGTCACTAGGCTTCTGCAGCGAAAATGACCCCTTCACGCTGAGACTTGATAGTGGGCGCAAGTGAAACCACGGCGTCGTGGAAATAAATCACGGACTGACTCGCCGTCTTTGCAGCAGCGAGCCGGTTGCACGCGCGAACGAGGCGCAAGAGTCAGCTTGGCGATGGTTGGGTAAGACAGCTGGCAGCATGGCACTGGCAAAAGCGTCGCGGGGGAGGCGTTGGGCCGCCAGCCTAGACCACAAGCCCTGCGTGGTGCGGCACAACACCCGACCAGTGGCCCCACTGCGCTGGCCCATGCCTGATTCAGCGGCATGAAAAAGGTGAAAAAAATAAAATCACGATATTGTGGGACCGCCTCTCTTTCCTCTGCTCTCTCCCCTCCTCCCCTTCTCTACCCCCAAGCCCGTCCTTGTCGCTGCACGCACCGCCTTTGCCAATCTATTCCCCAAGGTGCCCCTTCTTCTCTTTCTGCTTCCCGGTGTATCGGTCGGTTTCTTCTTTTCGGATCCTAGTGGCCTCTTTGTCTCGCTGAAAGGCCTGCCAAGTCGCCCAATCCGCCAGTTCGCCAACCGTCGCGTCGTGTCTTGTGGTCGCTGTGATTCAGACATTGTCCATCCGAGCGTCGCCGTCCGAACAAGGAACCCGGTCGTCCGATTCACTTCGATCAAGGCCTAGCCTCTTGCGCCCTTCCGCTTCCCGACGAGCCATCGCCAGCTGACGTCGGAGTCCTCACTCATCAGCTTTTGCTCTTGGGCACAAGATTCCGCCTCGCCCGCCTCGACGTCAACATCCGACACCGGCCTCCACGTCAATACGCAACCAGACCCCCACTTGTGTGTCGCCTCGGAGCGGAACCACTTCCGATCAAGAAAATCGCAATCTGCTTAGGCTACTCGTCTGCAGAATCGGCACGAATCTACCCCTCGCGACCCCTCGCTGTCAGGCAAGAACCAAGCAAGAAGAAGAAGGATCCTTCACCCCCGTCACCACATTCTGCTACCGCGATCAACTGTGACTTTGACTAGTCATGGCCAGTCCGTTGCAGTTTGCCTACCGAACCCAGAAGGCCATCGGCGTCTTTGACGCTGCGCCTGTCTACGAAGCGCTTCCTGGGTTCGTAAAACCAGAAGGGAATCTCCGGTGCTGTGTATACTCACCATGCGGCCGATACTTTGCCTACGCCACCGCTGACGGCGTCACCGTGGTCGACGCCTCTGTCGGCCACGTCTTGACCTCGATCCCGATCCAGGCAATTTATGATCTCAGCTTCTCCCCTCGGGGCAACTATCTGAGCACCTGGGAACGGCCGGCCAAGGACGAGAACGGCGATGCTACCAAGAACCTCAAGGTCTGGCGAACCACAGAGGAGCTTGCGGAGGGAGTAGAGAAGCAGCCGCTCGGCAAGTTCGTCCAGAAGTCGCAGTCGGGCTGGAACCTGCAGTACACCGACGACGAGCGCTTCTGCGCCCGTCTCGTGACCAACGAGGTCCAGTTCTACAACAGCGGCGATCTCACCACGGTCTGGAACAAGCTGCGCGCTGAAGGCGTGGCCGACTTTGCTGTTGCGCCTGGCCTGAATCAGAACGTTGCTGTTTTTATACCGGAGCGCAAGGTATGCTGCGCTGCTTGCTACCATCCGGTGCCTACTAACTCATTTCTTAGGGCCAACCCGCCGCCGTCAAGGTTTACAACGTGCCACAGTTTTCCAGCCCGATTTCCCAGAAGAACTTTTTCAAGGGTGACAAGGTCCAGCTGAAATGGAACGCGCTGGGCACCAGCCTGATTGTGCTGGCACAAACAGAGGTGGACAAGTCCAACAAGAGCTACTACGGCGAGACCAACATGTACTTGCTGAGCGCGAATGGGTCGTTCGATGCGCGAGTGGCGCTTGACAAGGAGGGGCCGATTCATGATGTCTCGTGGTCTCCCAACTCCAAGGAGTTTGGTGTGGTTTATGGGTACATGCCCGCGAAAACGACCATCTTCAATCATCGCGCGGTCGCCACCCACTCGTTCGCCATCGGACCCCGCAACACCATCATCTTCTCACCCACGGGAAGGTTCGTCTTGGTTGCCGGTTTCGGTAACCTGGCGGGCCAGATCGACGTTTACGACCTCGAGAAGGATCACCGCAAGGTGTGCACGATCGAGAGCGGAAACCCTAGCGTGTGCGTCTGGAGCCCCGACAGCCGGTACATCATGACGGCGACCACGTCTCCGCGCCTCCGTGTGGACAACGGAGTGAAGCTCTGGCATGTGGGTGGTGGGATTATGTACAACGAGGAGTTTGTCGAGCTTTACAATGTCATGTGGAGACCTGCTCTGGCCGACAGCCCCCCAGCAGGGGACCCTCTGCACCCTGTGCCTACCCCTCATGCCTCGGCCCTGGCATACCTCGGCACTATCAAGACCCCTTCCAAGCCCGCGGGTGCCTATCGCCCTCCCGGCGCGCGTGGCGCGTCGACTCCGCTTCACTTCAAGCGCGAGGATGAGGGCGGCGCGGCCCATGTCGTTACCAACGGAACGCCTTCGATCGGGCCTAACGGATTCGGTCGACCGCGCCGTATGATTCCGGGTGCCGAATTCACCGACGCCTCGGTTCCAGGAGCAGCGCCCGCTGAAGGAGCTGATGGCACCGAGAACCTGTCCAAGACGGCCTTGAAGAACAAGAGGAAGCGGAACAAGAAGGCCAAGGAAGGAGACGGCGGCGCCCCTGTTGGTCCCGAGGGGGGTCTTGCCCCGCCTCCTCGTGAGTTCGAGAGCGGATCCGGTGGTGAAGGACGGAGCCCTGAGCGCCGGGGAGGCCCCGGGCCGCAGCAACATCAGCACTCGCGCAGCCAGTCAAGGAACAATAATGGCATCCCGATTCGCAACCGCAGCAACACGCATCGCGCACGGTCCCAAAGCCGGCCTGGCCAGCGACCGGGACAGTATCAGCACCACCATAATGGCTCCCACTCCGGTCAACAAGACGGTGGTGCGCCGGTGGGTCCCAGCAGTGACGGTGGAGCGGCGCAGAGTGCGAACGCAAAGAAGATCCGAAGCCTCCAGAAGAAAATTCGGGCGATTGAGGATCTGGAGATGCGTCTTGCGGGTGGCGAGAAGCTCGAGGACACTCAGATGAAGAAGATTGGCACCAAGACTGCCGTGATCAAGGAGTTGGAGGCGTTGGAGAAGGAGTCCGCCTAAGTGGTTAGGAGCTGTGTGGGGCTGGGAGCCAGAGCTTATTTGCTTTGCAAATTGTTAGCATGGCCGTGATCGCTGAGCTGGTCTTCATGGCGTGAAGTCAGAGATACCGGCTGATCTAGGACATGCTGACATGCTAGCTTTCCAGGCCCAACTGCTTTGCAATGGGTAGACGGGTACGCAGCCGGTGGAAGCGTATCCGAGTCGGTTGACTTGTTGGTGTCGAGTCTGCGGGGACTGGCACTTGAAAGACAGGAAATCAGCGGTGGGGCTGTGTGCAACTGGGTAGTAAGCGGGTGATCTGATGAAAAGAGACCAAAATGCCAGGAAAATAGATGTCGATTGTGCACTTTGAACCTGTCAGCGTGTGTTTGTGAGGCATGGGATGTTTGCTCCGGATTTGTAGCAAGCATGATTTATGTATGACTGCTTAGGTATGGTATCTCCAGGGAGAGGTGAATGCCGATATTTGCGTTGTAGTCATTTCACTCAGCAAAGTGGTATTTATTCAACGGTTGAGGCCTTGAAGGGAAATCGTTGTGTTGTATGCTGTGCTCATCATTATAGAGAACTGGTGTGGAAAGAACATAACCAGTTAGTAGAGGCGCTGATCAGAGTCTGGGGATTCTGTCCTTGCAAATACCACTCCAGGTGATTTATCAAGCAATATGACTGAAATGAACTATTTCAAGGACAGGTGTCATCGACAGTCGTTCAGATAACCATCAAGCAATGAGTCCAAGTAAGCTTGTTCCAAGATGACACAGTCCATGGAGGTTAGCTGTAGTCATTTTTTTTGAATCATTTATATAGCTGATCGCTCAAAATTCCATCTCCTTGACGAGGGTAATGGAATCATTATTCTGACACGATACTCTGACACCGTGAGAGGTGGTTTGTTAGGTAGAGTGAGCACCGTGAAGTGAGTGTGGGGTGGGGCGTCTCGTCTGACCTCTCGTCTCATCTCGATGTGCTCCTTCCTTGCACGTGGTCTCGATGTGCTCCTTCCTTGCACGTGGTCTCGCGCACCCAGCGCGCGTGCTCACCTTGATCCTACCTTGATGGGCTCCCTTTTCGGACGAAAAACCAACGCGTGCTTTTTACACAAACCGGGACCACGCTCTTTATCTATTTAAACAGTTCGGTCCTCTCCTCTTCCAATTGTGATTTCTCCGACCACCGGCAGATTCCTCGGCGAAGTAGTCCACATTCACAATTACTCACCCCGGCTTGCCACCATAACAATATCCTCAACAATCGCCGACCCCGCCATCGCACTTCCCTCGGCAGCCGAAGCCATGGATGCTCTGGCTCCCTCGGAACGGGGCCCTCGACCGCTGACTGAAATGTGTCTCAGCCTCATCGCGATCTATCTGGCGACAGGTTCACTTCCAGAGGGCCACCTCGATATTCCCGAGGTCCGGGGGCCTTTCCTTACTACCATCTGGAATGAGTTGAGAGACATGGGGAACAGCCGATGGCATGTAGCCTATTTAAACCGAGCCTTGAATTCCCTGCTGACAAGTCTAGTCTCCACGCCCACTCCATCAGTCTGCGCACATGGAAAACTCTCAGCAAACTGCTGCTCAGAGATGCCGAGCACAGAGCCCAAGTCGGCGGGAAACCAGTCCCGTTCAGAATATCACAGTATTGGGCGCAAGAGAATATCAATCCGCCATACGACACGCTGCCGGCATATTTGGCACCCATCACTTCACCCACGCTCGAATTTCTCACTTCTCTCGAGATCAGCCAAGTTTCTAGGTTCGAGACACACGAGCTACTGGCACTGGCAAAGATGCCCAACTTAGCGTACCTCAAGATTGTGGACTACACGTCGCCGAATGAGCCGGGGAACCGTCTCAGCGACCGGCTCATCCGCGGTTGGAGCGAAGTCCCAGACCCATTCCCTTCGCTCCGGGTCCTCAAGCTCGAAAATGCTCACACTGTGACGGCTTTATCGCTAAAATACGTTGCAGTGTTCCCCAAGCTCTACATCTTCGAAGTTATTGGACCAATACATCGTGAGGCGCTTCACGACACGGCCAAAAACTATGGTTGGCGCTACACGCGAGTCCCAAAGGCAGGACCATTCTACGACGAACCCATACCATTATTTCCCAATTGCGATATGCGCATTTACCTATCGGCTATCCTTAAAGCTGCATGCGGGTCGGAGGCTGCAGCGACTCTTACGGAGGGTGCGACGCTGCCCGCTTCCAAGCTGGCGAATGGCCGTGTGGCGGTTCTTACCACTGGCACTGGTTCGAAAACGTCGCCGCTTCGTCAGACACAGGAAGAAGTTTCGGCGATCATTCGGCGCATCTGGACGGCGTGGATGGTTACAACCTACATGCAACATCATAATTTATTACGTGATCGCATGAAAGAAGACATGGCATTTCCCCAGCCTCAAGATCGGCAACTGCCGCGAGACCACAAATGCCCTCTTTGTCCCCTAGCAAAGTATAAACTTGACGACCGTGGTCCCTTCAAACGATGGAATCCGCTCGACTGGTGGAAGGGCGGGCGCGTCATTGAGTGCTGCAACGACCTCGTGAGGGCCAGAGACGTCGGATTCTGGGTCTGTGGCGCGATCGAGATGCTGGAGCGGGGATCCGCGTCAACGTGGTTGAGCATTGCTACGGGTGGTGGACCTGAGCATTCTCTCCCTTGCCCACCACGGCCTTTCGTCAGCATCCATATTTATGGCCGGCCATTGTATGACGAGTGGGCAGCGCGAGTAAGATATCCTACTCGGGTAGTTTTCTCTCGTCAACCTCCGGAGACGTCGGTAGTTCCGGAAGAGCCAATGACCACTGAGGCTCCGAAAACCACCGAGGCCCCTAAAACCTCCGAGGCAAGCAGGATACCAGAGTCAATGGGAAAGAAGCGGAAGTTAGAGGGAGAGGCGCCAGAGGGGAGGAGACCTAGGAGGTCCCAGCGCGTGGGGGAGCTTCTGGCTGGTTTACTCTCGAATGACGGGTGAAGAGTAGGGGATGCCGGTAAGGCTGGGGGTTCAGCATGGAATGGCATTCACGGCTCTCGCCATGGCATTCACGGCTCTCGCCATGGTGTTCATGGCTCTCACCATGGCGTTCACTCTACTCACGACGTTACGGCTCTATTCACGGCGTTCACAGCTCTATTCACGACGTTACGGCTTCAATTACGGCGTTCAACAACTTCCGAGAGGCCTTAGGACTTGGCTGGCGTATAAGACATACGACCCTTGTTCTCTGATTCCGGCATGGAGGATCGTACTGGTTGGGGCTTCGTGAGGCTCCACCAGCATCATAAAGGGTAGACGAAACACCCTCACGGGATCGAAACATTATTGGGCTGCTTTATCAACAAGTCCTTCGGGCGTTTTAGGTGCATTTGGGGCATGAAAGGGCAAAGGGGTATAGGTATCGTGCAAGGAGCATTTTTTGAGACAATGGGCGTGTATGCATCGCCCTGCGTATTCTGCAGGAGCACTTTGCGTATCGTGCTTGAAATCCCTTATCTCGCTTATGTCAGCCAACCCGGCCTGCACCAGGCGCGCACCCCCCCCCAAGGCCGTGGCTAAGGCTGTGGCTCAATTGAAGCCCTTCCGATCATTATCTTGAAGCCATCGCCAACTATTAGATGGCTTGCACGCGTAGGGCTTTCCGGTATTAGGGTCAGGGCTAGATAGTACAGTATCCGGACAGCAGAGGACAGCTTCCCCAGCAATCGCAGTAGTATTTTGTCGCTGGCAGTTAGCAACAGGCGGTCTTGCGCCCACAGGGTCCGGGTTCAGCAGCGGCGTGGCATGGTGGTCAGGCAGGTCAGGGCTACGGCGCAGGTTGGGGAGGGTAAATTGGGTAGGCTGGCTACATAGTTCAATTGAGCTATCTTCAACACCATGGTCTTTGCAGTGATGATAGTTCTAGTTTGTAGTTGTGTACCTGGCGATGGCTTTAATTGCGGCGCCAGCGAGGGAGCGCTGCGAGGCCGGCGGTCAGCCACAGAGGGGTCGACTGCGCGCCTACGCTGGCGCTGGCCAAGGCCGGCTGTAGGGTGGTTGGCCGGCATAGGCGAGATAAGGGGATTTCAAGCACGATACGCAAAGTGCTCCTGCAGAATACGCAGGGCGGTATGCATGGGTCGGGTGTCATGGGCTGCATTTTAGGGATGGATGCATGGTATCTTTTGGCAGTGGCTGGAGTCAACAAATATTTGTTTTGTTTTGGGGGTTCCGCGTTGTGGCGGCTATCTTTTACACAGTTAAAGACCCAGGGGAGGCACTCATCAGTGACCATGATGGATGATGATGCATGCGCATTAGGGATCCTCTAGGTAGACGAATGTGAAGATACTATGAGAATATTGTTGGCGGTCTTGACTGCCTTTTCTGCGTGGAGCACATGTGGATGTGTGTACTCGTCATCCTTGGGCAGGAGAGTTGGCCATCTGGGAGCTATCCGAGATAGACTGTTTCCGGTTTTGCGCAGGTAGGGAGGAGGTGACTAATAGATGGGCTTGGATTGCACGCATCAACTTGCAAGATACAGATCTGGATGAGAAGGAGAGGAAGGTTTATGAATTCGGGGGTTGGTTTTTATTTTCCCGGTACACATCCACACATGCCTGGATGGATTTGCCTTTGGGAGCATGTCTCGGGGTCCATACCTTAGGGACGACGACAAAGCAGGTACTTACCTTCTTATTAATTACCTTGGGTTTTCAGGCCCCACATAGTTAAGTCAAGGAGTCAAGGATGAGCAACAACATAGTCCATCCCGGCAGGCCTCCCCCAAACTGCAAAGAAGCTACGAAAAGCGCTAAACACAACGCTCAGCGCCTGCCGCCGGGCAGCATTGCGCCGGCGCTTTCTCTCACTCTCATCGCCCGCACCAAGTAGTAGGTACAGCTCAATCTGCTCGTCGATAAAACGAAACATGTCCAACTGGCTGCGGAAGAAGAGCGAGGAGGAACACGGCCGGTCGGCGCTGAGCTCGGTCAGCGCGCCGCGATTGATCCATTCGCAATCTTGAAATAGCTTGTAGAGACGCGCCTGGGCGAGCTCGAGATCGCCTCGTTTGCTGCGGAGGAGGCGGGAGGGGAGGCGGATGACCTTGGGGTCTGGTTCGATGTCGGGGAACGCGAGGCGGAGGAAGGGCAGGGAGGGGACGAACTGGAGGCCGGCATCGAAGCGGATGTCCCATGGCTTTTGGCTGGTTGTGTTGGCGTTGTACGACTCTGGGAAGAGGAGGACCTCGTCTTCCTCTACGTCGTTGGCTGACATACCGCCCGCTGCTGCCATTGGGTTTCGGTACTGGTGTCAGTTGTACTTGTAGAGCTTCGTGATGAAAACTCGACAAATGACAGTAGGATGATGAACCAACAAAAGGCAAGGGAACCATGGGGATTCTGCTCTTTTAGTCATTTTCCAACACCGACTGGTCGTGGGGCGTGCTGGGTTGGGCTTGATATAAAGTCATTGTTGGAGTTTATGATCGGGCCGGAACAAAGCTGTTGAAGGAACTCCGACTCTCAAGAACGACATGGGGACAAAGATGAATGGAAAAACGTCGCCAGGCCGTTGACTACCAGGCTCTTTCTTCTCGAAGTGTGCACAAACAGACATGTCACGACCGTGAAACGTACGAGGCTTATCAGTTGAGAAAACAGTCAAGCACCGAATGTCCGATGCAACCCTCGCGATATGCCGCCGCGGGACGCACTCGTATCTCTCGCAAAGATTATATCCCGTAGGATCAGATGTATCATGCAAATAATTTCTCTGCTCCCCGATGGTGTAACGGAGACAGAGGGTAAGTGCAAGAAAAAAAGCGTCAGTCTATCCTCCAATTTCCCCTCTAGAATATCATTGTAGGACGGAAACCAGAGTGAATATGAAGGAATTGTTGTTTTATGAATGATGGAGAAAAAAGAAGAAGAGGAAGAGAAGACGGAGCTGACGTTCCAAATTTTAAAGGACTGGTGGTTGCAGGACCCACATGCTGCTCAACATTCAGCCAATCATGTGATAGCAAAATCTAGCCACGCCCCAAACCCAAATGAGTCAAATGGCCAAGCGACCAGCGGCCCCACGGCGGGGCAGGTCGATGCGACAGTGCCGCGCCTGCAAGAAGTAGTCCCTTTTAAGCCCCTCTTCCTCCGTAGTCATCCCATCGTTTTGCGACGGTTCTTGCGCTACTCTTTCGTTCCCTAGCCGGTGTTTCTCTACTGCGCGGCACGAACTCTCTTTACAGGCGATTTCAAAGGTATAAAGCCCAGGGTGTCCGCACAAGAACTCGATTCCAGCGCACTCGAATCTTCACCTCTACTCAATTGCCCCGCCATCGACAGCTTTCACCCCGCGCTTCAACCCCTCACTCAAGTACCGTTTACAGTCGGCATCCATTCAAAACACAAAATGGCCGGTGATCGTCCTGGAGCAAACTCTCGAGGCCGAGGTGGCAAGTTCAAGAAGTACACTCGAGGAGGTATGTCCCCTCCAACCACCGATTCCACCTCGTCACACTAACAAAGCAAACCAGGTGGCAAGCATTTCTCCCGTGACCTTCGACCCCTCGATGCCGATGGCAATGAGATCAGCATGTGGAGCGCCGACGCGCGCAAGAAGAAGGACGAGGACGATTCCGACGCGTCCTCGGAAGAAGAAGAGGACTCCGACGAGGAGGAGGATTCCGACGACGAACCCGCGGCCGGCCCCTCGGGGACCGTCGCGCTGAGCCGCGAGGACCGCAAGAAGGAGAAGAAGGCAAAGAAGGAAGCGGCCGCCGCCCGCGCCAAGGCGGCGGCCGTCCAGGTCGGCGACCTGCCGCCCAGCGACTCGGACGAGGACAGCGATGACGCGCCCATGCCCGCCAACCCGAACCACTCGCGCGCCGCGCGCAACCAGACCAAAGCTCCCGCTAAATCTGCCGTCGACGAGGCCGCCGAGGGTGTTAAGGATCTCAAGGTCAGCAGCACGCCACAGAGCCGGCGCGAGCGCGAGTCTATGGAGGCTGCGCAGGCCAAGGAGAGGTATATGAAGCTTCACGAGGCCGGCAAGACCGACGAGGCCAAGGCCGACCTGGCTCGCCTGAGACTCATTCGCGAGAAGCGAGAGGCCGAGGCGGCACGAAAACAGGTATGTTACCCCCGTTGCGTCTTTCTTCGTTTTCTAACCATGCTTGTAGGCCGAGAAGGAAGAGCGCGAGGCGCTGGAAGCAGAGAAGAGGAAGGAGATCGAGGCTAGGGAGGCCAAGAGGCGCGAGGCGGCCCTTGGGCCCCAGAAAAAGAAGGGGAAGAAATGAAGTGTACTTGATAGGATTTAGGACTCGCTCATCGAGCGGCTTGGCCGCATTGCGTCGCGTACATTGTCAGAGTTTCCACCAGCCGTTGTAAAGTTGCATATCGATGTGAGGATATATATCTGGCATATGCGCCGAATTCTATGTACTTTTAAGGGTCTCTAATCTTCCGAGTACTTGCCGCTTGCGCTATTAGCGATTACCTCGTTCCAGACGGCGTCAAAGTCCACACCGTTCCTCTCGAACAGCTCCCGGATTTGGACCGCCACCTCGTGCTGCCTCTCCACGCCGAAGCCCCCTGCTTTGGAGCTCTCAAACTGCACAATCTCGATCCACCGGAAGAACAGATCCTCCTTGCCCATCTGCGCCAGCGCGTCGCGGAAGGCAAACACCTGCTTCCTTCTTTCTTCCTCCCCAGCCGTCTCCCCCAGCTCGGACTGAATCGTGATCCACCCGTGCTTCTCCGTGTGCAGCAACACAACCGGGTCCCTAAACTGGTCCAGCTTCATCTTCCCGCTATCCACCAGCGAAGTGGCCAGAACCATGGCATCCCAGTCCAAATCCCACGACGCGTTCATGAGGAGGTATCCGGTTTTCTGCTGCAGCAGCATCGGATTCGTCGCCTCGCGCACCTTGCTCCAGAACTCGCTCCCCTCTAGTTGAGAAGCGGCTCCCTTCCCGCCGAGTCCAAACAGCTGGTCCTGGATCCCGGAATCCCAAGCCCGGCTGCGACGGACGTATATCTCCTTGTCCCGGAACCCGACGATCCACCGCCAGCCGAGCGGGCTGCCGCGCCCGCCGGCACCGGCGACGAATTCCCACGGCCAGGGCCAGACGAAGACGCAGAGCACAAAATCGATCATCATGGTCAGCGCGCGGCCGAGGACGAGCCGTGCCAGCTCGAAGTAGGAGAGGTCGGCGGCGCGGAAGGTGTACTCGTTGGGGATGCCGCTGAAGGTGCTCGAGAGGAGGAGCAGGTAGTAGGGTATGATGGTGTAGGCGCGCCAGGCGAAGATCAGGGCGACGGCGAGGTTCATGGCGCAGGGGACGAGGAAGATCTTGCGCTTGAAGGTTGCCGGGCGCGGGTCCACGTGCGCGATGTAGATGTGCTTCTTGTTGAGGTGGGTGGTGAAGGGGGTGAGGGATGTCGGCGCCGCGTGGAAGGGCTTGGGAAGAAGGGATGTTGAAGTCGAGCTGCTGGCGGAGGGTGAGGGTGATGAGGATGCGCCATGGCGCTTTTTGGGTGCCATTGTGAACGGGAGTTTGGCTGTAGTGTGGTGGTGGTGATGATGATGATGATGAAGTGTCTGATGAAGCGTTGGTGATTTCTTAAGAACGATAAGAAGAATCACGGCTATGACATGACAAATGTGGCGGATCTCACAAGATTATCGGATATTACGGGTCGCAAGAAAAAGGAGCAATTGACCTCTGCGAATGGGAATGAAAAGTGAGATTGAGATGGAGCTCTTCGATTTCAAGACATCGAAACTTGAGGCCAACGGATCGCATGCAGGGGTGCCTTGCTCCGCAGTACATAACCCTAACCCTTCTTTTCTTATCGTATCCTCTAGCTCTTATCAGCAGATAATGTTCCGGCAAGTTCTCGATGCCGGCGAAATTTTGGTGACGCGACCGACGACCCGCAACTCGCCGACGACTCTTCAGTTTCGCCCTTGTTACCCGCGAGGCGCTATGCTACCTCGAATTTCAAGATGATACGGGGTGGAATATGGCAAGTGAGTAGATGGTCCCGTCATGCTAGATTAATTGGTGTGCTGACATCGGAACAGCGACCGAGGCGACCTGCCCTTTGCTTGCTCTACCGGTCTAGACAGCGCCCGACCGGATTTTCCCTGCGCGCCTATTCGGAGGGCGTAGCCCTGAAAGATGAAGCGAAAGAAGGCCTTCCCAACGGTCTTGGGAAGAAGAGAGCATTTGGACCGATAGGACGGCTACCCCCCCTGGGCTCCGACCCCGTCAGCGGCTTCAACAAGACAAATACGCCAGATTCTCCGAGAAGGCGTCCTCCACGCGATGACTCTTGGGGACTAGGGCGAGGCATACGCCCTGCTAGGCGTGGTCCGCTGGACGAGCTCGCACCCATAAAACCTCGTAACGAGCCCGAACCCTTGGAACCTCGCAACGGTCTCGCATCGCTCATGCGGTCGACAGAAGCGCCGGTCCGCCCGAAGATTGGCAAGGATTCCTTTTGGGACTGGGCCGAGGAAAGGGATAGCAGTCGGAGAAATTCACGGAGCACCAGCAGACGCCAAGAATTGCGCCCACAGACATCTACGAACTCATCGCGCTGGAGCGCGTTGGATGCTACGGCATCACTGGGCGACAGCAGACGCCAAGACTTGGGCACGTCTACCAAATCGACCGGTTGGGGTGCACTGGAGGCTGCGGTAGGGTCTGCCGAACCTGGGAAGAAGAAAAAGAAGAAGAACGCGGCAGGGCTCGACGATTCGATCTCGCCCGAATGGGACTGGGCGGCTGACTACGTCACGAAAAAGAGTTCCAGGAAGGATGTGTGGTCTGCAGAACCTGCCAGATACGTGCCAGAACCCTCGCCGCAGACATATACCAACCCTCAGGACGATTGGGCGAAGAGGAAGAAGGAACGTGAACGGCGCAGGATGCAGGAAATAGAAGAAAGCTCTAGGAAGGCCAAACGAAGCGGAGGCAGGGACCGGGGTAGGGACGACGAGGATGACGATTTCGACCCAGACGAGTACGAGGAGCGCCGCCGGCAACGATTAGCACGGAGAGAGGAAAAGGCGAGGCTGGAGAGGGAAAGGCTGAACGAGCCAACTCCGATTCTTCTTCCAGAGCTTATCAGCGTAACAAACCTCGGGACCGCGCTCGGCGTGGAACCGGATCTGTTTCTTCGCCAACTGGGCGAGCTTGGATTCGAAGATATCAGCAAGGACAGTATTTTTACCGGCGAAACGGCTGGTCTCGTTGCCTTGGAATATGGATTTAACCCAACGGTAGCGACTGGTGAGGGCGAAGATCTCAAGCCGAGACCTCCGGCCGAAGATCCCTCGACGGTCCCTCCGAGACCTCCGGTTGTCACCATCATGGGGCATGTCGACCACGGCAAAACCACTCTCCTGGATTACTTGCGCAAGTCGTCGATCGTGTCGCAGGAGCACGGCGGCATTACACAGCACATCGGTGCTTTCTCGGTACAGATGTCTTCGGGCAAACAAATTACTTTTCTCGACACTCCTGGCCACGCGGCCTTCCTCACGATGCGGCAACGCGGCGCCAACGTCACGGATATTGTCATTCTCGTGGTCGCTGCGGACGACAGCGTCAAACCACAGACTCTTGAGGCTCTGAAGCACGCTCAGGCTGCCAAGGTACCCATCATCGTGGCCATCAACAAGATTGACAAAGACTCGGCAAACATAGAGCGTGTCAAATCAGACCTTGCGAAGCACGGTGTCGAGCTTGAAGACTATGGCGGTGACGTACAGTCTGTCTGCGTCAGTGGCAAGACTGGCCAGGGCATGGACGATCTGGAGGAGAATATTCTCCTGCTCGCCGAGATGCTGGATATCCGGGCCGAGACGGATGGCATGGCCGAGGGCTGGGTGTTGGAGTCTAGCATCAAACCAGTCGGCCGCGCCGCCACCGTTTTGATCAAGCGGGGAACTCTACGGGTCGGCGACTTCATTATTGCTGGTACCGCTTTTGCCAAGGTTCGTACGCTGCGGAACGAAGCAGGCGAGGAGCTGGAGAGCGCACCACCAGGCACAGCGGTAGAGATTCTGGGGTGGAAAGACCTACCCGATGCCGGTGACCAGGTCCTCCAGGCGCCTACTGAAGACCGAGCAAAGGTAGCCATCAGCTACAGAGAGGAGATCAAGGAACGGCATGATTCGGTTGCGCAGCAGACGCAACTGGAGCAAGACCGTCGCGAAAAGGCCGCTACTGACGCCGCAGCCGAGGACCAGACAACCGGCAAGCGCCGAGGAGAAATGCGAAGTCGCTTCGGCGTTGAGGAAGCTGAGAGCAGCGACGCCTCCTCCGGGATCAAGACGGTCAACTTCACCATCAAAGGCGACGTGCACGGATCGGTCGAAGCCGTGTGTGCTGCCGTCCTGGAGCAGGGCAACAACGAGGTACGACCGCGCGTCCTGCAGTCGACGACGGGCCAGATCACAGAGTGGGACGTCGAGCACGCCGCCGTCTCGGGCAGCACCATCCTCAACTTCAACTTGCCCGTGCCGGCGCACATCAAGAGCCTGGCGGATGCGCAGGGCGTCAAGATCCTGGAGCACAATGTGATCTACCACCTGACCGAGGAGGTGCGCGACGTGCTGGCGTCGTTGTTGGCGCCCAAGATCGTCGTCAAGGTGGTCGCCGAGGCCGAGATCCTGCAGGTGTTTCCCATCAACGTCAAGGGGCGTGTTTATAAGAATGTGGCCGGGTGCAAGGTGAGGAATGGGCAGATTACGAGGCAGGCGAAGGTGCGGGTTATGAGGGGTGGGGAGCAGATCTTTGAGGGTAGGTTTTTTTTTTTTTTTTGTCGTTTCTCATTTTGATCAATCGGATGGGCTAACGTGAACCAACCACCACCCTATAGGTACTATGGAGAGTCTCAAGCAGGGTAAGAAGGAGGCGAATGAGATCAAGAAGGGGTCCGAGTGCGGCATCATGTTCGACTCGGACTGGCAGGATTTCCGACAGGGCGACCAGATCCAGGCCATTGAGGAGATTCGGGAGAAGAGGACATTGTAGGATGGTAACTGCATGAGTGTGGTATATATATAAAAGACGCGGGTGTTGGATAGAGTCGGTGGAGTGGGTGGTACCTAGATGTTCCCCAGAGGTGTATGCATAGATGGCAGCTCTCATCGTTCTCCTGAACCGAGAGTGCCGCTTCTTCATGTATTAGTCTATGTATAATATAACTCCCACTTTTATGTTTACATCTATCTACATTGACAATGGTAACTTTTCTTTCTTAATTCATCGCCTTTTCGGCGCCGACACGGAAGCTGAGGAGAAAGTCCTTGACGTAGTGGCGCTGGCACGCTCTTTTTCCAGCTTATTGAGACCTAACCGATCCGTCACCGGTGTGGCGGCGATGATATTGTCGAACTCGTCATTGTCCGACCCATTATCCGAGTCCGGCTCGGCATCTGAGTCCGGCTTGAATCGATTCGGCTGGGGTTTGGGTATCGTCTCGGGCGCCTTTTTATCCTTCTCCTCCTCCTTGGCGGCAAACGGTTTGGATGCTAATATCTTGCGACGAATGGCCTCCATCTCGGCATCGTCGTCCTCTTCTTCTTCCTCTTCTGAGGAGATGGCGTAGGGGTCTTTCGGCTGTGGTTGTGGTGCTGGTGGCTTGGTCCCGAGATAGATACCATCGACGCTTCCCTCCTCCTCCTCCTCCTCCTCGTCACTGTCGTCTTCCTCGTCTTCCTCATCGTCGCTAGACTTCACCGGCGCCCTCCGATTCGTGTTCACCCAGATGTCGTTGGAGTCGCCTCCCTCCCTATTCTCGGCGTACTCCCGCTCCAGCTGTTCCATCCACTCTTTTTCTGTCCGCTTGACCCCCGCCTCGTCTTCGCACGCCGCATACCGCCTCAGCAGACTATCGTTAATCTCGAGGAAGGCCTCGCCGTATGAGAAGGGCGCCAGGATCTCCCGCGCCCAGTCGGGATGGCCACATATGAAAAACGCGGCAGCGAGCGCCTCGACGCAGTTTAGTCGTAGGGGCTTGCCGTAGTTGACCGTGTTGGCGGCGACGAGATAGGGCAGCAGGCGCTCGCATTTTCCGCCGACTTTGGACCACTGGACCTCGCCGGTGCGGGCCCACGAGCACTCGACGACGGCGGCGCCGAACTGGTCGAGCAGCGGCGCGTCGGCGGGCGAGACCGTCTGCTTGCCGTTGGGCGTGATGATGACGCCGGCGTGGCGCTGGCCCAGGTGCAGCTCGCGCATCAGGCCGAGCTTCATCAGCTTCTTGCCCGAGCATCGCTTCGGGTCGCAGTGGCCCAGGTCCCAGCAGGCTGCCTTGAAGGGGGGACGGCGGGGGCCGTTGGATGTGGCAGCGCTGTCGGCGTTGTCGTTGTCGTCGGTGCCTGGTCGACGCGCGTTGCGGGGCGGGCCGCGATGGATGTGCTTGCCCCGGGAGGAGAAGTTGTCTTTCTTATGGCGAACCATGATGTTTGGTTAGAAGGTTGATCTTTTGATTTCGGGCGTGGTCGTGAACTGATCAAGCCTTCAACTTGAAAGGCTTCAAGTGCGTCAGTGATGGTGGGGTTGATAGAGGCATAGCGCCCAAAATTTCCCCCACCTCTCCCCGCATGGAAGCATCTTTCTTTCCACCCCACCTCGTGGGCGCAAGGCGACACTCTGGCCAATACGCAGCCGGTTAGTGAGGTGACAGCCTTTCCAGCACCTCGACTTATCGGGATAACGGGTTATTTCAGTGCAACGCTGGTTGGCGACAGGCCTGCCGTCCAAATGCACCAAAGCCATCCTACTCTCAGCCCGACCGCCGAACCACACCACCACACCCCCGGCCGCAGCCCAGACTCGGAACCATCGCAGGTGGCCTCGTTGTACGGGCCAGTCTGGATCCCCTTCCAGGTGCCGGTGCCCCGATCAGACCAGCGACAGCAACACCACGACGAGTCCTCTGAAGCTCGAGCTCGAGCTCGTCAGCACCCCCCTCCCCCTCCCACCATGGAGGCAGCGTCCGCACGCTACGCGGCCAGGGATCGCTGGGGCGACCTCGGCCAGCCGGCGCCCTCGCAACTGCAGCGCTTCATCCAGGCGGCCTGCAGCCCCGAGAACTACGAGCCCAACCTCGCGCTCAATCTCGAGATCGCCGACCTCATCAACGCCAAGAAGGGCTCGACCCCGCGCGAGGCCGCCATGGCCATCGTCAACCTGATCAACCACCGCAACCCCAACGTGTCGCTGCTCGCGCTGAACCTGCTCGACATCTGCGTCAAGAACTGCGGCTACCCCTTCCACCTCCAGATCAGCACCAAGGAGTTCCTCAACGAGCTCGTCCGCCGCTTCCCCGAGCGCCCCCCGATCCGCGCCTCGCGCGTCCAGCTCAAGATCCTCGAGGCCATTGAAGAATGGCGCGGCACCATCTGCGAGACCAGCCGGTACAAGGAGGACCTGGGTTTTATTCGGGATATGCACCGCCTCCTGAGCTTCAAGGGGTATACGTTCCCCGAGGTTAGGAGGGAGGATGCCGCCGTGTTGAACCCGAGTGATGTATGTCGCGCTGTGTCGCATGCGCTCTTTTTGCTAATGTATGTCGCAGAACTTGAAGTCGGCCGAAGAGATGGAGGAAGAGGAGCGCGAGGCGCAGTCGGCCAAGCTCCAGGAGCTTATTCGGAGAGGCACGCCCGAGGACCTCCGGGAAGCCAACCATTTGATGAAGGTCATGGCCGGTTACGACACCCGCTCCAAGGTGGACTATCGCGCGAAGGCGGCCGAGGAGGTTGGCAAGATCCAGCAAAAGGCAAGACTGCTCGAGGAGCGATTAGCGCATTTCAAACCGGGCGACAAGATGACGGACGGCGACGTCTTTTCGGAACTCGCGGCCGCCCTGTCCAGCGCGCAGCCCAAGATCCAGAAGATGTGCGAGGAGGAGTCGGATGACCATGAGGCGGTGGCGAAACTGCTCGAGATCAACGATAGCATACACCGGACGGTCGAGAGGTATAAGCTATTGAAGAGGGGGGATATCGACGGCGCAAACAGGATAGCCGCCGGCGCGCCGATTCAGACGGCCGCTTCTGGTAGCGGTAAGAGCGCTGCGAATGAGCTCTCACTTATCGATCTCGATGGGGATGCCGACGCAAATGGGGCCTCTCCGGCTCAAGGGGGGTCCCAGACGACTGGAGTTGAAAACGATCTTCTTGGGCTTTCGATAGGGGATAGTGGGTCATTCGGACAGTCGGGTGGTATTGCATTGGGATTTGGTGCCAATACGAGTATGAACTCCTTGTTGAGCTCTCTTGGGGCCATACTAACGGTTCTAGATATCCCCGGTGGACCGCTTCTCTCGTCGGTGACACAGAACAGCAGCGCGAAAGGACCTATCTCGACATCAACACCACCTCCAGCAGCCTCCTCCTTCTCACAGTTCTCTTCGTTTACCTCAGCCCCCGGATCCAAGCCCACGACGCCACAGCCACCAGTGTCGGGGAGATCGGCCTTTTCGCCGCCTCCGGCAAAACCTGTAGCAGAAGACCCTTTTGCGGCTCTCGGTTCGTTATCCTCCAAGGCGCTTCCCGTCCCGCCAGCGAGCGACGACGACGAGTGGTCCTTCTCGTCAGCATTACCCCCAGAGGCGCCCCCGTCCCTACCGAGGGAGCAGCGCGCGCAGGTCAGCAACAGCAGTCTCAAGATCGACATGCTCGCGAACCGGTCCGTCGACAGCTCGCCGTCGATCAATCTCGTGTTTTCGTTTAGCAATAATACCGCCCAGCCCGTGTCGGAGTTGCATTTCCAGCTTGCCGTGACCAAGGTAAATATTTTTGGAGGGAGTCTGTATTTTTTGAGTCTTGCAGCTAATGAGAAGTCATAGGGCTATGAATTGAAACTCACCCCGCAGACGGGGAGGAGTCTGGCGCCGAAACAGAGCGCCGGCGTCACGCAGGCTATTAGTGTGTTTCATGCGGGGAATAGGAGCGAGAAGGTGAGGGCTATCAAGTTGAGGTGGAGGGTGTCGTATAAGGTTGGGGAGGAGGGCAGGTTGGAGATGGGTGAGATTCCTGAGTTTAGCATTGCATGACGGACGGTATTGTTAGGGGGAGGGGGGGACTGTGGTGGGGGATTTGTGGTGTGTGGTTGGGTTGTGAATTAGAAAGTGAGAAAGAAGAACCTGTGGTTGTGTTGAAGATTCAAACTCGAGAGGAATTGCAAGTGATGCTTGTTGTGTTGGTCAGTGAATGTGGTAAATCTTTTTTATTCTCTGCCTGCTGGTTGTTGCTAATGCTATGTATGCATGTGTGAATAGAATGTTTTGTATACTCCCCAATGACAATGAATCCGATAAACGCCTGCCCTGTCCTGCCTTCCTTGTATATTGTTGTTGTTGTTACACTTCCAAGCTCCAGTCTGATGATGATGATGATGATGATGCTGATGTTCCCGTACAATGTAAACTTTTTCCACCAAAATCTCTGTATGCATATGCAGGTACCATTATTTCTCCTCCCAGATCTCCCAGATCTCCCAGGGACGAAAAGAAAGAGGAAAAACAAGGGGAAGAAAAAGGAGGAAAGGGTAAAGGGGTATTAGTAGGTATGTATCATCCTGCTCCTCCTCCAGACCGAGCACTCCAGAAGAAGAATATTTTGTTGGTGCTTGCTTTCCCATGTCCCATGTCCACGTCCCATGTCCAAAATATCCAAAAACCCAACCCTAGTGAACAACAGGAAAATAGAAAAGAAAAAGAGAAAAATAAAAAATAAAAGAAGAGAAGGGTGAGGTAACCAATCACCCAGACGACGAACTCCTCCTCCCCCCCCTCGCCCGTCCCCTCAACAACCCCCTGCCCCTTGTATTCCCATTCACATTCCCATATAAACTCCCACTTCCAAGTCCAGGTCCAGGTCCAGGCGGCTCAGACCCAACAACAGGACTCCCCCCGGGACTGGGACTGCTAGCTCTAGTACCAGCCGTCCCAAACTCGACCATATGCCCCGACCCAAGTCTAATCCCACCCGAACCCGAGGCCGAAGCCGACCCCGAAGCGACACTCCCGCTTCCGCCGGACCCAGTCCTGACCATCTGCTCGCCACCAACAACACCAACACCAACACCATCCAGTACAGGGAACTCCCTCCCTCCCCTGGACAGTAATCCCAGTCCCGCCCTATTAGACTGTGTAGTAGAACTAGTAGTAGTCCGTTGTTGATTCTGCCCATGGCCATGGCCATGAAGCATCTCCCACCTCGAATAACTCGTATCCACCTCGGGAAAGAACACATCCCTCCCCCTCGGCGGCGACGGTTCCGTCTCGGTATGTGAGGGACGTCGACTGTGCGTGGTGGTCAGGAACCGTGTCGTCGTCGTCGTCGGCGGGAGCAAGGCACCACCACCAGGACCACCACCGCCGCCGCCGCCAACATTCACAGGTGACTCTATAGAACCAGCCAGTGGCGAGGAGTGCGCCGTCCCTATCCCCACCCCCACTCCACCTTGTCGCCTTCCAGAAAACTGCTGCTGCTGCTGCTCAGGCGGCGTAGTCGAATGATGCGACGCAGGCTGGGAAGAATATCCCCCAGGAGGCTGACGAATCCAGATCGGCGGCGGCCCTGACGGTGGACCAGAGGACCGTACAGGCATCAGCGTAGGATACGAGAACGACAATGGATGATGATCCTGATCGGCCCCATCAACCCCTGAAGATTCGAGCCGGGAGAGACCCAGACCCAAGCCGGGGTGATACACATTCGTATCCCAGCGACGGATCGCAGCAGCAGCCGACGGCCGGGAAAACAAATCATCGGCCACCAGAGGGGGCGGCGGCAGCGAAAAAGGCAAAGACCTATTCGCGGGACTGGAATTGGCCGTGCGGCTGCCGCGGAAGATCGGACCTCCCCCCGGAAGAGGAGGAGGCCCGTCCTCTTGTGAGGTTGTTGTGCCAACCACAGGTGAGACGGGTGCCGTCGTCATCGTCGGCGCCGGCGCGGCCGACTTTGAAGAAGGCAGGACATTCTGTTTAAGTCGCTTAACAGTAGCCGCCGTCCAGCTCTTCGGCGACGACATGATCTGCGCGATCCCGCTCGTGAACAGCGGCACCGGCGCCACCGTCGGCATATCCGTCTCTGACACAAATCCCTTTTGCGCGAGCACGCTAGGGGACGCGTAGCTATTCTTCCCCAGCAGCAGATACTTGGGCCGCGCCGGTTGACCGATATTCGGGCCGAGGGTCAGGTCGGGCGAGGCACCCGGCTGCGTCTGCCTTATCTTGTTGAGCTCCATCTCGGCGTCGCTGCGGGCCGTTACCTGCTGATAATTATTCCGGCTCGGCGAGCGCGAGTCGGTCCGCCGGTTGGACAGGGAACCCGTGGCTAGGTCCTTGCTCACGCCTATGCGCGGGTCGCTCACCGTCTTGTCGCGCCAGGCGCCGGCGCGGTCGTGGTACCGCCGCGACTCGTGGCGCTTGATCACGCGGTGGTTGGGGATTATCTCCTGCCAGTCTTCGTATTCGTTCTGCGAAATGAAGCGGTCATCGCGGTGTGGGGGCTCTGTGTCCCAGCCCGAGGTGTTGTCTACGGCGGCCGACGGGAGAATCACGGTCCGTTCGTCATCATCCTCCGGCACCGGCGGCGCCGGCATCAGCGGCGTGAACGGGTACGGCGCAGTCTGCCACTCGGTCGGGCTCTCAGGAGGGGCCGTCGAATCGAACATGGCAGGGGGCGACCGGAGCGGATCCGGACTCTCGCCGTCCCCGGAGAACTCAGGCTCCCAGCTATTCTGGCTCTCGTGGTGGCTGGGCATCGTCGCGGCCGAGTCGGTCTCGGACAAACTGCTGGCGCGGTCAAACACGGACGCGGGCAGCTCCTCGGTCGACCCGCTGACGATCTGTGCCTGCAGGGCATGCGAGAGCTCGTCGATGCGGGACTGGATCTTGCCCTGGCGGACCTCGACGTCCCTACGCGCCTTGGACAGCACCTCGGGGTACTTGCGCTCGAACCGGCCGATGTTTTGGAGTAGCTTCTCGCCATGGATGGAAAACCGGCGAAAGTCGTCAGGAAGTCCAACGCGGGCGTCTTCCTGCACGCGCTTCTCGGCCTCGTCGTACGAGCGGCACCAGATGGCCGTGGCGCGCTCGAGCCAGAAATGGACTTGTCGTTCCTCGTGCAGCGTGTCCATGAAGAAGGCCTGCACCACGCTGTGGATGTGGAGGAGGTCGAGGTAGTCTACGTGCTTGTCGAAGCTTTTCTTGGAGCTGCGCGAGCTCGATGACGCGATATCGTCGCTTTCTGTCCTCTCGATCAGCGCGAACGCAATCAGTGTTCTCAGTGTGTTGCTGAGGTTCGTCTTTCTGTGCGAGGCGTCGCACGATTTGATCGGCGTGATCTTGTCCAGAGCCGAAAGACCTGAGCAGGGTCAGCGTTGGTCTGAGGTAAAGTTCTCAGATACGTACCCATCGACACCATCTCCACCGGGATATGCTGGTCAAAGAATGCCAGCAACGATATCAAGTTCAGAGCGGCGTTCGAGCCCCGGTGCTCCAGTTGCTCCCTCACAGCCCTATACGCCGGCAACCCGCCCGCCTTGGGCCGACTCCTGTACGACCTCAGATATCGCGACAGCGGCTCCTTGGTCGCCTTCAAGTGCTGAGCAGCGACATGAATCATCAGCGGCAGCCGCTCCATGAGCTGCACCAGCTCGAGCGCCTTGGCCTCGTCGTCCGGGTTCCACGGCGGCTTCTTGTCCATCTCGAGCAGCAACAGATCCTGCGCCTGCTTCGCCGTCAGCGAGCCGAGCTTCATGACCTGCGGATTGTCAAATCGCGGATCGCCCGTGACGGCGCCCTCGGTCGACGTGTAAATCATGCTTGTATGCTTCGCGTCCGGGATGAACTCGTGCAGACCGGGCGTGTCGAACTGGACGCCATCCAGAACCATCAGCCAGCCCGACTGGCTGTTGAGCCACTTGCGCACCACCTGGACGATGCGCTTGGGATCCCGGAGCTCGTCCCGGTCTCGCTGCTCGATCAGACCCCGAAGAGCCTCGTTCTTGGCGATGCGCCAGTACCAGTACTCCATCTCTCTGCGGGATTTCGCCCGGACCCAGTACACGCCGCCCGGGTAGTCGTCCCTGTGCTGGAAGACGTACTGACGAGCCAGGTGCGTCTTTCCGCCGCCGGGCATGCACTGGATCAGCACAGCCGAGGTTCCTTCGGATCGACGCTTGCGATCCATGAGCATCTCGTGTAGTCCTCTCAGCTCGTCCTCGCGCCCGATAAAGAAAGAATTCGGCCGGAACTTTTCGGGGTGGATAAACAGCGGACTCTCTGTACTCTGTTGTCTAGGTATCGAATCGACCCTTGACGGCGGAGCTTCTATCAGTAGCTGGCTTCGGCTCGGCGACTCTACCACGGGCTCCGGCAATATCGTAGCAGGTGCCGACGTCGTGGTGACCGCCAGGGGTCTCTCTTGAATAACAATCTCATTGTTGGAACTGCTCCTGCTGCTGCTCTCCACTACAACCCGACAAGAAATATCAGCCAGAATCCCTTAACAAAATGAGTGAGATTGTGAGGTTCCGACAGCCCAGTCATCATCCAACTCCTCCACCTCGAGTTGGAGTGACGTTCGCTTGTGTTGACGGGACCAGCCGAGGGTGTTTCGCTGTAACCTACCAATCGCCTGGGGTTGTGTATCCGGAGCGGTGACTCTGCGCTGTTTCGTCTGTTAGTCCCCGCTTGAATCAGACAGAAGTACAGGTAACCTACATAGGATCGCGTCCGTTCATAAGTCTCCAGGCTGGCTCGCATTCTGCGTTCGTCCTCCTCGACCTCCCAGCGAACCTGGACAACTGGGGGAGACTCGGCGACCCACTCGCGAATGGCCGTGGATATGTTCCGATACCCAGGGGCGTTCTCGCTCTCGAACTTGCACATGCCCGAGTGGTTGGCTTCGATGCCGTAATACGTAACACCGGGCATCTGGGGGCTTGCCGAGGCGGCGTCCACAACATAGACCCTTGCATCGTTAGTGTGATACCGTTGACACAAACGTAGAAAACCTCACTTTGTCCCCTTGACATCCGTCGTGTGGTTCTCGTGAACCATGTGTATCCTAAACCTCTGATAAATGTCGAGGAAGTGGTTGTTGATGCTCTGCAGCGTCTCGTTGTCCTTCTTCAACGTCCTCAAGAGTATCGGCTCCGTCTCGAAAAAGCGCCTCGGGATGACCGCGTCGGACATGTACTGCAGGACACGACCCCAGCCGGCCAGGTTGGACCCGTTATGCGGCGTCCCCAGAAAAATGATGCCATATGTCGACACAAATATCGACCGGAAATCCTCCTGGTGGTGCGCCCGCACGTCGTTCGAGTACAGCAGCGCCCGTTTCGTCAGAATGCCGCCCAGGCTGTGAGCTACCCAGATGATGGGATTATGCTCGGTGCCTTCGCTCTTGCGGTACTGCGTGAGCGATGTGATGAGGCTCTGGGCGTGCATGTGGATAAAGTTGGCGCTGGGGCTCTGGTCTTTCTTGCTCGAGTAGACATCAGCGTTGTACCCGTACACTAATACGTTGGCATGCTCGTCCTTCAGCGAGGCTGGGAGTAGATCCGTCGGCCAATACACTCCATTCTTGGGCGCAGTCCATGTTTTGACCGGATTCCCGTTGAGACCATGGACGAGCACAATGTCTGCCTTGGCTTGGGGGTGTTTGTACACGGCTGTAAGCTCATATCGAGCAATGTCCTTATTGATGGACCCCTTATTCCGGCTTGTTAGCTTGTCATTATACCTTCCCTCTGCATGCATTCGGATGTAAGTGGGAGCTGCTGCAACCCGGCACGGTCCGCACTCGCAGATGAGTCTAAGGGACGAACAGAAAGGAGGGTGGCCAAAAGGGGCGTTTCTAACACAATATCCAAAAGGAAACACGTACCATGCTTGCTCTCGCGCGGCTGGGGTCGACAAGTGCCGTGGGGTGGTTCTCACTGCCGACCATCAATCAGGTCCGAATAGGGAATAGGGGAAGAAGGGTTACAGACGCGGCAGCCAGCGGCGACTCCCGGGCTCTTATACGGACTCCGACAAGGTTGCCTAGTGTCAGGACAGCAGCGAGGCGTACTTGCTGGCGGTTCCTAGGTATATAGCTAGCAGGCTCGGGAAAGGCTGTACGTCACGGCCGAGGCTCAAGGTCAGATTTCACAACTCAGAAGATCGAGATGGGCGAGTGCGACGTGATCAGTATGGTCCATTCGTCGTAAGCGTGTTTCCGGGGCGAGTAAAAGATCCACCGCAAGTCTATCATCGGACCTAGCAGGTGCTGAGACTCCCCAGAATGGAGCGCCGTCGAAGACGCGGAGAGAGCCCGTCGTCACGAGGCCGCCGCTTCCAGTGACCGACGGTGGCAGCTGAGCCACCTCCGGGAAGCTCGACACCCTCCCGGGCACTCGCTCCAACCCTCCATCAGCCCCTGCAGGACGACACCCGGCAGACTGTTTCAGATGCCACAGACTTGCCAACAGCGCTTTTCATTCAGCATCGCTCCCAACATGCCCGACTGCGGCACACCCCTCGATCCTCCGCGCGCCGTATTATTGGTGTCACTTTTGGCGGGGGCGGCATGCCGGCACTCAGCGCGGTGCCTGGAGACACAGCCCTTGCCTTGCATGTCGGTATTCCCCAGCTATTGGCGGTGCAGGATCCGGTGTGTGTCACCGCGAGCGCCCACCAGAAGAAGCAGGGCTGCCGATTTCCCTGTCGATTCCATCCGACAATGCCAAGCCGATCAAATGTTACCTTGGCCAACGGTCTTGAAGCTATAGCCGGCTACAGTAACAGCCTTCCAGCCTTTGTTGTTGGCTATCTGATGCAAACAACCCTGACGTCGTCAGATCTGACGAGCTAATAGCGAATGAACTGTTCCTTCAAAGCCTCTGTTTTCAACGTTTCCAGGCCCACGACTCAGGATTGAGAAACGGCGTACAGGTACAGAGTACTCATATCGAACTGTCAAGTCTAACATCTGGGACAGGAAAACGTGCGAGTACCGAGGCTCCGGACACGTATTAGGTGGTGATCTTCGTTTCTATGTTCGACACAACTCTGTCCTCGGCAGGTACTGGTGAGTCACAAAGCCTTTGGCATCATCGGAGCACAAGATGCGGTCAACACCAAGAACAAATTCTCTCATACCCATGACCGGTTTTCGAAAACCCAGTCTTGTTCCCCATGGTCGTCTTGCTGGACGCCCTGGTCGACTTGGAAGAACCGCTTCTTCAGGATACATGAAGTATCGGCTGTACCACCACTGTCTCGACAAGCTCGTAAGCACATTGTTTTGACATATCAGTTCGGCAAACAGGATCCTAATCGATGACGCCGGTTCGCTAAGACTTGCGTCTTTGGTTCACTCCGCCGTCATGCCGTCAACTGCCGGATGGCTGCACCCCAGAGTCGTACGGCGTCTAGTCGAAGACCCGCCGCATCGTGACAGACCGCATGGCGCACGAAACTCTAAACAATCCGCAAAGACCGCGGGATGCTATTGCCGATAGTGACTCCGGGTGACCCAGATTGGACTTGTTGCGGAACCCGACGGCCCCAGTTTCGTTCAGTTGACCACGCTGCTGGGTTTCACAGTTATATAGTTGCGGCCCATTTCGGCACACTTGGATGGAAATCTTCGAAATCGATATTGGAAAATCCGAGTAGACAAGCTGCCTCGGCTCGGCCGTCCGAGAGCTTGCTACGACGAGGCAAACCTGCATTCGGTAAGAATCACCCCGAACCCATCGACATCACACCGAAGTGTGTACACCTCAAGAGATGTGATACAAGGTTTGGAGGGTCGGTGAAGAAAACCGCACTTGGCTCGGCTGGACCGGGTTCAAACTCAGTCCTTCGGCGCTAGCATGAGCACATATTCCCTCGTGCTCGAGCCGAACTGAATCATGTCTTTGTCCTTTAGCTCGAGGTACCGACTTTCAGGCACCTTGTCGTCGTTGAGACGCGTGCCGTTGGCGCTCTCCAGGTCGATAAGGTATGGCTTTACACGCCCAATCTTGTCGCCATATTCGTTTCGTTTCTCCGTGTACCGGAACTGAATAACGGCGTGCTGCTTGCTGATGCTTGGATGCTCGGCCAAGAGATCCACCACGGCCGAATCTCTGCCTACCAGCCAACAGCTGCGCGTGCTCAGTTCGATGGTATCGACGATGTCTGGGCCCTTGAAGACAAAAAGTTTCCATACGTCCCTCGGGGCTGGCTTCCGGGCCTCGGGTGGCTCGTGATATTTGAGTGTGACCGTGGTGCCATCGGCTTGAGTTACCGCGTTGGATGCGGCGGCCAGGAGCCCACTATTTCCAAAGTTGGGTTTCTCAACCGGCTTTTCTGGCTCTTCGCCTTTGCTGATCGCAAAGGAGTCGGTCTGTGACGGAAGGGGACCCCGGCGTCTGATTAGGCTCCGGTCTGCATCGGGATTCATGGCACCTTCTCTGTCCGCAGCTGCAGAATCGCTTCGGCCATCTTGGCGGTCTCGAGGGCGATGGCGCTTCTCGGTTCTTGATCCTCCATCTTTGTCTCTTTCCTCCTCTTTTTCTCGGTAGCTCCGCTTGCCCGGGCGGCGGTCCTTGTCTCGTTTTTCCTTCTCGCGATCTCTGTCTCTATACCCTTCTCTGTCACTCCCCTTCTCGCGGTCTCTGGAGCGCGATCGGCGATCTCTCAATTTGGGCGACCTGGACCTGGAGCGCCTGCTAGAACCTCGGTCCCTTGAGCGACGTCGAGAAGTGTGCTTTTCCGAAGGTTCGTCTCGGTGGCGCCTGTCTGAGCTATATCTACCCTCGTGGTCCTCGTCGTAGTCCCTTCGATGAGACCTGCGATCGTTGCGATGGTCGGAGCTCATTGTGAAGGTGGGCCAAAGTGATGATCGGCCGTGCTGTCAGAATAACCGTGGCAATATTCATCGGTGTATCCGAGCTCCAGATTTGCCCAGATTTGCGCTTGGGCGAATGGCGGAGTAGGTAGTGTCGCGATGGCAAACTTGAGATGGAGCTGTTCTGGTCAAGCTGCAGGGCGCTTCGTGGGGCAAATTCGGCACCAGCTTTTGCCGACTTTTGCAGCACGCTACGGCGGAAAGCTGACAGTGACACACTGGGCAAAATCGCTGGGCAAAAGCCTGGAAGCGGGAGGACCGAATGACTCCCTTGGGATTACCTAATCCGGGCCCTGCTGTCAGTCAGTAGCAGGCCGGCGGGCTACCTAGCCAGGCTGTTGGCTGCCAAGCAAAGTCCTGCGTCTTCACACGCCGCTCGCCTGACCAACTCCAACTCCACTCTCTTCCCGGAATCAGTCGGTCGTCTTCAACCATCCCTCGCTTTCGCTGGCAGCAATAAACGACTTCCGTGCCCTAGTGTCTTCTTCTTCCTCTATATCGTCTCTTGTTTTTCGAAAGCAAACTTCCGCGCGCCCTGCGTTTGCTCCGTCGGTCTGACGCCACAAACGCTCCTGGCTGTGCCACTCCCTCACGAACCCAAGTTCCGCCCCACGCTCGACCCCTCGGGCTGACCGCCGGTGCTTGTTTGTCCTCGAAGGCAGCAACAGTCGCTAGGACAGCGCCGAGTCACTTGTCCGTTGTTTAGCACTCAACACTGCGTCATCTTGTGTTTGCAGCGGCGAGCCACGCGCGGCCCGAGCATCTGCTTTAAGCCGCCACCATTCCACCCACAACTCGAAAGCGGAAAGCCGCTGAGGCGACGATATCCTCCTCGACCATTCTCCCCAAAAAGAGGATTATCGCCTCAGCCGGCCCGGAAGCTGCACCTCCAACACCCCTCACCACGGCATCACACAATATGGATTCAGATGACGACTTCATGTCGGCCGTCTCTAGTGAAGATGACGTCCTCCCGGATGACAGCGAAAATGAAGACATGTCGGACGCCGAAGGTAAGCCTTCTTTCTTGAACATAAATGGACTAAGCTAACGCTCGATGCTGCAGACTTTGACTTTGACGACGAACCGGATCCCGACCTAGGGATGTCAAAGGACTTTGGTGTCAAGAAGAAGGTTCCCTTTGACATTAACTTCAAGGTGTTCCATCCAAGCGACATTCAGAAACAGCAGGATGATCTGATAAACGAGGTCAACATGATTCTTGACATTTCAAAAGAGGAGGCTGCCATATTACTCCGGCACTTCCGATGGAACAAGGAGCGCTTATTAGAGGACTCGATGGACAAGCAACGACAGGTGTTTGAGGCCGCTGGTCTCGCTCAGACGTCGGCCGGCCCTCCACGACTTGAGACCATCCCGGGTTTTGTCTGCGATATTTGCTGCGAGGAGGGCGAGGGATTACAGTCCTTCGCAATCAAGTGCGGTCACCGATACTGTGTCGATTGCTATCGTCACTACCTGTCGCAGAAGATCAGGGGAGAAGGCGAAGCGGCGCGCATCCAGTGCCCTGCCGACGGGTGCAATCTAATCATCGACTCCCGGTCCCTAGATCTGCTCGTTATGCCCGAACTGACCGGCCGGTATCATGAGCTGCTGAACCGCACGTATGTGGAGGACAAGGACACGCTGAAATGGTGCCCGGCTCCGGACTGCCAGAACGCCATCGAGTGTGGCGTGAAGAAGAAGGAGCTGGACAAAGTGGTGCCCACAGTTGCTTGTGATTGCGGCCATCGCTTCTGTTTCGGCTGTATTCTCAACGACCATCAGCCGGCGCCGTGCGAGTTGGTGAAGAAATGGCTCAAGAAGTGCGCGGACGACTCGGAGACTGCCAATTGGATCTCAGCCAATACCAAGGAATGCCCGAAGTGCAATAGCACGATAGAGAAGAACGGCGGCTGCAACCACATGACGTGCAGGAAGTGTAAGCACGAGTTCTGCTGGATGTGCATGGGGTTGTGGTCGGAGCATGGAACCAGTTGGTACAGCTGCAACCGGTTCGAGGAGAAAAGTGGGACAGAAGCTCGCGATGCGCAAGCTAGATCCCGCGTATCCCTCGAGAGATATCTTCACTACTACAACCGCTATGCGAACCACGAACAGTCTGCCCGGCTTGATAAGAACATTTACCAGAAGACTGAGACCAAGATGGTACAGCTTCAAAAGGAATCGGGCATGTCCTGGATCGAGGTGCAGTACCTCAACTCGGCCTCGCAGGCTCTTCAGACGTGCCGCCAAACGCTTATGTGGACGTACGCGTTCGCCTTTTACCTCGCGCGCAACAACCTTACCGAGATTTTCGAGGACAACCAAAAGGACCTGGAGATGGCGGTCGAGGCTCTGTCGGGTATGTTTGAGAAGAATGTGACGGAGCTATCGGACCCCAAGCTCAAGGTCGAGATCATGGACAAGACTGCGTATTGCAACAAGAGGCGCATCATCCTCCTGGAAGATACGGCTGCGAATCTGGCAGAAGGTATGGAAGATATCCCTCCTTTGACTCGAGCGGTACTGACTGTTACTAGGCCGGTGGACTTTCAACGTTGAGCTTACCAGCGGAGCAGCTGCCAGCTCGAGCCATCGGCGCTGAGGAATCCCCTTGGGTTTTAGTGAATATGCGTTTCGCTTTTCACTTCAATCTGACTCTTCGGATGCCTCATCACCTTAGTCGGACTGCGGGTAGAGTGGGGATGTCGCTGGCAGCAGTGCCGAGACATATCGGACAAAGTATTTTTTTTTGAGCTGAGCGCGGAAGGAATCTGACCAGTGGTCAGATAGGACTGCATCTTTGTTGCATGGATCCGGGCACACGGGAGGAGTTTTGCGCGGTTTTGGGCCATGGGAGAGTACTCGGTAGACGGGACGGGGCTGGGACAGAAAGCGAGGGAGGATGGTTTGGGACTTTGTTTTATGCTTTTCGCCTCGTTTATCATAGTTTTGGCGAGCTCCGTCGGGAACACATAGAGTTCTGAGCTTTACAATTTGGAGGCTCACGGGCCATGGACAGCATTGCTTTTCCACAAGATGATACCCAAGTTGGGTGTTCCGGGGACGGATGGGGCGAAGTTGGGTTGTGCCACGAAGCAAGCGGCGTCCGGGATGTTCCCGGGTTGGGAGGTGCCAAGATGGGCGACCCTCGGGCTCGGGTGCTTTGGTCGGGCGGTTGGAGCCGATGTGATGATTCCTCTGCGCATTCAAGAGCAGCCCTTATGGGGCCTCGTACCTAACCGACAAACTTTCAATGATTGGACTGTAAGGTAACTAATTGGTCATTTGAGAGATGAGAAAAACACCATTCTACGCTCTGTGCCAATGGGTGTAGTTGAACTTCAACGTCTGAAGCCATTATCCGCCGTGCCCTGGTTTCCCCGCGTTCCGGAGGATGAACCGCCCAAAATGGCGGGGGGGGAAACATCACAGGGCCTCGTCTGCCGAGACGCCATTCCGGCGAGCGGAGTGCAGCCGGGGACCGGCATTGCGTCGGCCGTTGCCGGCTAAGCAACCCAGGGGACATTGTTGGAATTGAAAGAATTTAGCGCTTGCATTTTTGTTTTCTTTCCTTGTTGTCACTTTTGTCTCTGTTCCTCTCTCTCTCTGTTCTCCTTTCCTGGCACCCCTTTTTTGCCTGAGTTGAGCTGCCCCGCGTCGCTTTCCCGTCGCCGAGACATCCCCGACGTTACCTTGGTAGTTTTGGTAACCCTCGAATACCCGCTCCCTCCCTTCGTTGTCCGATCGTCGCAAAGAAAGTCAAGATGCCGTCGGTAGCATTGTGTGCGCGGACGTTGAGGGCGTATGCCAGGCACGGATCCAACGTATGTCTTTTTTTTTCTGTTCTGCCCATCCTCCGTTCTGTGTTCTGACGGGGAGGAATTAATAGCATGCCGCCCTCTTCGCGCGCGCCTTCTCGGCGACCTCGCGCCGGGCCGAGATCAACAAGGTCTTTCCCTCGGCCACCGCCGCGCTGGAGGATATGAAGCCCAACACGACCCTCCTCTGCGGCGGCTTCGGCCTCTGCGGCGTGCCCGACACGCTGATCGACGAGGTCCTCAAGAAGCCGGAAATCACGGGCCTCACGGCGGTCTCCAACAATGCCGGCACCGACAATTCCGGCCTCGGCAAGCTTCTCAAGACCAAGCAGATCCGCAAGATGATCGCGTCGTACATTGGCGAGAACAAGACGTTTGAGAGCATGTATCTCACCGGAGAGGTCGAGCTCGAGCTGACGCCCCAGGGCACGCTGGCGGAGCGGTGCGCGGCGGGCGGGAAGGGGATCCCGGCTTTCTATACGCCCGCCGCGTTCGGCACCGTCGTGCAGACGGGCGAGCTGCCGCTGAGGAATAACCCCGACGGCACGCCGGCGCAGTTCTCGTATCCCAAGGACGTCAAAGTGTTCAATGGCAAGAGCTACCTGCTGGAACACTCCATTGCCGGCGATTACGCTTTCGTGAAGGCGTACAAGGCCGACCGGCTCGGTAACTGCCAGTTCCGCCTCGCTGCCAACAACTTCAACGGCGCCATGGGCCGCAACGCCAAGATGACCATCGTCGAGGCCGAGCACATCGTCGAGCCGGGCGAGATCCCGCCCGAGGCCGTCCACCTCCCGGGCATCTACGTCAAGCGCGTGATCCAGAGCACGGCGGCCAAGAACATCGAAAAGTTCACCTGGGCCAAGGACGACAAGGACGCCGAGGCGGACGCGAAGAAGGTGCTGGGGACGGGCGACACGGCGGCCAAGCGCGAGCGCATCGTGCGCCGGGCCGCCAAGGAGTTCCAGAACGGCATGTACGCCAACCTGGGCATCGGCATGCCCATGCTCGCGCCCGGTTTTGTTGGTGAGGACGTCGAGGTGCAGCTGCAGAGCGAGAACGGCATCCTCGGCCTGGGCCCTTACCCGCGCAAGGGCGAGGAGGACGCCGACCTGATCAACGCCGGCAAGGAGACGGTCACGCTCAAGCCCGGCGCGAGCGTGTTCGGCAGCGAGGAGAGCTTCGGCATGATCCGCAGCGGGCGCATCAACCTCACCATCCTCGGCGCGATGCAGGTTTCTGCCACCGGCGACCTGGCCAACTGGATGCTCCCCGGCAAGGTCAAGGGCTTCGGCGGCGCCATGGACCTCGTGAGCAACCCGAGCGCGACCAAGGTCGTCGTGACGATGGAGCACACCGACAAGAAGGGGAATCCCAAGATTGTCAAGCAGTGCGCTTTCCCGCTGACCGGCAAGGCCTGCGTGTCGCGGATTATTACCGAGTTGGTGAGTTTTTAGTCTGAACAAAACTGAGAGAAAGAATGATGTGCTAACAGTGATGATAGGGTGTGTTTGATGTTGACTTTGCCCATGGTCTGACCCTCATCGAGATTGCTGATGGTGTCACGGTCGACGAGATCAAGAGCAAGACCGAGGCGCCGTTCCACGTGGCTGAGGACCTCAAGCCTATGCTCTAGGTGACACACAGAACAGATGTATAAAGGGGCGTTTGGGTAGCAAAACATTTCGTAATGTCAAGATCGGGAGGGGGGCATGTGTATATCCGTTTTCTTGTTGGAATAGTTGAGAACACCTTGTACGCGTACGGCGGTGTTTTACCAATATGGCATTTCATAGCGATCATTAAATACCAGGGAATTTTCATTGTTGAGAGAATCTACAAGTACAGCTACTACCTTCCTTCAGCATGAGCAAGTCCCGCAAGAATCAGGTGTCTAACCCCGTCCCGAATCAAAATGCGGATTTCCCGTGCCCGCCTCCTTGCCCAGCACATTGTCCGCCAGCGACACCGACGTGCCGGTATTGTCCGGCTCGACATAGAGCTCCTTGACCTTGCCGTCCTCGACGATCATGCTGTACCGCTTCGACCTGTCTCCCCCAAAGATGGCGCTGCCGTCAAAGGCGAGGTCGAGCGCGCGCGTGTACTGGCCCGACGGGTCGGCGAGGAAGCGGACCTTTTTTTTGTGTTCAATCATCAGCTCAACTCCTTTTTAAAAACAATTGGGGGGGGGGTTTTGTTACTTACACCCAAATCACCAGCTGGATCCAGCGTTTCACCCCATGCTTTCATTCTACACATTTCCACCCACCACACATGTCAGCTATGATTACTTCCTAATGAGGAGGAAAAAAGAAAGGGAGGGGGGTGGGGGGTATTACACAAAAGCATCATTGACGGAAATCACCGCCAGAGTATCAAACTCCTTGGTGCGCGGGTGGCTCAGGAAGCTAGGGATGTGCTGGGCCGAGCAGGCGGGCGAGAACGCAGCGGGGACGCCGAGGATGATCATGCGGTTTACTTTGGACGCCTCGTCGGCGAGGTTGACCTTGTTCCCCGGGGAGGACTCGTGGAGGACGCCTTCGAGGGAGGGGAGCGGGTCGCCTTTCTTGATGAGGCGGCGCGGGGTGGTGTGGAAGGCCCTGGTCGAAGAGGGAAGGGCGAAGCGCCGGGCGGCTGTTCGGAGGGACATGGTGATGATTTATTTGTTGGAGGTTAATTGAAGGGATAGCAATTGGGAAGGAATTGATAGGGGAGTGGTGTTAGAGCTTAGGGAGGAGGTTGAGGTTGAGGTTGATTGAGGTCCAAGCTGCTCTCAACTCCCAGCGGTTGAATTGGAAAGCAGGGGTGGTGGTTAACTAGCTGGCTGGGGAGTGTAACCTCATCAACCGCTCGGGGCCAATTGGCGTTTCGGATGACATCATCACGGAGTTCTCAGTTAATGCAGAGGTCCTGTTCGATTGGTCCTTGGAGACACAATAACTCTTTTCTGTAGGCAAATGGCTGTTGCATACGATGAGCTACTGGATTGAGGAGTTCTGTAAGAGTTAAAACATGGAGAACATGAAGGGGAGAAAGAAGAGAGCTTCGCAAGCTCGCCTTCCAGGTCCTGAGCTTCGGACTTCGCGTTAACCCTAACCCAGCTGAGCTTCTTCGAAGGTACACTATCATGCAATTCAAACCATCGTCGCATTCCCTCGAGACTCTTCTTTCACCAAGTACAAACATATGCAAAAAAATGACAACAAGGGCCATCTGGTACGTAACCGGCACCAAGAAATCGCCGCACGGCACCCTCTACATCAACTGCAACGTCAAACCTGGCGCCAGCAAATCCCGAGAAGGCATTGCCGCTGTTGACGATGAAGCGATCGAGGTCTGCGTGAGTGCACAAGCACGCGAGGGCGAGGCAAACAAGGCTGTGATCAAGTTGCTCAGTGAGGTAAGATATTCAGATATCTACAATACAACTACCCTTAATGCGAGGGTCTAATATTGCTAGGTCTTGAGTCTCCCTAAGTCAGACCTTCAAATCACCCAGGGCCATAAGTCGCGAAACAAAACCATCGCCGTCGTCGGCTCGTGGGTGAGTTCCGGCGAGGAGGAGTGCCTGAAGCGAGTTCGTCAATATCTCGACGATGCTGCCAAGGCCTGAAGCCGGCCCGCCGTCTGATGCCAGGTTCCTGTTGCCAGTGTAATGGACTGGTTCCCGCGCCTCTCGGGATAAGAAGGCCGAGTTTTGGTACCGGAAACCCGCGGTGCTACTCGGCATGACACGGGGCATGTGACCCGTATATAAGTATACCACCAAGCCCACCCAGTGCATAGGAAATCGATGTAGCGAGGCACTATCAGCCATCATCACACACCGCGACCACGAGGCCGCGCGAGACCACTACCCCGCGTTCCTCGAGTCCCGGTGCCACCACGTCCTCCCCTTGAGCCCGACCCTCGAATTGACGGGGCCGGTACCCTGGACTGGCGTGAAGCTGGGGTCGGAGTCTTGAATTTGGGTGTTGGCTTGGAGGATGGCGGATTCTCAACGAACGACGTGTCGGTCGTCCTGTAGCAGTATTAGCACTCGGATCAACCAAGCAGCCTTTCACCAGACCACATACATAAACGTTGCTTCAATCTCCGTCTCCCCAGCAGTTCTCCCAGTCGCATGTGACCCTTCTGGACAGCTCGTCAGCTTCGTCACTAGACGGTCGCAAAACAGCTCACCACCCTGCTCCTCCTGCTGCTTCGCCCGCCGGAACGACTCTGCAAGCGGCCCCTCAGGGAAATCAACACAAAACGCATTCATATTCAGGCCGTACAGAAAGCTGGCGAAGCTCTCACTAAAGCGCGCCAGGCTCTCGTGCATCAGCTGGAAGTGCATCATGTTGGCCTCGAGGTCGGCCATGGCATCCGAAAGCTCGGCGAATGCCGGCTCGAACGTGTTGAGCGGGAACGGCGCATCCCCGGACACGCTCTCCCGCGCCGAGTCACGGAAGGACGACCGCGATGAGGGCCGCAGCGGTGTCGTGGGCCGCGAGGTGCGCGTCCTCGATGTCGACCGCGCACGCTTCGTGCTGGAGTCCCGATTAGAGCTCGGCATTCTTAGTAATGTTGTTTTGCGTGGGGTAAGTGCGGCTCCGTCGTTCGTTTTTCGGTGGAATTTATTGAAGGGGGATCGTGTTGTTTACTCGCGATTTGGCAATGTCAAGCCTGTCGCAAACGCGAGCTGCCCCGCGACGATAAATAAGTGGCACGTGCGCCATTCAGCGCCAGAGCGGGACAATGAGGGGCACCAATTCAGCGAGTCATCCCCCGACAATGCGCCAAGCACACGGCGGGGACCATGACCCCTCTGCCAATTTGTTCAACTTTTTCGTCAGTTTTCGATGCAGAGCCCGACATCATGGTAACGGGATAATGGAGATTTTTGAGTTGTCTAGGAATCCAGACTGAGCTCCATTTTGTTTAGAGGTACGGGAATACTGCAGTAAGACTCGACTTTTGCGGTGCCTTGAGAGCCCCTGTTCGCCAACTTGGTTAGGCGGCGTAGCAGCGTCATCACCTCCCGGCGAGCATTTCCAAGACTTGATCTCCAGAACCCACATCTTTAGTTCTAAATACAGCTTCTGTTGGGTACCCAGACAGCCATTGTCGAGACCGCCAATCCAGCATACCAGCCCAACAAACTCGCCGTCAGTCCATCGCCTGA
This sequence comes from Echria macrotheca, assembly GCA_030411725.1. NCBI lineage: Eukaryota > Fungi > Ascomycota > Sordariomycetes > Sordariales > Schizotheciaceae > Echria > Echria macrotheca. The sequence continues at coordinate 1,725,428 of MU839831.1, read as the reverse complement.
TCCCTAGGCACAATCCATCGGGGTCCTTGAACACTCCGCTGCCTCCTGGAAAGCTGTCCAATACTGCTCCGTCGAGCTGACACGGATAGCCCGGGACGGCCTGTCTTGCCATTGGCTGGTCAATGGGGCTGTAGTTCCAAGACTGAAGAGCGCCTGTACCTCGCACTGGCCGGACACCGACCTGCGGACCCTGTGGGAATGTGGGATGCGCGCGAGCCGTTCTTGTCGAGATAATTCCCTATGCGCCCCTCGCCGTCTCTCGTTTTCCTTCATCCCGCAGCGCCTGTTTTTCGTCAGAGTTTGACCGTCGCCAAGCCCGCGCTCCAGCCAAAGGTTTTGCAGCCCATCGTCTGGACCTGTCGCTCGACTCCCGCGATCCGAAGTTTCTGTTTGTCTTCGGCGGGTCACTGGAGAGCGGCAGCGCGATATCAACCAGCCAGACCGGGTCAAGACTCTGGCGGACCTAGGCCACATCCTCGCGGCAACAGAGCCCTTGGCGCCTCCGCGGGCAACGTTGTCGGACTTCTCGTCATCTTTGGCATAGGAGTCGGTCTAGGCTTTACTGCGCTCACCGGCGTCCGGCGCAAAGCTTCTTCCAAGCGCGCATCACGCGACAGCTCGACCGAGCAAGCCAACGACATGTCGGCTGAGATCGCCCCGGGACGGCCCGGAAACTTAACTCCGGACCAAGAAGAGAAGCTCAGGCGCCTATGGCAGCTCGTGTTCCAGGTCTGCGGCGTGAGCCGTCCGGAGAATGGGGCCGAAGCCGCACCCGCACCTTCTCAGGCCTCGGGTACCCCTGACAACAAGCCTGAGTCCCCGAATAAGACGAAAAAGGGACGCCTGTCCATGTTCCGCCGGAGCAGGAAAGACTCGGATGCCGATTCCACCCCGGCAGCAGCAGCGAGCGGGCCGGCGCCGACGGTGGTCCTGACGCCCGCCAAGGACGGCGGAGAGGACGACAAGTACGGGCAGACCAAGCACTTTTACGACACGCTGGCGAGCCAGTCGCCCGAGTCTATCCGCGCCACTATCTGGAGCATGGTCAAGCACGATCACCCGGACGCTTTGCTGTTGCGGTTCCTGCGGGCGCGCAAGTGGGACGTTGAGAAGGCTCTTGTCATGCTTGTCTCTACCATGAACTGGCGCGCGCAAGAGATGAAAGTCGACGATGACATCATGCGCAACGGTGACGAGGCAGCCGCCGAGGCGGAGAAGGACTCGAGTGATCCTGTCCGGCAGCGGCTGGGCCATGATTTCCTGCAGCAGGAGAGGATAGGCAAGAGCTTTGTTCATGGCACTGACAAGGCTGGGCGGCCTATTTGTTTTGTGCGGGTGCGGCTGCACCGGCAGGGCGAGCAGGTTGAGGAGAGCCTGGAGAGGTATACTGTTTACCTTATTGAGACGTGTCGGTACCTGTTGAAGCCGCCCGTCGATACTGCGGTAAGTTGTTTGATCATTTGTTGAGTCCTGACTGACCAGCCAACAGACGATTGTGTTTGACATGACCGGCTTCTCACTTGCCAACATGGTAAGCAATCCATACAGGGACTACGGTTCCATCTGATCATAACTAACTATTCTCCAGGATTATGCGCCTGTAAAATTCATGATCAAGTGCTTCGAGGCAAACTACCCGGAGTCGCTTGGAGCCGTTCTAGTCCACAAAGCCCCATGGGTATTCCAAGGTAGCTCACAATTTCACTTTGTTCGAAATCACTTAGCTAAAACAAGAAACGCAGGCATCTGGAAAGTCATCCGCGGTTGGCTCGACCCTGTCGTGGCCAACAAGGTGCACTTCACCAACAACGTCAAGGAGATGGAAGAATTCATCGCCCCGAAACAGCTACCCAAGGAGCTCGACGGCGAAGAGGACTGGGAATACGCCTTTGTCGAGCCGGTCCCCGGCGAGAACGAGCGGATGAAGGACGTCGAGACGCGCGACAAGCTACTCGCCGCCCGCGAGGTTCTGGTCAAAGAGTTCGAGGACGCCACGGCGCAGTGGATTGCGCATCCCGACGGCGAGGAGGGTGAGACTCTCAAGACGAAGCGGGCTGAGCTGGCCGGGCGGCTCAGGGAGGATTACTGGAATCTGGATCCGTATGTGCGCGCAAGGTCGTTTTATGATAGGACCGGTGTGTTGCTGCCGGGGGGTGTGCTTGATTTCTATCCGGAGCAGACGAAGAAGAAGCAACAGCAGCAGCAGGAGAGCGAGAAGGTGGCGGAGATTACTAATGGGGTTGCGGCGGTTGCGATCCAGACGTCGGCTGACGATGTGGATTAGATACTGTGATATTCTCTCTCTCTCTCTTCTCCTAGACCTTTGTTGTGGCTGGTTGGCTCTTTGATAAAACTACGTTATACATGGCTCCCTGGAAATACAAACGATGGCCACCTATTGGGTATAGGGGCAGATACAAATGCGTCCTCTCCCGCACTCGATCAGACCTTGGCCTTGATCTCCTCAAACAGCGCCTTGAGCTTGTCCATGTCCGTCTTTTGTTGCGGCCAGCCGATGATCAGGCCCTCCTCGGGATTGGGCTTCGGGATCTAGTTTTTCGGTCAGAAGAGCAGAAGATTACAAAATAGACTGAGAGCTTTTTTTTACCATGTGCACGTGGACCTATTAAACCGAATATGTTAGCTAATCCAAGTTTAAAGGGGAACCGGGAGGGAGGGGGGATGTACATACATGTCCAACCTCCTGGTGCGCGCCCTTGCCGTTGTTCTGGAGGATGTTGAATTCTTGTGCGCCCGTCGCGAGGGCGAGTTTCTTTGCTACCGGCTAATGTTTTTTTTGTTATTCGTTGGTTATTTATGGGGGAGGGAGGGGGAAAGCGGCGTTACCAGGAGCTCGGCGAGGTGGTCGTCGGGGATGTCGGTTAGCTTCTCGCCGTGGACTTTGGGGATGACGAGCTATTCGCAAAAAAGATTTTGGGTATTAGCGAAGCCTGGGAGGTTTAGAACTAGGCTGTAATGGATGGAAGGCGTACAGCATGGCCGCGACTCAGGGGCTGGATGTCTAGGAAGGCGAAGGTCTTGTCGCTTTCAAAGAGCTTGAAGGAGGGGATCTCGCCTGTTCTCTCTCTTGTTAGTTGTCTCTCTCTCTCAATCCAATTGGGACAGGACGTGCCCTTGACGATCTTGCAGAAAATGCACGATGCCATCTTGCTTGCCATGGAGGAATATTTCTGTGGTGGAACGGAGGAAAAAAAGGGGGAACGTGGTCTGACGTAGATTCCGGGCGGGAGCTTCTTTGTAGGGGAGCGTAATCGCGATTCGGACCGCGTTCCGCTGCCCGCACGACGCGGGAGTTGGGGCGGGGTAGAGAACGCCGAGGGACGCCGAAGGAGAACTGGGCTTCAAGTTACTGGGGATTCTGCTTATACAGCTGGATCTACGGATAAGATCTTGTTTTTGTATATTCAAGGATATTTTTATGGATATCTGCGCAGATTCTCTTTTTCTGTCTTGCCCCGAGCTTGGAGGTGTAGACGGCGGTACGTCTCCATCGGAGCTCACTTTCAAGCTACTTGGTAGAGGCTGACAAGCCTCTCGACTTGTATTGCTGTCCCAAGCACAGCACCAGGCATATAGACGGCTATTTTCTGTAATAACTGCACCTCATAGAATGATTTAGTAATAAAACTGTCGGTTCTTAGCCTCATTAGCTTTCTGGGACTACGCCTGTCGCCGTGCTAGAGTCACTACAAAGTCGCCCCGTAACACCAGCGCCGCCGCAAGTGACTGGCGCGGCTCCCGCTGCAACCGCCAGGCTGCTGCCCCGCCCCCGCCATCATTGGCCCAACGACATCATCGCCGGGCGCATTGCTCAGAAGCTGCTCGTCGCAAACCATATCACCAGATCGCCCAGAGCCTGACCATCCTTCTCGGGTCCCTAGTTCTCTCCTCGTCCCTCCAACTCCAAGTCTGCTCCTCCAAACATCCAGATACACCCAGAAAACCCCAGACGACCCCCTCACCACTACAAACACCACAACCCACTCCGCGCAAAACCATGTCAGGCTACCGAAGCACACCCCTCTTCGGCGGCGCGCTGTACTGCGACCTCCCAGAGAAGTTCGCCGACGTCAGGTAATACCTCCCTCTCCCTTCCTTCACCTTCCCCTTCCAACTCAACACACGCTAACCTCCCCATCCCCAGCAAACTGCGCCAAGTCCCCGACAACCAAGAAGTCTACATCGACAAAGACGGCTTCACCAGCATAATCTTCGACATAACCGAGCGCGTCGGCCCCGCCGGCGGCGGTCTAGAGACCGACGGCCGCGCGCTGACCACACATCTCGAAGAACTAGTCGGCGACGACGCCGACACGGTCAAAGTGTGGAACACGACCGAGACCCAATTCACCCACCTCGAGTTTGTTTCTTTCTCCCCTTCCCCCTCCCCCCTCCCCACCCCATTATCTGACAAAAACAAAAAAAAGTGAGGAAATCCCAGCCTACACGCTCATCGCAACCCAAACAACCCCAAAATCCGAACGCTCCTCCTCCACGCCCGACTTCACCGCGCTCATCCTCACGCTCGTCCGGCTGGAAAAAGAATCGACCGATGTGCTCATCACCATCAACGTGCCGCATATCCAGGGCGAGTATGACGAGGACGAGGTCGACCTCGCGCTCGGGAAGCAGGGCGAGCTGATTGGCGATGCGGTTGAGTATGCGGCCAAGATATGGGGGACTTTTGAGGTCAAAGATTGGAATCTGTTCAAGGAGATTTAGTTGGGGTTTCTCTCTCTCTCTCTCTCTCTCTCTCTTTGGTACCAAGCGAGGAGGGTGGTGGGGTTTTGCTTCTTCGTGATTGTTTGAATATCCGGTGGGATGGGTTATTTGCGAAAGGTTTGGTTTGAGGGGGGACGGTTCTACCATGTGCCTCTTGTGTTAGGTATGACTGGGTCGGTCGGGAGGAATAGATCGAGGTAGGACTGCTCAGGAGAAAGGATAACGCCGTGCATGATCATGATCCACTAGGTATTAAACCTACATCCAGCTCAGCTGGAATCTACCATAGCCATGTATGTAGAAAAACCAAACAGCTAGCTTTACAGGGGTATCTGTGCAGTGAGCAAATGCATCCTAACCAAAGTCGCTCTAATCTCGCCCGACAGTAAGCTCCCCCACGCCGTTCTGTATACCCTCAACCGAGTCGCTCGGCGTCGGAGTGGCCCGGCCGCCCTGGCGCTGCGACCACCGGCTAGCGACCATCTTCATGATATCCTTCTGCGGACTCTTCGGATTCTCCTCCCTCACCCTCTTCATCTCCTCCTTCATAAACTTCTGATACTCGCTCGGCTCCTTCTTCTTTCCGTCGCCCCCATCTTTACTGGCAGCCCCCCCCTGACCCCTAGGCACGGGCTTCGTCTGCCTCAGCTCGCCCTTGCAGGTACCGCACCGATGGCGGTCCGGATGGATGCTCTTCGAGTGCCGCTTGTACTCCATCGCGCAGTCGGCGCACTGCCACACATATTTAAAATCAATGTCGTACGAGTGCTTGGTGGTGACCTCGATGCCGCGGTCGCCGAAGGCGCGCGAGCACTTGGCCGCCCACGCCTTGAACTCGCGCCCGTGCGGGTTCGTCGTGATGCCGGATACCATGAAGTTGGCCAGGTGGCAGAACTCGTGCGCGACGACGTTTAGCAGGCGGTGCTCGTCGTCGATTACCTTCTCGGCCAGCTCGATCGATGCGTGGTGTTTATATCGGACCGTCGACGTTTCCGATGACGTGTGGGGCGTGCGCAGCGTTTCGCGTTTCCAGTTCGCTCGTCCGGCTGTCGTGTTGAGCTTGTTCGTCCAGATCAGCTTGATACCCCCCGTGGACGCGGCGAGCTCAGAGAGTTTGCCGTCGGTGATGGACTTGTCCAGTTCTTGGAGAAACGCGGCGGCCAGGTCGTGTTTGGACTGCTCAAACGCTTTTTTGGCTTCCCGGGCGGAGGGGAGCTTCTGCTTCTTCTCGGTGGCTGGTTGTTTCTTGGCCGGACTGGCCTTGGATGGGTCGGGGAAGAGCTGTTTGCGCGGAGAGTGCTCATCGTTCCAGTCGTCCACAAACTCTTGGCTCCAAAACATGTCGGAATTGGGACGATGTGGCGTCGCGGGGATACGCGGGAGCTTCTTTGGTGAGACGAGGCCTGGTTTTGACTTTGGAGGCGTCCCAGGGGGCGTCAGCTTCGGCCGGAGTAGCTTCGTTGGCTCACTTTCGTCCAAGGAATCGATATCGATTCTGGCAGATGGTTCAGTGACTGACTTCAGGATGCAAGCGAGGACAGAGACTTACATCTTCAAACGGGAGAAAGTGTCTGTTAAATCCTTTTCGGCCAGATTGTTTGAGCCCTTTGATGCCGTTCCGTTTGTCTGGTTCGGGCCTACTGGTACCTTCGGTTGAGACCTCCCCTTTCCCGTGGTGTTTCCCCCAGACAGAGCCTCGGTCCTGGGTGGATGTCGTAACCTTGGCTTCGGGGGAGGTCGTGAAGGAAAATATTCGACCACCGAATCGTCGTCGTCGACAATGAAATCATCCAGACTGTTCTCGAACTCGGACCCCTCCGAACTGTCGGACACATCGCCGACCATCGACACATCCTCCGTGATGGTGACCTCCTCTTGAGCTGAGACATACTCGTCCTGGTCGTCTTGCTGTGCGGGCGTTGGTGTCGTCTTCGTGGGTTTGCTCGTCCTCGACCGTAATTGCACCCTGGGCTGTCGGGGTTTCCTTTCCTTTTCCTCGGCACAAAACTGAACGTCTCCCCCAACCCGTGTCGCATCGGGTGCCCATCCTCTGAGCAGCGTATTGTCGGAGATCGGACCGAGCTTTCTTCGCCTTACGGACGCCGGCGGTTTCGCGGACTTTTCGATCTTGGGCGGTGCTGGTGTTGCTGAGGTCCTGCTCGTCGCATTCCGTGCGGGTGCTTCTTTCCGCTGGAGCACAGTCGCCAAGTCGGGAAAAGATAGGTCTTCTTCGTCGCTAGAGTCGAGGACTATTGGCCTCGAAGATCTTGCCATGGTGGACCGATGCAAAGTGCCGCTCGATTGCTATAAAATAGTCCGCTTGCGAGCCTTTCGCCTCGTTACGACATCCAATTCGTGTTCAACGTTCTGTGCAGGTGAGGGGTGGGACGATTTGGGCGTGGGAAAAGTAAATCTGGGAGCCGTTGTCATGGGTGACCGGCAATCTCCGCTCCATGCGCCCCGCGTTCCGTCGCGCTTCACGAGTGACAGCTGCAGGCAGCTGGACTGGTCCTCTTGGCACCATCGAAGAGGGAGAACAAACGAATAGGGGCAACAAGTTGACCAAACTCATCAACGGCATCTGTAATCGTCTCATCTTGTCTGACAACCCCGTGGCATTTGCAGCGACACAACAACGTTTGTTCTGTTTGACAGAGCGCGCCGTACCACATCTGGGACACGCAGCGTGCATGTTGGAAGTGGGCTGTTCCAGCATCGACCGGATCCCTCATTTTTTGGGCCTGTTCCGAAAAGTTTATCGCATCCCGGTTCTGACAGGCAGCTGTCATCAGTCGGGAGAAGTCCTGTCGTGCATCTTTCGAGAGCAGGCGGTCTGCTGGGAGCTTGTTCTTGTTGGATGCCGACCGATGCAAGTTTCGGGACGCTTTCTGCGGGCGCAGCCGCCTAACTATCGGACACCGTGCCCAGCGCTACTGCGAGGCTTGCAGAAGATAACAGTCGATCGACGCCTCACCACGGATTACAATTCATGAATTTTCCAGGGGCCTTCTGATAGGAGTTAGGAGTTATCTATCTATTTGCAAAGGCGTCCGTTAGCAGCAAACCGAAGCTCGCTTCTGCCGGGATTTTGAGGAGAAAAGTCTTTCTGTCCAACGTATGGAACGAGTAAAAGCTGGCGTTACTATGTCTCAGCCCGACGTGTGACATCCATGGCGGTTTGGAAAATTCGAAAAATTACGAGGTGCATACTCTCCTAAATTTAGGCTGCCTCGACACGAGCATACCGAAAGGTTAAAGGATTGGGTTAGGAAACAAGCGCCCAAGGGCAAACAACGACTTCAGGCTATTATTCTTGGGGTGGCTACCAAAAGTATTCTGGAGTTGCAGCCATTGCCAGCCGGAGGCATGCTGATGGGATGCCATCCATCGGGTGGCCCTCCGGAACAGCCCCGACGCTGTCGGATCGTGGACCGGCCGCGGCACATCCCAATGCAGGTACCGGCTTTCCGGCGGCCGAGTCGGGGCAGTGGATTGCGTGGGCTGCGCTGAGCTGATCCAGGCTGGCCCTCTGAGTGGACGCATCACAAGCCCGCACCGCACCATGTTGCCGGTTCAGGCCGTCCTTATGGGCGGCGACAGCTCAGCGCGGGGGCTTGCTGGCCTGGTTACGCGGCCTCTTATCCCAAGCCCGAGAGCGGTCAGGTTTGGGCTCTTTCGCCCAGGCGTGGGAGGAAGCGGATGCCGCCCACACTGCAGCAGGGCACGACAAATTGCCAGCATCGTCATCGATATTGCTGGTGGGATGGATGGTGGACCCGTCAGCGAACCATCCCCCCTTTTCTATCTTGCTATCGTTCCTTGCAGACGGGGTGGGCATTTGCCGGTGTCACGGCGAACTTTAGCACCTCTCATGCGCTGGAAATAGATTGCTGGTTGGACAATCTGCTGTAACCAGGTCCCCAAGAGGCGTGGCCAGGGGTGTCATTCCTTTGGCACTGTGTTCGGAACATTCGGTTTCAAAGAGAACCAAGTCGCTGCTCGACACTTGAGTCTTTCTTTCCCTGGGAGGCCCGCAACATCAACCCACTTGGCAACCCACCGGCCGACAACGCACCAAAGAACAAAACGTGAGCGCTGAACCCATTGCCTGGGCTATCGCTGTGCGTCTGAGACAGCTTCGGGTGGAAACAGTAGTCACTGGTTGCAGCTCGTGTTGGTGGGAATTCTCGCCACTCCGTTGGTCGACGGTGGGCTGTCGCGGCCTGCGACCCGCTTGTGTCCGGATCCTGCAGCAGCGTGGAGCGCCAGCATGCTGTGTGTGTTGAAGGAAAATTCTTGAGCCTCGGAGGCTGGAACCAGTGCATGCTTCGTCTCCATCTCTTGAAAGCTGTCAGCTTGTCAATCAGCTGCCAAAACGCAATCGCCGCGAGCTTGGTTCCGCGATATCGCCATTGCTTTGCCGGAATGCGACCAAGTGGCTGGTGAATTGTTCTGGCCTTGTTCCTCTCTGCGTTTCCCTGATTTCTGTCCTTCAACGTCATGTCTGCTGGGCCGAACCAAGCTTTGGAGCCTCCCGCGCCGAACCATGTACCTTCGAGGTACCTCGAGGGCATCGAAGATCCCGGCAATCAGGGAGTTCCGGTACGGCAGCGTGGCGGAGCGGCCCACGCTGGTGCACTTGCAATTTCCTGGTCCAAGCCTGGATTCGACAGGTTTTCAGCCGACTTGACCCCTGTTGACTCCAGCACAGCGTCGCAGACGTGTTACCATTGGCCGGGCTCCTCAAAGTCAATCGAGATCGTGGCGCAAGCCGCTACCAAGTACCCGCTTGTACCGTGGACAAGGCGCACTGTCGATTGGTAACCTCTCATGCGGATCGCCGGACGAACGCAGGTGCCAAGGTCATTTACCTGGGCCAGTTCAGGAAAAAAAGCTCCAGAATCGAAGAGGCGGATCTCCCAAGACAGAATGATGCGGCGGTGACAGCTGTCTTCGCCATGGAGGAGATGTCAAACGGAGGCGAAAAAATTGGAATAAAATCGAGAAAGGAGATGCTTGACGACTGGGCGAGCTTGGCGACGGTAGTGAAGTGGTGATCTCGTGTTCTCTCAAACAGCAAGCACCGATTGGATCTGCTTCCACCGTGGAAGCACAGTACGCAGCTTCGACGCGATACCGTGCCTGCCCTGGTCGTCCACCCTCCCTTTTCGACAGCCCCTGGCCAATGCTTCCAACCACCCCAGCCAAGCCCAGCCAGCAAGCGACCGGTACTGGGCCCTGTCTCCTTCCGCGACGGACGAAACAAGCCCATCCATGAATGCCTCCTTTTTTCTTCATTTTCCTGGTTCCTTCCCCCCTCATCCTCAACCTCGCCCCGACCCTCTCCTCTTTTTTCCTCCCTTCACGCTCTCTTTCCCCCCTCTTGCCATCTCTCGTTTTGTTGTCGATTGTGCAGGAGCCTCTCTGGCGTTGCAGTCGCGGACTTTTGGGCCTGCACTGCCACACGTGAGGAATCGGAGCCCCGAGACGCCAGATTCCAGCCGCTGCGTGTCGAGACGTCGCCGAGGAACGACAAGCCCGTCGACGAGCCGAAGCGTCGAATCCAGTTCGCTACCCCATCAATCGCTTGACAACAGAAGGAAAGGCGGAAAGATCAGAAGTTGTTGCACAATCGGTCGCACTCGTCCTTTTTACGACGATTGCCGCGTTTTAAGTGTTGCGCACCGCAGGAACCGGCTGTTGTTTGGCATTGGCTGCAGTTGTCGCCCTCAGCATCCCCAAGCCAACGTTTTGTCTGCGCAGCCCCCACACAACCAATCGCGTTCTTCGCCCGTCGCTCTGCGCAGTCGTTAGATCAACAATCACGGACATAAACACGCGCAAAAATACACTCGCTACTGCTCGTCCCGTCGACCAAATTTAGTCTTACATTGTGGCCGGCCACTCTAACTCTAATTTCAACACCGCTTTCAGTGGCGTCTCAACAATTTTCTGGTAATTCGAGCTAGATATACGGTGCCGGATCCCATGCACCTCTGAGCAGGTTAGTACCTTTCCATGCACTGCGCAGCCGTCGTTTCGGTGCCCCATGCCTCCCACAGCGGCTGACTATTTTTTGGGCCAGACCGCCGCCCAGAAACATGTCCGGATATCAACAGGGCCAAGGCCACGGGCAAGGACAGGGCCAAGGACAGCACGACTACGACGACGGCTACGGCCACGCTCAGGGTCAAGGTCAGGGTCAGGGACACGGTCAGCATGGTGGGAATACAGATTCCTATTATCAGGACGACCAGCAGTATTACGACCAAAATGGATACGATGCTCGCGGTCAACACGGCGATGGATACTACGACGAATCGTGAGTGCACTTCCTTTGGCCGCAACGCCAGCCCTCATTGCTAACCCACTGGCAGTGGCTACTACAACGCAGATCCCAACAACCCGTATCAGCAGGATGGCGGCTACTACGATGGTCACGATCAGTACCATGACGACTACTACAACAACAACAACACCAATCATGGCGAACCCTACTACGACCAAGGTTACGACCAGGGCGGGTATGGGAACCGCGGCCATCGTGGCGGGTCAGAAGAGGATTCGGAGACATTTAGCGACTTCACCATGAGGTCTGACATGGCGCGTGCTGCCGACATGGACTACTACGGGCGTGGCGACGAACGCTACAACAGCTACAACGAGGGCGGCCAAGGCCAGCGAGGATATCGCCCTCCTTCGTCGCAGATTTCGTACGGTGGAAACCGGTCTTCAGGCGCTTCGACACCCAATTACGGCATGGATTACGGAAACGTGCTTCCTGCCGGTCAGCGTTCACGGGAGCCGTATCCTGCCTGGACGTCGGACGCTCAGATTCCCCTCTCAAAGGAAGAGGTAGAGGACATCTTCCTCGACCTCACCGCCAAGTTCGGTTTCCAGCGTGACAGCATGCGGAACATGTACGACCACTTCATGACGCTGCTCGACTCGAGAGCCTCGCGCATGACGCCCAACCAGGCGCTCCTGTCACTCCATGCTGACTACATCGGCGGTGACAACGCGAACTACCGTAAATGGTATTTCGCCGCCCACCTGGATCTCGACGATGCGGTCGGCTTTGCCAACATGAAGGGCAAGGGTCTGCGGCGAAAGGCCAAGAACAAGAAGAAGAAGGATACACAAAATGAGGCGCAGGCTCTGGAGGACTTGGAAGGCGACGACTCTCTCGAGGCTGCCGAGTTCCGGTGGAAAACCCGGATGAACCGTATGTCCCAACACGACCGCGTGAGGCAGATTGCTCTGTATCTGCTCTGCTGGGGCGAAGCGAACCAGGTCCGCTTCATGCCTGAGTGTCTCTGCTTCATCTTCAAGTGCGCAGATGACTACCTCAATTCGCCCGCATGCCAGAACATGGTCGAGCCGGTCGAGGAGCTCACGTTCCTGAACAACGTCATCACTCCGCTGTATCAGTACTGCCGCGACCAAGGCTACGAGATTCTGAACGGCGTCTACGTTCGTCGGGAGCGTGATCACAACCAGATCATCGGATATGACGACTGCAACCAGCTTTTCTGGTACCCCGAGGGCATCGAGCGGATTGTCCTGAATGATAAGAGCAAACTGGTGGACGTCCCTCCTGCCGAGCGGTATCTGAAATTGAAAGAGGTCAACTGGAAGAAGGTTTTCTTCAAGACCTACAAGGAGACTCGTTCGTGGCTCCATCTGTTGGTGAACTTCAACCGCATTTGGATCATCCATTTGACCATGTTCTGGTTCTACACTTCTTACAACGCCGAGACCCTCATCGTGCCAAACTACGAGCAGGAAGCCAACAATGGCCCGCCGGCCGCCGCCCTGTGGTCTCTTGCCGGTTTCGGTGGAGCTATTGCCTCGTTCATCCAGATTCTGGCTACTCTCGCAGAATGGTCTTACGTTCCTCGGCGCTGGGCGGGAGCTCAGCATCTTACCAAGCGGTTGCTCTTCCTCATTGTCGTCTTCATCATCAACCTTGGCCCTGGTGTGTACATCTTCATGCCGGCGGCCAATGTGGATGCCTACCTCGCACGGCAGAAAACGACCGTCTCGCTTGTCATCGGTATCGTCCACTTCTTCATCGCGGTGTTCACGTATATCTTCTTCTCGATCTTCCCACTTGGTGGCCTTTTCGGCAGCTACCTGACGAAGAACTCTCGGAGATACGTGGCCAGCCAGACCTTCACCGCGAGCTATCCTCGCCTGAGGGGCAACGATATGGCCATGTCGTTTGGCCTCTGGCTCGTCGTGTTCGGCTTGAAGTTTGGAGAGTCCTACATTTATCTGACGCTGTCGATCAAGGATCCCATCCGCTATCTCTCCATCATGAACGTCAGCAGCTGTCTCGGTGACAAGTTCCTGGGCAACAATCTGTGCAAGTACCAACCGCAGATCACGCTCGGCCTGATGATCTTCACGGACTTGATCTTCTTCTTCCTCGACACGTATCTTTTCTACGTCCTGCTGAACACGGTCTTCTCCATTGCCCGGTCGTTTTACCTCGGTGCTTCGATCATGACGCCTTGGCGAAATGTCTTCTCTAGACTGCCCAAGCGTATTTACTCCAAGATTCTCGCGACTACCGACATGGAGATCAAGTACAAACCCAAGGTGCTCATCTCTCAGATCTGGAACGCTATTGTCATTTCGATGTACCGAGAGCATCTTTTGGCCATCGACCATGTGCAGAAGCTTCTGTACCATCAGGTGCCTTCGGAGCAGGAGGGCAAGCGGACTCTCCGTGCGCCCACCTTCTTCGTCTCCCAGGAAGATCACTCGTTCAAGACGGAATTTTTCCCGGCGTACAGCGAGGCTGAGCGCAGAATTTCATTCTTCGCCCAATCTCTGTCGACACCGATCCCCGAGCCGCTCCCTGTGGACAACATGCCGACTTTCACTGTTCTGATCCCCCACTACAGCGAAAAGATTCTGCTGTCGCTCAGGGAGATTATCCGTGAAGATGAGCCGTACTCCCGTGTCACTCTCCTCGAGTACCTCAAGCAACTGCACCCTCACGAGTGGGACTGCTTCGTCAAGGACACCAAGATTCTGGCCGATGAGACATCTCAGTTCAACGGCGAAGATGAGAAGAACGAGAAGGATACCGCCAAGAGCAAGATTGACGACCTTCCGTTCTACTGCATTGGCTTCAAGTCCTCGGCTCCCGAATACACTCTCCGGACCAGAATCTGGGCTTCGCTTCGCTTCCAAACCCTGTACCGCACTGTCTCTGGTTTCATGAACTACAGCCGCGCTATCAAGCTGCTCTACCGCGTCGAGAACCCCGAGGTTGTTCAAATGTTCGGAGGCAACTCGGATAAACTCGAGCGCGAGCTTGAGCGTATGGCCCGCCGCAAGTTCAAGCTGTGCGTCTCTATGCAGCGCTACGCCAAGTTCAAGAAGGAGGAGATGGAGAACGCCGAATTCTTGCTGCGTGCCTACCCTGACCTTCAGATCGCGTACTTGGATGAGGAGCCGCCACTTGTTGAAGGCGAGGAACCGCGTCTGTACTCGGCACTGATTGATGGCCACTCGGAGATCATGGAGAACGGCATGCGTCGCCCCAAGTTCCGCATCCAGCTCTCGGGCAATCCCATTCTGGGTGATGGCAAGTCTGACAACCAGAACCACGCTCTCATCTTCTATCGCGGCGAATACATCCAGCTCATCGATGCCAATCAGGACAACTACCTGGAGGAATGTCTCAAGATCCGCAGCGTCCTTGCCGAGTTCGAGGAGATGAAGACCGACAACGTCTCTCCTTACACTCCTGGCGTCAAGAATGCCGTCCGAGATCCCGTCGCCATTCTCGGTGCCCGCGAGTACATCTTCTCGGAGAACATTGGTATCCTTGGTGATGTCGCTGCTGGAAAGGAACAGACATTCGGTACTCTCTTCGCCAGAACCCTGTCCCAGATTGGTGGCAAGCTTCATTACGGCCATCCCGATTTCCTCAACGGTATCTTCATGACGACTCGTGGCGGTGTCTCCAAGGCACAGAAGGGTCTGCATCTCAATGAGGATATCTACGCCGGTATGAACGCTCTGCTCCGCGGTGGTCGTATCAAGCACTGCGAGTACTACCAGTGTGGTAAGGGTCGTGATTTGGGTTTCGGTTCGATTCTCAACTTCACCACGAAGATTGGAACTGGTATGGGTGAACAGATGCTCTCTCGCGAGTACTACTACCTCGGAACCCAGCTGCCTCTGGACCGCTTCCTCTCGTTCTACTACGCCCATCCTGGTTTCCACTTGAACAACATGTTTATCATGCTGTCGGTGCAGATGTTCATGATCTGCTTGCTCAACATCTCGGCCTTGCGGAAGGAGACGATCGCCTGCGACTACAACCGCAACGTCCCGATCACCGATCCTCTGTTCCCCACCGGATGCGCGAACACGGATGCTCTCCTCGACTGGGTCTTCCGTTGTATTCTCTCCATTTTCTTCGTCTTCTTCCTGTCATTCGTCCCGCTTATCGTGCAGGAGTTGACGGAGCGTGGTGTGTGGCGTGCCTTCACTCGCTTCATGAAGCAGTTCTGGTCCCTTTCGCCCTTCTTCGAAGTCTTCGTCTGCCAGATCTACGCGAACTCGGTGCAGCAGGACATCACGTTCGGAGGAGCCAGATACATCGGTACCGGTCGTGGTTTCGCCACTGCTCGCATTCCCTTTGGTGTTCTGTACTCTCGTTTCGCCGGGCCTTCGATCTACTTTGGTGCGCGCTTGCTGATGATGCTCCTGTTCGCCACCATCACCATCTGGCAAGCGGCCATCACGTACTTCTGGATCTCGCTCCTGGCTCTGGTCATCTCGCCTTTCTTGTACAACCCCCACCAGTTCGCCTGGAACGACTTCTTCATTGACTATCGGGATTTCCTCCGCTGGTTGTCCCGTGGCAACTCCCGCTCGCATGCCTCTTCGTGGATCGCGTTCTGCCGGCTGTCCCGGACGCGCATCACCGGTTACAAGCGCAAGGCTCTCGGCGACCCGTCGAGCAAGATGTCGGCCGATGTCCCCCGCGCGGCTGTTACCAACATGTTCTGGGGAGAAATCGTCTCGCCTCTGTTCCTCGTGGCCGTTACCTTGATCCCCTATCTGTTTATGAATGCGCAGACTGGTGTCAAGGCCAACGACCCTAGCGCCAAGCCCACGGCGGCGCTCCTCCGTGTAGCCCTCGTTGCGCTAGCGCCCATTGCCATCAACGCTGGCGTGCTCGCCGTGTTCTTCGCCATGGCCTGCTTCATGGGCCCTCTGCTCAGCATCTGCTGCAAGAAATTCGGCAGCGTGTTGGCCGCCATTGCCCACGGCCTCGCTGTCGTGGTGCTGCTCGTCTTCTTCGAGGTCATGTACTTCACGCAGACATTCGACTTTGCCAGGACACTTCTCGGCATGATCACGGTTGTGGCGATCCAGCGCTTCATCTTGAAGCTGATCATCTCGTTGGCGCTTACGAGAGAATTCAAGACAGACCAGTCCAATATCGCCTTCTGGACTGGCAAGTGGTATGCTATGGGCTGGCACTCGGTATCGCAGCCTGCCCGCGAGTATCTCTGCAAGATCACGGAGCTGAGCATGTTTGCCGCCGACTTTGTCCTGGGGCATATTATTCTGTTCATGATGCTTCCCTTCATCCTGGTTCCCAAGATGGACATGTTGCACTCGATGATGCTGTTCTGGCTTCGACCAAGGTATGTTTTCTGTTGTCTTGTCTTGTATCAGCTACTAACTTGTTTAGCCGACAAATCCGGCCTCCGATCTACTCGATGAAGCAGTCCAAGCTCAGGAGGCGCCGCGTCTTCCGCTACGCCATCCTGTACTTCATCATGCTGGTTGTCTTCCTTGCCCTGCTCGTCGGGCCGGCCATCATCGGGAAGCTGCAGCTCATCCCCAAGGGAACCCTCCCCTCTCAGATCGGCGACTTCGTCCTCTTCCAACCCACTGGGCAGGATAACGATGACACGCTTGGCCGGACGGAAACGGGTACGGGCGTGCCCGACTACAGTGGCGTGCTCAAGTCGGCCATTGATGCATCGAGGTCGGCAGCCGCGACGGCGGCGACCAAGTCAGCGTCGTAGGACTCGTAATGGGGCAGATCGAATTAATCATTGTATCATATTTAGGCCTCGAAAGGGCCAGTACAAAGGAAGGGGGTTTTTCTATTATCTGAGAGTCATGAATATTGTCGTGTCGGGAGTGCCGCTTGTTTCTTTTGGGGTCACATCATATTGGGACAGGGTGGCAGGTTAAACGGCTCTTTTATTAGACTTGCTTGTCTCTACACTTTTTTGCTTCTTGCTCGCTGACGCGCCTGTCTCTACTTAATGGACCGGAGCAGGTCGAGGACAAAATAATGCTTGATCATGTTCTGCACAGCGGTGCATTGGCGAAGTGTGGGATGCCGGGGCGAATGCCAGGATATAAGGTGTTGAAATAGCTGCATGATACCCGCAGATACGCGTACTCGAGTAATTAAGGTAGTTTCTGAGACGTTTGGTGGTGTGACACTGTGAGGCCATGGTGGGGTTGATGCCAGTCACGCTGGTTGGTCGGATTGTTCGCATGCCCCTGAGCAGCAAAAATGGGGCCCGACGCGAATCTTATTTCGTACCGTGCCGCATCCCAAGCCATCGTGGCTGACAAGTCCCCGTCCCGGCCATCCCGCTCTTTTCTCTCTGCACACTTGCATGCGACACGACGGCCATGGATCTCCACGAGGTGCAGACGCAATTGACAGAATGGCTGCAGGAGGCAACGACGGCGTTCCAGAAAGTGCCGGGCTCGGCGGTGCTCATCCGCTATGTCAGGTCCAGCTACCAGAACGACCCGGTTCGCTCCGCCATTGAGCTTGTGCTTGTCATTTTCTTCATCCGCTACCTGCTCGCGCCGTCATACTCGACCTCGAAGCAGAATTTTATCAAGCTGACCGAGGAGGAGATTGACGAGCTCGTGGACGAGTGGACGCCAGAGCCGCTGGTGGCCCCGCAGACGCCGCTGGAGGAGGCCGAGGCCGAGAAGTTGCCCGTGTTGGTTGGGTACGCATTTCTTTCCATCGTGTTTTCGTTTGGGTACTGACGGTGGCAGTCCGACCGGACCGAAATCGAAGCTCGCCAATGGACGGACCGTCACAAACCTCGCGTCGTACAATTTCTACAACCTCAACGCCAACGAGCAGATCAAGGAGAAGGCGATCCAGACGCTGCGCACGTACGGCGTCGGACCCTGCGGTCCGCCGCAGTTCTACGGGACGCAGGACGTGCACATGAAGACCGAGGCCGATATCGCGTCCTATCTGGGTACCGAGGGCTGCATCGTGTACGCGCAGGCCTTCTCGACCATCTCGAGCGTCATTCCGGCGTTCTGCAAGCGGGGCGACGTGATTGTAGCAGACCGCGCAGTCAACTACTCGATCCGCAAGGGCTTCGAGGCGTCGCGGAGTAACATCCGGTGGTACAACCATGGCGATCTCGATGATCTCGAGCGCGTGGTGCGCAAGGTGGTCGAGGAGCAGGCCAAGAAGAAGGTGCTGACCAGGCGGTTCATCGTCACCGAGGCCATGTTCGAGACGGTTGGCGACATCAACGATCTTCCACGATTGGTATGTTTTGGAGAGTTCAGTTGAAGACCAATGCTAATAGCCGCAGATTGAGCTCAAGGAAAAGTACAAGTTCCGCCTCATCCTGGACGAGACGTGGTCGTTTGGCGTGCTTGGCCGGACGGGTCGCGGCTTGACCGAGGCGCAGAACGTTGATCCCATGCAGGTGGATATGATTGTTGGTTCTCTCGCTGGTCCTCTCTGTGCCGGTGGTGGTTTTTGTGCTGGCAACCGCGATGTGGTTGAGCATCAGCGTCTGACGGCCGCGTCGTACACCTTCTCTGCCGCACTTCCCGCGATGCTGGCCATGACGGCCAGCGAGAGTCTGAATGTTCTCCAATCGAACCCCGAGATCTTGGCCCAATGTCGCGAGAACATCCGGCTGATGAGGGCGCAGCTGGACCCGCGCAGCGACTGGGTCATGTGCACCAGTGCGCCAGAGAATCCGATCATGCTGCTGGTTCTGAAGCCGGATGTGGTCAAGGCACGGAGGTTGACGATTGACGATCAAGAGCGGCTGCTACAGGAGTGTGCGGATGAGAGCTTGGCGAATGGGGTGTTGATCACTCGGCTCAAGGGATGGCCGATCCGGACCAACACGGGGCCGAAGGACGGCGACTACGTGGTGCAGCCGGCGCTCAAGGTGTGCATGACGTCCGGGCTGTCCAAGAAGGATGTGGAGAAGGCAGGCGTCACGATCCGGCATGCCATCACCAAGGTTATGACCAAGAAGACGAACAACAAGCTTGGGCTGCCGGCTGCGTAGGTCTCTGGAGGTGTATGATATGGCGTTGAGGGTATATAGGATAGAGGTATCTACATTGATAGCTAATGCTAATATGTGTGTCATTATATGATGTGCGCAAGCTGACTTGATCTATTCTCAGATCCTGTTAGCCGTGCTTCATACGACGAGGGATCTTCCTGCTTGCCTGCTTCTCTCATCTAAGCTACAAGATATCCCAAGTCCATTTCTCGGCCAATACCAGTCTACCTCACAGGCTTGCCCGCCGCGCGGAGTCTCGCGCCAAAGTTCCACAACACCAGCGGCCCCATGACGCCAAAAACCACGGCAATCAAGGCGATGACGGTGTTTGACCATCCCCAGCCAAGTCGGGCCTGCATGGCCGGCGCAAAGATGGGAAAGACAAAGCCAAAGATCATCCTGAGCACCTGAGACGCGCCCATGGCCGAAGCCGTGAAATCGGGAAACGCATCCAGCACATAGGCCTGCATGGCGCCGGTATGAAGCAAGATGCCACAGCCCGTGATGCCCGCGCCGACATCAGTCAAGATGCGGCTCCGCCCGGCCTCCGCAGACCACCCGTACCACAGCAGTCCGGCCGGAGTCAGCAGCCCGGCCGGCACCATGAGCGGGACCCGGAACTCGGGCGCCGTCGCGTTCGACGCGCTGCGCCGCTTCAGACGCCGCCACAGCCAGTCCATCAGCCCGGCGCCGGCAAAGTTGGCCACCAGGTACCCCGTCACGATGGCGAGGTAGTGCAGTCCGGTCTCGCCGGCCGGTTCGCGGTACACGTCGGCGTGCAGCGAGGCGAAGGTCGCGAGGAGGTAGTACAGGATGCCGAAGTTGTAGGCCATCAGGACGGACACGAGCTGCATCGCCGGCTGTGTCGCGAGGATCCGCACCGGCCGCGCGATGCTGCGGCGGAGCTGGGCCGCCAGCGGCGGCCGTGGCCGGTGGATGTCGTCGCTGGGGAGAGATGTCTGATACTCCCCCCCGCGTCCGCCCGTATCGGCGGCGGCGGCGGCGGCGGCGCGGAGCTTTTTCGCTTTTGTCGCGAGGATTTGGGTGGCTGAGGTCTCGGGGAGGAAGAGCAGGGCTGTGAGCATGAGGGCGGCGCAGAATATGGATGCGATCCAGAAGATCCAGCGCCAGCCGATGTTGTCGGCGATCAGGCCGCCTAGGAGTGGACCTAGGGCCGGGCCGAGGAGGGGGATGCAGTTCACCAGGGCGAAGGACTGGCCGCGCTGTTCGGGGGGCCAGATGTCGGACATTATGGGTAGGGCGACCTATTTTTTCGGGAAGATGTCAGTTGGTGAAGACAGGGTTGAGGTAGGTATGGTAGGGTACAATACCACAAAGTCAACGCTCCCGCCTAGGCCGGCGAGGAACCGGACCGCGATCAGCGTGGCCTTGTTGCGGGCGAAGCCGCAGACGACGCTCCAGCCGGCATACACAAAACCGCAGGTCACCCAGACGGGCTTGCGGCCGTAGACCTCGGTGAAGGGCGCGAGGAGGAGCGGGCCGAAGGCGAAGGCGAGGATGAAGATGGAGAGGGACGACTCGGCTTCTGTGGAAGTCATGGAGAGGTCGGCGCACAGCGCCGGCAGGGCCGGGGCGATCATGCTCCCGGACATGAGCGTGACAAAACCGCCGAGGGAGACGAAGATGGAGATGGCCCATTTTCGGGGGCGCGGCCAGTTGATTGGGTTTTGGGGGTCCGAGGGGCCGTCCCAGGTTATTACCTGGATGGTGTGTTAGTTTGTGTTTGACGAGAAGATGAAGATGAGACTTGCGTGGCGGGTGTCTTCGAATTGCTCGTCGATGGGGGTTCCGGACTGTGCTGGAGGTGGTGTTCCCTTTTCCGTGTCAAAAAAGGGATGATGTATGCCCGGGGCTATCTCGACGCCATCATGGTCCTGGGGAATATTCTCGGATATTTCTTCATGTTGTTTTGTGGACATTTTGCCAATCAAGTTAAGCCCCGACGGACTTATGTCAGGGGGAACTACCTGGTGAGCAGTTGAGGAGATGTCAATCTCGCTCAGAGAATCACCGAGTCCTACATAACCATCAAGGCATTTCTCCGTCCTCGGCCACTTTATATGGTCCATGGCTCTCTATGTCTCCTAGTAGGATCTCGTGTTACACAAAACATGATCGGATCAGATAAGATATGATTCACCCACCGGCCTGACGACAACAGACGCGCGGCCGGGCCTGAAGGGGGACCGGGGATGTGATCGGGGCATCTCGGAGATACGTCGCATCGTCACATCTCATTCGTCGGCTGCTCCTTGCAAGCCGCCGAGCTGCCGTATATGGAAGGGCCAGTTGCCATTCATAGCGGGGATATCAAGTCTTTCTGCGGCACAGTTTTTGTCCACTTGTTTCTGTTTACGTGATCCACACAAATCCTGAAAGTTGGAATTGTGATTCTCCTTCCTTCGGCATTCATATCACTCACGTTGGGGCCAGGCAACCAGGCAGACGCAACTGTTCAAAGACGACGTTCTCCATTCTTTGCTGGTAGACCCCGAAATCTACTACTACATAGGGAAAGGAAGCCACGGGCAGCTCTTTAATTCCATTAGTGGCATCAGAAAACAGTTTTTCATTTGGATGAAAAGTAGAGCACACGATTCCCATTACCTAGCTTGGAGATCCCAACCAGGTCGCTGATTTCGAACATTGTGCTGCTGTAAACGGTCTACCGCCCTTTCCCCCTTTCACAGAATGTGGCAAAACCCATCCCATTCCAGTATAGATCCCAGCCAAAATACAAAATCCTCCTCAACACCCATCCCCAAGATCTACACCAACCCCCTAACAACCCACATAATCAAAGTCCTTTCAACCCTCTCCCCATCAACCAAAACATCCTCAATCCGACTCAACTCCGCCTCAACCCTCCACCGCGTCCCCGTCCTCTCCCCAACAACATCCCACAACCTCTGCATACTCCCCCGATCATGATGATACCTCTTCCCCCCTCCTTTTTCCCTCCACTCCTCCACACTAATCGGCCTCTCCGTGCCCACCTGCCTCCCTAGCACCGTCGGCCTCTCCACCCCAGGTCTAAAAAACTTTACAAACCGCTCGCCGATAGCGACCTGGTCATCCCAGCCGAAGAGGTGGAAAAACGCCGCGGCGTGGATGATATCAAATTGCCCGTCCAACTCCCTCAAACCCTCACTGTCAGGGTCCAAGATATCGCCCGTGACGAATTTCACAGGAGAGAACGAGGGGGAGTCTCGGTCTCGGAAGAGGTCATACCCGAGATCGATGAACTCGCGCCGCAAATCGAAGGCTGCTACTGACGAAGGAGGGACGCCGTCGTAGATTAGTTGGCGCGGGACCTGGCCTACGCAGCAGCCTGCGTCTAGCAGTTTTTCTTTTCCGGTAGAAAGACGGGATAGCAGGGAGGGGTATTCCGGGTGGGTTGTGATGTACAGGTCCAGGAAGCGGAAGCGGCCTAGGCAGGGGTAGTTGAATATTGCGAAGGCTTTGTCGCGCTTTTTGATGGCAAGAGATTTATTTGTTAGAGATTTGGAGAGATTTAGAGAGATGGTGTGATTGATGGGATAGAAAAGGGAAAGGGACAGAAATACAATGTTTCGAACGTGCGGCTCGATTTCATCCTCCGGGATGCCGCTGTAGTTTTGGAGGAGGGCCCAGGCTTTGGTCAGCTTCGATCGGTCGGGGAGGTCGTGCTGGTAGCGGACTATGCGGGCGTAGTCTGGGTCTGTTGTGGTGGACGGCATTTTTTTGTTGTTGATTTTGTTCACTTGTTCTTCTTCTTCTTTGAGAGAGAGAGAGAGATTCTTGTGTTAAAATTCAAAAAGAATTTTAACGGAATATTGGATCTACTATCTTTCTATCTAGGCACACAGAGAGAGGGAAAAGAGCGAGGAGACTTATATAGGTACTTGGGAAACTGAGACAGGCACACAGACAAGCAGAGACAGACAGATAACAAAAAAGCAGGTAGTATTCGCCAACGATGTCGCCGATGGCGTGAACGGCGATGTATCCCGGCCCGGCTTGTTACCGCACCCGAGATGGCCGGGGGGTCATCAGTGGTTTTGGGCTTTCGGCGCCGGTTCGGCAGCCGGACCAATCAGTCGCGGCCTTGGGGGCAGACAACATGATGGACTCGGACAATTTCGGTGGGGGAGTGATAGGAGAGCTTGTTTGAGATTTATTGGGCGGGTGTTACATGGCTGGTGTATGTGTTGGCCCGGGGAGAAGCAGAAATGTTTTGTGGTAGGTGGATTTTAACGCTTCCGTCCCCAGAGGACAGAGGTTATGTAAAATTCGTGGGAATAAGAGTGTCGAATGTAACACACAGCGGCATGAATCCAAAGCATCTAGATGTAGTCCGGTTGTCTGTCGTTATGTTTAGTCTTGTGATAATTAGGCCGATGCCGGGGCTCTTGTTCGATCTACATGCATCTTTTGATTATTACACACGACCAGTGTCATTGGGATACTGCCAGCATGAATATAGCAACGGGATGATACAGACTAAGCACCAGGAAAATTCCTGTATCCTCAGACCAGGAAACTGTTCACTTGGTGAGAACGGCAAAATGGGATCATATATAGGAGACAGGTCCGGTATTTTCATCATTGTGGCTGACACCTGAGCCCTCGAGGACGGTATCTGCAAACGCATCGAGAATTATTCTGCCACTAAATGCTAGTACAATGAACTGGATATAGCCCTTGATCATGCCATCTCGCCGTCAATAGGCTTCTTCTTATTCCCAAAAAGCGCCACAATATCCTTCTTCCCAACAGCGCTGGCAACATCCAGCGCACTGCGCCCATGTTTATCCTCCTTCAACGGATCC
Source organism: Echria macrotheca (assembly GCA_030411725.1). NCBI lineage: Eukaryota > Fungi > Ascomycota > Sordariomycetes > Sordariales > Schizotheciaceae > Echria > Echria macrotheca. Next base: position 1,701,502 of record MU839831.1, on the reverse strand, counting down.
AACTTCTTGCCCATCATAGCCACAAACAACGCCTTATTGTGCTCATCATTCTCGCGGGTCCACCTGCCACTTCGTCTTGCAATCAGATGTAATGCCGTCTCCCCCTTTTTATTCACCGCAAAGACATCCACTCCTCCCTCAGCAGGAAACAGCCTATCGTAGTAGTGCAGATGACATGTAGGTACATCCCTCCACACCGCCAAGTGGCCGCTGTAATCGGACGATAGAAGGTATCTGTGCAGCGGCGTGTTGCCATCCCTGTCAGCGGCATTGATATCCCCACCTGCGGCGAGGAACTTTTTCCACAGCGCCAGACATTGGTCTGGATAGTTGTCAGGAACCTCTACGGTGACCCGGCCGCCGACTGACACCAGCGAAGACCGCAGGAATTGGTTGGCAATGTGGTGGAGGGCGACGAGGCCATTGGGGTCAGGTTCCAGGAGGTCGGCCCCTTTCGCGAACAGCAGCTCGCAGACCGAGGGGCGCAGAAGCCGCAGAGCGTAGTGGAGCGGGCTGAAGCCGTCCTTGTCCTTGACCAATAGAGTTGGGCCGACTTCGGGGCGGTTGATGAACTGGATGAGGACCTCCTCGGGCAATGACGAATTGTCGAGGAGGTGATGGAGAGCCGTCTTACCGTCGTTGTCAACAGCGGTCGCGTCGCCACCAAGGTCGAGGATGCACAGGGGCGGCCCGACAGCTTTTGGCTCCCAGCGCCGATATTTATGGCCCGGCAGGCCCGTACGCCAGGCGCATGACGCCATCAGGACGGTCCGACCATGCTGATCGCGGTGGTTGAAGTCGATCCTGGAGACACAAGGTTGCTCTAGCAGCGTCTGGAGCACTTCGTGCTCGGGATACTCGAAGAGGACGTGGATCAAAGTGTCATCGTCGCCCAGTGGCACGTGCAAGTCTGCCCCGCGGGCTACCAATACTCGTAACAATGGCAACGAGTCCGGAATGTAGCTGTTCGGCTTCTCGGCAAAGGCCGCGCAGAGCAGTGCGCAGCACTTCAAAGGCTTCTTGTGAAGCGACGAGTGCTGGATACCACTCCCCTGCCTGCCGTTGTTGATCGAGTCCACGCTGACACCGCTATCCAGGAGCAGTTCCATGGCGCCGAGATTCTGCTGGAAAATGGCCTCGAATAGAGGGCTAACGGTCCCAACCGTAGGATCCGCGCCTCGACTGAGAAGCTCGCGCATCACCTCCGGATCTGAAGCAGCGGTGTGGAGGGTGGTCCAGCCCTCGTCGTCGACAATGTTGGGATCCGCGCCATGGTCGAGCAAAATTCGGACGGCGGCAAGGCTCCAGAAGCCTCTGGTAAGCGCCCCCGCATTGTGCGTGTCTTGTTTGCCGGCCGCAACGTGGAGAGGTGACTGCCCGCGTCTGTCGAGGGCATTGGGGTCGGCGCCATGGGCAAGCAGGTACGCGAGTCCTTCCACCTGCCAGTGATGCTCTGCTACCGCGAGAAAGTGCAGCGCGGTGCCCCCGGGTCCGATGTTGACCTCGTCAGAATATTGTGACTCTAGGTGTTCAGCTGCGTGGGCGTTGACATCGACTTGCAGTTCTTCCACGAGCAGTCGCAGCATTAACAAGTTCGATTCCGACATCATACAAGCATGCTGCAGTGCAGTGAGTGCTGGGTTGTCGTAATACCTGTCCCCATCTTCTCGCGCCTTGTTCATGTACGCCGCCACAGACTCAAAGCTGCTGTAATGGAGTAGAACGCGAGGCAGTGCTTTGGCTAGGGGCAAACGAGCAGGTGCCGTTAGGTTTCTTTCCAACAAGTCATAGTTGTCCTTCCGGCTTGGACAAACATCGAAAGCTTTGGTGATGAGCATTGCGGCGTCCTCTATGTGCAGAAGACCAAGGTATTGCTGTGGCGACTTGGAGACCTCTTCCAGCAGGGAACCGTCCTCTCCAAGTGCACCGAGACGCGGCCTTGAAGACGTGAGCGCAATCTGGACCTTCATACGCCGCACCATATCTTTCCAATTTTGACTGTTTCTCTCAAAATCTGGCAGACGCTCTGTTGCCCGGGCAAACAGCTCCTCGTCTCTGGCAAAGACCTCGACAAACTCGACACAGCCGGCTTGCATGGCCATATCCAGCGCAGTGTAGGATAGACTGTCCGTGGCAGACACGTTCGCACTGGCGTCAAGAAGTATCTTGAGGACAACAGCGGTCAACAAGTCGGCTGATTTCTGGCAAATGGCATCCCGGCAATCGTCATCTCCTTTGTACAAGTACCAAGGCTGCAGATTGCTCGAGGATGCGAGATGAGACCAGGCAGCCGATGCTCTGGCGAACTTGTCACAGAAGAGTAACCTGGATCCAGATCGAGCACAGGCATGGAGCGGGGTGAAGCCATCCCCGTCGGTGGCGTTGACATTGGCACCGGCATTCAAGAGGAGTGCAACGGATTCGGGCTCCCCCGAGGCGCAAGCGTAGTGGAGGGGTGTCATACGGAAATCGTCTTTGTGGTTTATGTTGACGGAAAGGGGATGATATTGCCTGAGAACCTGACTGATAATCCCGGGCTTTCGAGCCAAGGCGGCGAGGTGTAGAACGTTCTGCGATCGATCCGTGAGCAGGAAGACATCAGCGCCGGCACGCACAAGTGTGGCCAGCTCGGTCTCGCTACTCATAGCAGCAAGATGCACTGCGGCCAGTCCATCCTTATCACGGACCTCAAACTTCACAGAATCGACGCCGACTGCATCGAGAAAATGCACATCGTCAGCCTCGTCGGGCCAGTCAGACTCGGGGCGGTCGAGATAGTGATGCAAGGCTGTGCGGCCCTCATTGTCCGTGGCATTTACGGCGATCCCGAGACCGAGCAGCCATCTGATGTACTTGACTTGTTGCTCTGTTCCCTCGTATCTCGTGGCCGCGTAATGAAGTAGCGTCTGCCCATCATTGTTCGTCTGGAGCGGATCCACCCCTTCATCAATGAGCCCCTGGAGTTCGTCCAGATCGTACGTCCGGCCCCGTATTAGATGAAGAGCGTTGTTTCCGTTCGAGTCCGTCGCGTTCGTGTCGGCGCCGTGAGCTTTGAGGACCTGGAGTCGGTTTTTGTAATCGAGGCAACGTAGGAATAGGGTCATACCACGAGAGTCTCGCGTATTGATATCAAAACCCTCTGTGAGGAGAAGCTCCAGGAACTTGACAAAGTTCTCCCCGCGCATCGTCGAGAGATGGAACCAGCATTCCTTCTTGACCGCAGGGTCCTTACTTCGACTAACCAGGATCCGGAATATGTCGACTCCTCGTGACATGGCATCTCGTACTGCAGTGCGCAATGAATCACTCTTCATGTCTGGGTTTGCACCGTGATCAAGTAGATACCGGACAACCCGCGCAATTTGATCCGGGGAAGGCTCTCCTTGTGAGCCGCCGCTGCCCACGTCGAGTGCGCAGTGTAAAGCAGTGTATCCATGGTTTCCTCTCTTGTTCACGTCACTCCCGCGCTCGACGAGCAACTGGACGGCCTCCAGGTGTTGGTTCCCGGCCGCAATGTGCAAGGCTGAATTCCCGCTGCTATATGTTTTTCGGATGTCGGCCCCGGCATCCACCAGGGCCTCCAACGGGAGGAATGGGGTGACTGATCTGCGTGATCGGGAATCATCGTCGCCAGCAGCTTTGAGGAGGGCCGTGACGCCTTTACTGTCGGGTTGCTCGAGGTCCGCGCCGGCGTCGAGCAACATTCTCAAGATGGCACGGCAACTGTCATCACCGTGAGAATCCCAAGCCGAAAGAAGTCTGTGAAGCGGCGGTTCCGCCCTTTCCCATGAGGCCCCACGGAAGAAAAATCCGAGCTCGAGTGGCGATTGCCAGAACGAAGTGCTACTGACGTCCGCACCGCGTTTGATGAGCGTTCTCACTACCTCCTCGTTGGCATGTCGGCACGCGAAATGCAGAGCGGTTGCTCCGCAGTACTTGGCATTCACCGAAACGTCGGTGGTGTTCAGGATAGCGAGCACCACTTCGGTTCGGTTGAAACGAGCGCATTCGCAGAGGAGTTGCTCTAGCGAGTTCGAATCACAGAAGGGAATCATGGTGAGTAGAGTCTCTGTATGCCCGCCCCTGCTCGCATACAAGATGGCACATTCTCCCATGGTTCGCACATCGCCGACTGTGGGATAGCCGCTGAAGTCCTCCTTCGTCTTCTTTGTGTCCGGTTTAACGCCCGCCTCGAGGAGGGCTTTGACGACTGCCGCATGGTTCCTCCGGGCTGCTAGGTGGATGGGTTTCAGGCCGCAACCGTCTTCTGCATCAGGCTCGGCGCCGTGGAGGAGGAGGAGGAGCGATACCACTTTGACGTGGTTGTGCCTGGCTGCCCAGTGCAGGGGAGTACGTTTCCAGGCATCAAGGGCTGATACCAACTCGGGTTGGCGCGTCAAAAGCTTGTGTGCCAGTTCTGACATGCCGGCAAATGCAGCAATGTGCAGTTTGGTTGGGACGGCCTTGGTGTATTGCTCGGTATTGAACGTCTTTCCCCATCGGAGATCCAGCCACCGTAGAAAGTCGAGGTTCCTTGGATTAGAGAAGGTCATCACGGCGGCGAAGAACTCGTCATCGCACACGTCGTATTGTTCTGCATGGTAGGTCCATGTTTCAACAGCATAGCTAAGGAACGGGTGAAGTAGCCGTGCTGCTGGGTAGTAGAACTTGTCCTCGCTTGTAAGAACAGAGCATTTTTCATGGTCTTCATCGTAGTCAAACATGTCTCCAGGCGCTACAAATGATGCGTTAGAGGCAGCTTCCCCTGAGTGTTCTCCGTCCAGTAGCAGGGTTCCAGACTGGAGGTACCGAATGCAATTCATGGCCATCCTCTTATGTGCCTTGGCCGAGTTAATAAGAGGGAAGTCGTCTGTATTTGACACGTTGCGTGTGTCGCCACGCAAGAACTCGGTGAAGGAGTGGTGAATGACCTGTAGAGTCTCATCTTCCAAGACTTCGATCAGAGAGCCGCAGCAGCTCGCGATCAGAGGCTTGAAGCCGCCTGACGGATCGAGCTTGGGATGCGTGCACTTCATCAGATTTGCAAGCTCATTGAGACGCAGAGGGCGAACTGCGTGGGTGACGGCCTCGAGAACTTGAACTTGGAAGTCCATGGTAACGCCGCTTTTCTGGCGATGGTGGGCCAGCATGGTGTTGTAGACCTGCTCCAGTCCTACTGGCAGCGACGCCTCGAGAGTGTCAACATCCAGGGTGGCACCATTTCTGGCGACCGCTTCCGCAACCTGGTCCATGGTGAGCTTTGCATACAGAAAGAGGCCCTCTGATCGCTTTGCAACCATATCGACGATGTGCTGCTGGACGTCTTGTCGCTCGTTCGATGCGCCGTCGAAGATGGTAGCGGCGCGGCCCCGAAGATAGCTGAGGATATCGATGTCGACAAGGCGTTGCTGGAGGCTGATATGTACGATGGACGAGTCCCGGAGGACACTTTGAAGATGCCGTTTTGGCCGGCTTGTCATGAACAGTTTCAAGGATGCAGGGCGAAAGGTTGCCAGACTGTTGAGGCGCTCGAGGAAAGGACCGCTGTTGCTTTCCATCTCATCGAGGGCATCGACGACACAGTAGATGCGGGGGACGCATGACAGGCCACCGAGAAAGATGGCAAAGAGATCGTCATCCGACGTCTCGGCCAGCTTGGTCTGCAGGCGGGCATGGAGGGCGAACTGGGCCTTGGGCGAGTGAGGCAGCAACTGGACCAGCCAGTCCTGGATGAGGGCGCGCGGGGTGTAGTTGGCGGCGATGATATTGCGGAAGAAGAAGAACAGCACCGGGCAGTCCTCGGTTGTTTGTAGGTGTCGGATGAGCGAAGCTGCCACGACCGACTTGCCGGCGCCAGGCACGCCCTTGACCCACAGACTGCCGTGATCAGGCGAGTTGTGCCATTTGTGGTACTCGTCGGTGTTGCAAATCCACAGTCCGGTCCCGAGCGACTGTGATGAGAGATGGCGGTGGAACTCGCTCGACTCGGACCCGAAATCTGTGGGTTGCAGCCAGTCCCGGATCTGGCCAACCACATCGGCGCCGAGTGCCGTTTCGGCGTGTTCGACGATCTCGAATTCATCTGCCATGGTGTAACCCGCCTTTGCTCGTGTGTTGTCCGGAGGGTATCCCAAGAGTTGGCGGTCCATGAAGTGATTGGTCATGGGAGCATGCCGCAGGCAGCAGCACTCCCTCCTGGCGTCGCGCGTCACATCGTTCTCAACAAGTCCGAGCTGCGCGTCGCGTTATTGCTAATTTAGCAGGTTGGTCTAGCGAGCTTGGGTGGACACTTCTGATGTTGATTGCCATGGCCGGCGTTTGGCAACGAACTTGGGCATTTTGACCGATTAAAAACGAGGAGCTCTGAGTCTCCAGAGGACTCTGCACTGAAGTTAGGGACTTTAGGGGTCTCGTGGGACGTGGAGCCGTTCAGTGGGTGAAACCCCGCCTGCAGGCTTGTCGAGCAACCCCGCCAAGAGACGGGACCTCCCGAAGTCCTGCAACCTCCGAGCTTCGTCTGCTCCTCACTTCCAGCACCGAGCCAGGTAAAAACCGTACTGAAGCACACTCGCCAGTTTCCTTTGCATTCATGCCAAATTCCATCGTGGGTCACCGGTCCTCTTCCAAATTCGCTTTGGTCAACAGCCCATTTTTCCCGCGAAGATGGCGGGGAATTTGCTTAGCTGACTGGTCTATTGACGACTGACGTCGTGACGAATGCGTCGAGCCCGGGAAAGACTCGCCATGTTGCTGCCGACGATACACAGCTTCGAATTGCGATGCGAGGAACCACTAATGAAGTCCGGAAACATCGTATTAGTCAGCATCGAGATGGAGAGAGTGAACGGCAGCCTGCCGGTGTCTCAGCCTGACCGGTCAAGAATAAGATCAACGCAGCATCGCTCTGCAACAAACAGTGTCCGAAATGCCTTGCAGCCGATGCCAACCTCTTTCCTTCAGCCTCCCGCAGTTAGAGCCAGGGACGTCGAGTTTTATTTTCCGCTCCAAAGATGTTGTCTGCGTTCTCCACAAGACCCGCGAGTCGCTGCTGGAGTCGGTCCAAGATGGATGTCACCTCTGCACCCTGGTCCACGCTCAGCTGGGCTCCGTCGAAGTTGATATGCCAGAACTCGATGAGATTGACGCATACGTTGCGTTGGTGATAGCCGGCGATGCCTTCGAGACCTATTTGCCGCGCAAAGTGAGCCTCCGTGTTGTAAGCCACCTGGGGCTTGCCAGCATGGATGTCGAGCTGAGCACCGGACTCCCGGGTAAGATTTGCTTTCCAGTTATCACTCGGGCTCATATTCTGACTCCATTCTCCGTAGATCCCTACGCCAGGATACTCCAAACCCACCGTGATGTCTTACAAGCCTTGAACTCGGAAGGCGAGGTTCCGGAGCAACAACTACCACCTGCCATTCACGTAGGAACCAACGACCAACTGGTGAATATTGGTCTAGCTCGGACTTGGCTCGACGACTGCCTCCAACTGCATCCCTGGTGCAGGCACAAAAGTCCTGATCCAGGCACGGCACCAATGCCTACACGCTTGTTGGACGTGAGCGACATGGACAGAATCATGCTCACCGAAATGACTGGCCGACCGCGTAGTCCGTATGTGGCTCTGAGCTACAGATGGGGCCACAGACCGCATTTTGTGACAGACCAGGACAATTTCCACACACATCGGAACCAGGGGATCGACATGTGCAGACTGCCCGCCACGGTCCGCGACGCCGCCGTGGTCACGAACCGGCTCGGGTATCGGTACATCTGGATCGACGCGCTGTGCATCATCCAAGACCACCCCAGTGACATAGCAGAGGAGGTCGCCAAGATGGGCGACATTTATCGCCACGCCATCCTGACCATCTGCGCCCAGGGAGCGACGAGTCCGTACGACGGCCTGTTCCACGGCAGGACTCCCCTCGAAAATCATCCATGTATGACACGGGTCGTATTCCCGTCGTTGAAAAACGGCGACGGGGCCACACGGGAGTACGACGTGCTTATCAAGGGGAGGGCCACCAGCGAAAACCACCTCGAAAGCCGCAGCTGGATCTTGCAAGAAGAAGTCCTGACCTCGCGTGCCCTGATCTTCGGCGGACTGCAGATGGAATGGCGCTGCGTGGAAGCTCATGCATCCGAGACTGACCCGCTCCCGGCGTCTTTCGTAAAGTCCACCTCGTCGAGCTCACGAGTCGTCGATCTCACTGCGCCCTTAAGTTTTGAGAATGCCTTGTTCAGCCAGACGAAGGGATACTACTCGGCCCTGGGCACGGCAAAGGGATATGAGGGTCACTGGGTGGCATGGTACCAGATGCTTGAGCGCTACAGCGACAAGGACCTAAGCGTCGTGCACGATAACCTCGCGGCGCTTGCGGGGCTGGCCGTCATATTTTCGGACGTCCACAAGGCGACGTATCTCGCTGGCCTCTGGAAGGAGGACCTTCTGCCTTACGGGCTGATGTGGTACGTAGCGACCAATGACGATCGAGCCGGGACTCGCCTCGCCGCGCCCTCCTGGTCGTGGGCGTCAGCCGGCAAGGTGCGCATTCGTTTCTTGGAGCTGGCTTCCAACATATCCAAGCGCCGGACGGAGATGAGGAAGCTGTGCCGCAAGACCGAGGTTCTTGAGGCGTATTGCTCGTCGTCCGATCCGATCAGCGACGCGTTTAGATCTCATGAAGATGCAAGCCCGGCGAGAGAATGGGGTTTGAGACTACAAGGGTCGACACTCACACTTTTGCTTCGTTGTGATCCGGTCTTCAGCGACTGGCGGGTGAATGGTGTTGTCTACAGACAGCGTGCTGGGTCGTCGGACTGGGATGCGTTCGAGGCGGCACACCCTGTCTCCCGGCTGGATCACCGTTTTACGCCGCGGTTCCCTGCGATGTTACTTGCCGGGCGTGGCGGCCAGATTGTGGGGGAAGCAGCGCTTGACTCTGGAAGCCTACCGCCGACAGCGGGTGCAGGCGCAGATACGGAAGTGCTGTGCGTATACCTGGGTGAAGAGGTACTCGTCGGAGGGAGGGCAGTTCGCACAGAAAGCTTAGTAGTGCGGTGTTTGGTTCTAGTTCCTGACGACGCCGGCTCGTATATCCGGGTAGGACTCGGCACGGTGGGTGGTGATTGCTGGGGGGACGGAGAGAGGAAAACGGTCGAGGTTATTTAGGTGCCTTTAGGAGTGAAAATCTCCTATCGCCCAGGCATGTAATCGCTAATGGGTGGCTTCCCAGGCTCTGCGATCTCCGCCTTCGGCTGAAGTACCTTATCACACTGTGGGTTGCACCAGTCAGCTTGTAGCGGCACACGGCAGTTATAAACAAGGCGATGCACCGGTGATGTCATGGCCCCATTACATCACATCCCTTTGTTTTGGAGGGGTCTATGGACCCTTATATCAACCATCAATCCACCACTGCCTAATCGTCCCTCCAAAACAATTCATCAGCTCTTTTACAAACCGAAGATAAAATCAAATCCCAAAATCAATCACCAATCCAAAACCTATTCCGTCACCATGGACTTCGTCAACAAGCTTACGCAATCCGAGAAGAACAAGCCCGTCTACACCCAGGGCGCTGGAACCACCCAGCAGACGACCTCTTCCTCAGGGGGCGGACTGATGGGCAAGCTGAGCGGCATGGCCGGCGGTGGCCAGACGGGCGAGCACAAAGAGGATGGGCTGGACAAGGGTTTGTCTTTCTCTTTGTCTCCCCCTAACACCGAGATGGTTGCTAATGAGAGACACAAAATAAAACAGGTGTCGACTGGGTCCAGGAACACGTCTTCAAGCAGGGCCCGCAGAATAACGAGTCTGCGTTGGAACAGGCCAAGGACGAGCGCATCTCGGATACGATTCGGGAGCAGTATAAGAAGGCGACCGGAAAGAACTTTCCGATTGCTGATAAATGATTTCTCGGTTTGAGGAAAGGACTGGAGGGTGTGGAGGCCGGAGAAAGGTGTTGGGGGGTTGCCTAGGTATTTTTTATATATGGTATTGAATTGACAATCTAATTTTTGGCATTGATCGACGAGAATGGATGAGATGTTGGGTGGTGAAATGTTATTAAGAAACTGGGACATGTCTCGAGCGACTCGACTTGCTAGATCACTCTCCTCTCCTGCCCCGACAGGACATTCAAGAGGCCGACCACTGGCAGCGAAGATGGATGCTTATTTCGGACCGGTTCAAGCAGGGGAAGAAAGGAAGGCAGATTGTAGATTGCACCAGGATTTTATAATCATTTCTCTGCATAGGCAATGTGTTTCCAATGTATATCACATGCGTTGTCCACAGGAATGGCTCCCTCCCACCCCCAAAGTCATTTTCCTCCTGGACGAGGGGAGCATAGAACATCCTTATCCACGTACACGCCAACGGCTTGTCTCCGCGCGGAACTCCGACATCATCAAATAAGGAAGACGGGCCACTGCTAAAAGGCTAAAAGTCATCGTCGAACCACGATATCCCGGACATATCCCAAGCCGGCATATCCACAAATGTTCCGTCAACTCCATCCCCTATCCATGGTGTCGAGGACGACAGGGAGTTTCCCTCTTCATCAGCGTTGGCAACTGTTCCCCTGCGTGATGATGACGATGATGCCATGCCTTCGTGCAGTCGCGGTCCCGGCCCAGCCTGAACCGAGATATCCTCTAACGACCGAAAAGGCTCGGGGAACATCGCAGCCATGTCCATGTTGGCCGCGCTGCGGACATGGATAGATCTGTCGCTGTCGCCACCTCCCCCGGAGTTGACCGTGGGAGGATCTTGAAGATCATGATGCGAGTCTGGATGGGAAGCTGAACATGAAGCTGGCCCGGAACAACCAGAACCAGAAAGCAGCGCGACGAGATGCTGGTGCCCGCGATCGGCGGCGATGGTTATCGCGCTGGCTATATCCACGGCATCGCTGTCATGAGTCAAAAGCAGACGAACAACAGCTTCATGGCCCCCCGCAGCGGCAGTTTGCAACGCAGTCCCGAAGTCGCTGCATTTGGCGTTGATATCGAGCTTGGGTTCTGATGAGGAGGAGGGAAGGAGTCTCGCAACGACGGGGGCGAGGCCAAAGTAGCTCGCTACCGCGACGGGAGTCCATGTCCACCAGCGGAGGTATGACGACTGGAGATGGTGGGGGAGCCAGATGCGGCTGTATTGGGGCTGACAGAGCGATAGGGCTTGTTCTTCCTCGTCTTGTTCGTCCGCGGCGGTGATGTCACTCCTGGCTGCCCTGGATGCATTGTGGGCAGCAGCGAGGTAATGCGTCGGCCAGTATGCGGCGGCGTAGGCGAGGAACGGGTATCGCTGTTGGAGGGCGTGGTATTCTTCGCCCCAGTACAAGGGCGGCAGCGGCGGTGATACGTCTTCTGCTCCCCCCGACATCCCACCACCAGTTTCGGCGGCGGAAACGAGACCGAGATACTGCGCGCATACCCGGAACATGGTCTCGTGAATCTGTGCGCTGGAGATGCTCGCCTGCCATCCGTCTCGCCCTTTCTTGGTATCATCTTTAGTATCTGGCCCTCCACCACGGCTTGGAGGAGGATCAAGCAGGAAGTCCCGGGCAGATTGGTGAAGCAGATAGAGCTTGGAGTCTGTCACACTCACGAGCAGACCGCACAGGTTCTGCACGACCGTGGTGAACCTGTTGGCCGGCCACGGCCGCAGCCCTTGGAGTGTGGCGGGCGGTTTCTTGTTTCTGTCCAGATCCAGAGCGAGCGTCAGCGCCATGTTGGCCTCGTCCACGGTGAGCGGCCGCTGCGCGGCGAGGACCAGGCCCAGAAGAGTCCGCGTCTGCCTCGGCTCCAAAGTCCGGCCGAGGATGCGCTCGTACGCGTCTGATACGGCCACCGGCAGTGTCGACAGGAACTCTTCCAGATCGCAGGCGCGGCCGAACCGGCTCGGCCGCTTCTCGACAATGTCGAGCACGAGGTGGAGCCAGAGGTACGTCCGGTGCTGCATGCTCTTGAGCCGCGCCGCGATGCACGCCCGGTCCTGCGCGTCGAACCCGGCCGTGATGACTGCCAGTTTGGTGTCGATCACGAGGTTGATCTCGTCGCCGATGAGGCCCGACGCCTTGTCGCCGTCGACGTGGACGAGCGCTCCGGTCTCGGACAGCTGCCGCAGGACCAGGTCGAGCCCGTCGTGTGGACGGCTTGTAAGTAAAAACTTGAGGCTGCCGGAAGGTTGTTCGCGCTCTTCGGCGTTCCAGGAGGAGTACAAGGCCCGGATGTGCGCGAAGAGGATCTCCCGGTCGTTCTCGTCGCACTCGTCGACCGCGTCGAGCACGCAGATGACCTCGCCGGCTTCGGGACGGCTGACGTGATGAGCCAGAATCTGCCAAAGCTCCGAGACGTTGGTGCCCAGGGTGTTACCGTAGCTCTTGTGCCTTCGCACCGCGTCGTTCACGAGGTTGGGATCTTCGCTTTGGGTCAAGAGCTGGTGCACGATCGCCGAGAGAGCGGCCGCTGCGGACGTTCGCCGCTCGTCGCCCTCCTTGAAGAAAAAATGGCAGACCGTCGACGTCGTCACATGGGTGGACAAGCGGCCCTCGTCGATCAGAGCGCGGGACAGGACCGATTTCCCACAGCCCGGCCCGGCCGAGACCCAGAGGACACCGGAGGTGCTTCTGTCCCGCCACTCTCGGAACCCTTGGTCCCTGAAGAACCACTCGCACGTCCCGCCCACCCTTGGCGGGTTCAGATTCTTGAAACCCTCGTAGCCGGAGGCGAGATCCTGAAGCAGAGCCCGCTCGAGCTTGTCCTCGTACCGGCTCTGGCTCTGCGTTCTCGCCTCGTCGAGCGCCGCCCTGATCTCGCCGAGGATGACCTGGGATTCCTGCATGACACGGAGCTGCTCGCTGGCCTGCTGCTGGATCTGTCGCTCGCGCAGCGGGTCGATCATCCTCCGGCACCGCTCGTTCTCGGCCTCGATCTGCCGGATCCGATCGACCCATTCGTTGCCGTTGGCGATCTTCTCCCAGGCCCGCGCGAGCTGGCGCTGCGAGAGGTGGGAGATGGCCCGCGCCTGGTACTCGATCAGGAGCGAGTACAGCTTCGTCACGACCGCGACGAGATCCTTGTGCTCGGGCTGGTCCGGGGTTCCGAGGTACGTCTCCTCGCAGACGTGCCAGTAGACGAGCGTGTTGTTGACGACGTCGAATCCGTGCAGCATGGCCGCGTGCTGGGACGTGCCGGTTGTTAAGAGCTGGTTGTTGAAGAACTTATCAGCCACGGGTTTCTGCAAGCTTTTCCTTGTGGAGGAGACTTACGGAGAGGGCAAACGAGACACCTGACCAGGCCAGCGCGGCATACGGCTGCGCGCTGAGGGCGTTTTTGACGATTGGATCGGACCATAGCAGAAACTTGGCGAACTTCTCGGCCTGCTCGCGGACCTTGATGTCCCACCCCGTTCCTGCCAGAGAGATTTTCCACTGCTTTTGTTCTCGATGGTGTTGAAGCTTCTGCACGATGCCCTCGATCGTCTGTAATGTGGTTGAAGAAGCCGCGCCGTTGCTGTCTCCGGCTTCGCGACCGAGGGACTCGAGATGCTCGGCATAGTGCTTTGCAAGTTCGGGCCGGGTCTGCCAAAAGTGTCGAAAGGCGCGCGCCCAGATGCTTGGATCGCGACAGGAGGAAGCGTCCTCCTGTAGGGGGGACGGCGGAGGGGTATCAAGGGGTTTTGGACCCTCTGGAATCGGAACGAGCACGGGGTGTTTCTCGAGGTCGGCGGGCTGGATGCCTGTCTCAGGACTGTGAGTTGGCAGCGGGCGGTGGAGAACTGGCTGTGCGAGGGTTGATCGAACAAGACCGGCCGTGCCGAATTCCGCAGGCTTGCCGTCGCCCCCTCTGTGTAGGACATGGGCTGCAAAGCGCCTTACCCTGCCCATGGTGAAAATTTGGCGAGCGAAGATTCAAGATGACGAGGAAGAGCTGCCGAGCCCAAATTGAGATGTGATAAATCCGCAATTTTGAGCCCGACAAGAGAGCTCGCCGTCGCTCGGGTATTCAACATCGTCGGGCCGCGCCGTCGTTGCCCTACTGGTCGCACATTCGATGGGCATCAACGAGCCCAAGTACGTGTCCGAGTACCCGGAATGCCCAAACCAAGTCGTCCCGGTGGGCCAATAGCATTATCCTGATGAGCTGTTAGATACACAACTGTGTATGCCTAAGCATCCACAGGTCGTCAAGCAAGGTCATCAGATGATCCTCGTTAACGCATCAAAACAAGATCGCTCATTGGATTAATATGGACACGTCCAATCATGTATTACCAGCTACCAGTCCCGTTGGTAAACCAAGTCCCATCCTGCACATAATACATGGCGACAGACCCCTTAATAAATGCAGACCGAAAGTACTCCGAGATATTTAGCCCGCGGGCCTTGTCCAGGTAGATGACTTCGAACCCACCGGAGTATCGCCTTAGCTAAAAAAATCAACCGTAATGCTCAAAGTTGCTAACGAGAGCACTGATACCGTCCATGTTGGTTGTGAGGGGCGGAAATCCCTTGTGAAGGAGATGTTCCAGGCCGTGTTAATCGAGTTGCTTACATGTAACAATATAGAAGGCACCACGCAATTTGCGAATTACGCTTCCCTATTCTTCTCTTATTATGCTACTCCTACTGTGTCAAATTCTAGTCAGTGTGCCCAGCGTGCGGTGTTCCAAACCGAACACACTTTAAGCACACTCCATACTCGATCCCGCAATTCTGTTGCAGGATATCGAGTTCAAAGTTAAAGTCGCGCTCGCGGGAGGACATATCTAGGTTTTCCGTGGGCGGAGCATATGGAAGATGGGCTCTGGCCATAGTGAAAGCGTCCGCAAGGGTGCTTTCACCCAAAACCACTAGGTTATCGACGTAGGTCTCTAGTAGCTGCGGTGTTACCATCCTCTCGATGGGGGCCCGATCTTCCTCCAGTCCAACCTCCTCACCTGGCTGAGAGGATATCTCCAGCTTGAGGAGTGGTCTGAGAAGACCCTTCTGTATGTCCCCACGGCGGGCCGCTAGCAGCCGCAGGGGGCTTATCACATCTGTTCAACGACGCAAGAAGATGTACAAGACTATTTGCCCGCCAGATGGTAAATAATGATTCTATCGAATACTAGCAAGTCGTAACCTTCGTTGGCGGGTATTACAATAGCTCCCAGCGCGGTCCTGTCACGAGGTACGAGAATAGTTGGTGGCTTGCCACCAATAAGTTCCACGTAAATACGTTTATTGCAAGCTGAAGAAAAAACAAAAGGGAAAAAGCTATTGTCGCGCTGTGCGCGTGTGGAAGTAAACGCGTATGATGGAAAATGACGTCATTCAAGGGTTCAGGGGTCAGAACCGTGACAGGTCCGCAATGGCAGTACAATACAATCCATGAAAGTTTGTTAGCGTGGTACTTGGACAGGGATAAGGCAGGGGTTTTCCACCAATTAATTCAACTGGAAAACGCCAGTACAAGGGCTCTGGCAAGGTTTCTGACCTGGCGCAGGGTTTTGCGAAGGTTCTGGCAGGGTTCAGTGTGCTCAAAAGCTACCGTGGCGTCGTTTAGCGCTGACAAAGTCCCACGCTAACAAACTTTCATGGATTGTATTGTAGATACCGCAAACATTCGCGAACAAGAGTTTACTCCACTTTTCTGGTCCTTGCCTGCTACAACCAATAGATCAAGGCGCCGGAAGCCTCTGAGCAGGGTAAGCACGCTTCGCAATCTTTCACCCCAGGAAACCCGCTTTTCAGTCCAGTTAAATCGTTTCTACCGCTCCAGGGAGCTGGTAAAAGGCTTTAAGCTAACGACGGGATCGCTGGAGGAGCGCTGGGGAGCCTTACAACGGCAGCTGAAGCGGTTGGCTGGAAAGTTGTTGCGAGATTGTGAGGCACGCTTGGCCTGCTCAGAAGCTTCCGGCGCCTTGATCTATTGGCTGTAGCAGGCAAGGACCAGAAAAGTGGAGTAAACTCTTGTTCGCGAATGTTTGCGGTACTCTGTTCTTCTGGAAATATCTCTTCTTGATGGGGGTGTGTGGGTGAACTCATCCATAGATCTATCTGAGCTATGGTGGTGATCGAAGGTGAAGAAGGTGGAAAAGGCTGGAAGGTCCAGGATGGAAGATATGGTGGTGTGGGGCCTAAGGCACCCACCCCACAACACTTCTTCTTCAAAGAAATGTGGGAATATGGCATCACCTGCCTAACACAGGCGCGCTTGAAAACTTAATCGCAAATAAACAAGTATATATAATGCAAGAGTGGCTGGCATTGATCTCTCGGCGGAACGAGCGATCTCACCGAAACTCGACTCCCGCTTCACCAGCTGGCTTTCACAAGAAACACTGGCCCGGTTGAACGAGCAAGGACGCATAATCGAAACAAGTAGTTAAACGCAGAAATTCGATTTCATTTCTTTATAATGTCATGATCTAGTCATCATGATGTTCATTCTCGGTATCGCCCGGTCCATGGCGCAAGCACCAAAGACAGATTCCATCCTGGATGGCATTTCTTATCGACTCTGTTTCGATGCTAAACGAATAGCATCGTGTCGTTGGATCATACATACCTGGTGAAGCAGGAGGTAAGTATCCCATGTTGTCCATCATGTTCAGCGCCTGGGCCAACGAACAAGTTGACAGAACGTCGACCTTGTCCATATAAGTGTTGAAATTGTCCTCCTGGGTCGCCCCAGAAGGAACCGGGCCTTGGATTTCATCCGGCTCAGTCGGGACGCGATTCCAGCTAGTTGTTGTCAAGTCAACTAGCGGCCGAAGCTCTAGCTTGATGAGTGCTGTGAGTAGTCTCTTCTGCAAGTGGTCTCTTGCAGCCTCCAGCATGGCTATTTTTCCGTCAGCTATGTCCAGAAAAAGTGGAAAACGATCAAGCGTACCTGCCATCTTGTAGCCCATCATATTGAAAGCCATGTAGCGACCTTCGTTCGCCCTGGCCAAGTCGTAATATGTTCCAGAGTGATTGAGAATCAAATCGGCGGTTCTTCTTGCGAATGCTTCCTCGTCTTCAAGAATACAGGCAGCAATCGCGACGAGCCACCGGGCGCTGATGTCGTATTCGGTCATGAGCTCATCTGCGACACACCACAAGTGCCCGGCGAATCTCATTGCCGACAGGCAGTCATATTTGTCAGCAAGAATTGCAACTTCGAATATGACCACGGGGTTGAGGGTCAGGGGCAATTCGCCATTTCTGCCATGGAAGACCATCAACATGATCCGGGCGGCATCGTGGTTATCCTCCGGTAGCTTGATCTCGATGGATCCGGTATCTGCTAAATGCTTTCCTTCGGAGAAGGATTCGCTCAGCATAGAAGCAAACACCGGCGAGCACTGTTTCAGGACTCCCGATGAGACGCGATATCTGGTTTGTTCTTGTCCGATGATCAAGGTGACATCGCCCTCGGCGGCGATAGCGGTTGTATCCGGTGTATCCATGTTGGATCAGGAGTGAAACGTTGTTGACTGGAAATAAGCGGTGATTTCGCGAAGGAAAGTAATGTGGTGGTGCGAAGTTGAAAGCGGTGGAGGTTGGGCTGCGCTTGGGGATCTTGATAGTACTTGCCGCATGTGCGGATGCTGGTAGACTTGTCTGTTAGCGTGAATGAGGACGCGGGATCAATTGCAATTGTGCCCGGTGGGTTACGTACCTTGTTTCTTGATCGATCCTGGCGCTAACCCGCGTGACAATGTGCTGAATTGACTTGTAAGAGCTATGAGTTGCCAGCGAGCTGAGAGATGGGCCCCCGGGTCTAGGTTCGGAGAAATGCCTGACGGGGAAGCGAGGATATGTGCCTGTTCGTATCCAGGTTTCAGTTCGATGGAGGACGATGCTCGACGAGCAGAAGTTGATGGCCCAGAAATGGTTCCAGACGATGCCAATTCTCGCTGATGTCGAGGAAGAAAATAAAATCTTCTCGGTGGACAAAAGAGATTGCAGTAGAATAAGTGTGGGAAAGAAATTTGAGCATTCAGAGATGGGATGAAAAAGATCTTGTTGCTAAGTACCCATGTTTACACGGCCAGAAAGGACCACCCCACCTTCCTCTGTCGATGCTTCGACGTTGGTCGTTCCTGCCTCTTTCTATGCGCTGACGAATATATACCCAAGATAAGATAGCGACCCAAAAGTTGTTGCCCTCAATGTTCCAACACCGTCGCCCAAAGAACAGCTCAAAAGAAACAATCGCGGCCAAGTCCCGTCACATCACCACGCACCAGTCCAGGAACCACGACTTGCTATTCCGCAAGTCTTCCCTCTCCGCGTTGTTCTTCTCCTGCTTCTGCTTGTTCGATTCCAGCTCCTCCTCGAGACTGCGGATCTTGGCCTCGAGTTCGGCTGCGCGTGCCTTCTCCTTGGCCTCTAGCTCTGCAGCCGCCGCTCGTTCCCTTTCGGCCTTCTCCTCGTTCGCCACCTGGGCAATCTGCAAGGCAGCGAGCGACGCCTGTAGTGATGCCAGCGTCTTGCTCTGCTCCTCCTGCAGACGTCGCTGCTCCTCCATGGCTTGACGCTGCTCCTCGGTTGCTCGCTTCTGCTCCTCGAGGGCCTGGCGAGTCTCATCGAGTACCCGACTTTGCTCCTCCAGCTTGGCTTCCAACACCTTTCCGGCCTTGGTCTCGTTGAGTGCCAACCCACTGGCAATCTCCTCCTGGATCTGCAATGTCGTTGGCTTACCACGGGAGACGATATGGCGAATGATGCGCGCCGCAGAGACAGAGCCGTCGTTCTGGCGGAAAACCCGGCATCCATGCTCGATCAAGCCGCCCCAGAACTCAGGTGTCGTCTTGAGCTCCTCCTCGCGCTCTTCGGCCTTGTCCAGCGGGACGGTATCCCACATGGTGGTGGCAAGAACGACTGATGAGAGCCCTGATTCTCCGCAAAGCTCCTTGAACATCTCAATAGTCGAAGTCCCAGAGCCCCCGACCCGGTTGTCGAGAATGCGATGCAGATACACGATGCCTGTCAGCTGGATCTTGGAGTCGTACGACTTCTTCAACCAGGTGGCAATCTCTTTGAGAATGTCCGTGTCAGTCCGGGTGGTGTCGTCAAAGCCCGGAGTGTCGATGAGATAGACATTCTGCCCCTCGATGCAAGCGGTATGGATGCTGATGGTAGTGGTACCTTTTGACGGTTAGTAAACAGAAAACTCGCTGGAACGCTTTGACTGACATGAGCTCAGATCGTTGCCCACCACGGCGGTCTTGGAGAAATGAGAGATGAAAGTGCTCTTTCCGACACCCGTTACGCCCATCACGGCGATGACGGCATCTTCCGGCCTATCACGGAGAATATCAGCAGCTGATGCGGTGCCCATGTGGGTCAAACTTACTTGATATCGGGCACCACGGGCTTCGTCTCCTTGACAGGGATCTCAGCAGGACGACCCTGCGGGAAGGAATTGGATCGGCCCCAAACTCGAAACATGTTGAAGTCTTTTGCGGTGGCGCGACTGATTGTCAATGGCTGTTGCTCTCGTTGTCGTGTTGGGAAAAACCAAAGAGAAGTCTCCTCGATCGGTCTCATCCATCCTTATATCACTCGCATCGAACATGTATCCAAGGAATTCCGTTTCTGCCCATCTGGGCTTTGTCGTCAACAGCCCTATTTGCCGTTCGGACTCGCATCACGACGCGGAGTTGGGCTCGAATTTCGCCCTGCTGTTCTTGTCAATCCAAAGCTTCAGATCTACAACGTCCCTGGTTGGATCCAGCACAAGCGTGTTAAAAAGAGCGAATGCAGTGCTGTTGGGGTAAACTGTTGGAGTCAGCACATCAATGTCACCACGTGTCGATGACAGCTGGAGTCACAGTCGTTTTCAGCCAACAGGCATGACTTTCGCTGGAGGGTCATTCGCCAAACATTTGTCTCCCAATGTGTCGTGGCTTTTGGGCATGATAGGTACCCAACCCCCCACCACTGCTGGTCGGTGCGATGACACCTCCTGCATTCAAACTTGGCATTGCTGAATCAGAAGCCGGGCAGCCAGTAAAAACAAACAAGGCAAACTCGGGAAAGATGGAGAGCTCCAAACAATGCCATCGCCCTGGATCCACTGGGGTGCAGTTCCGGCTTATCTACTTCTCGAGTCTCGCACGAGACCGGTTTCAATGCTCGATAATATCTGCAAGGAGTTGCGGCTCACCTCGGAGATGAAGCTTGCGGACATACCCTAAGGATAAACAAGATGTAAGCTTATCGACGATTCAAAATCAAGTTGCAACTGACAAACAAGGGCGAACATCGGCGTAGTGGTCCTGATGGGACTGACTGGGTCGGGAAAGAGCACGTTTGCCTCTCTCTTGACTGGACAAAGAGTCACAGTGGGGCATGGGCTAGCTTCCAGTAAGTTTTGACTGCATTGGCGTCTGATTATATGCTGAGTTTATTCAGACACGGCCGAGACCTCTTGTTACACGATTCCACTCGATTCGGGAGAAACGTTTCGACTCATTGATACACCTGGCTTCGATGACACAGCTGTGTCTGACGAGGCAATCCTGAAGAAGATAGCAGCCGAACTGGCGTCACACAACGACCTTCTGGGAATCATCTACCTCCACCGCATCACGGACGTCAGGCTTTCAGGGGCTTCCATCAGGGGCTTCAACGTTCTCAAGAAGCTATGTCAACCGGAGAATTACGACAAAATCGTGTTGGCCACCACGATGTGGAGCGATGCTGAACTTGCAATCGGGGGGAAAGAGGCAGCGGAAAGACGGGAGAGCCAACTCTGGGAGTTCCATTGGAGCAAGCTCTTCTATGGAAGCAAGATCGTTCGCCACCACAACACGGAAGACTCGGCCCGACGCATCGTTGGTTTATTTCTCGATAACCGCAGTATTCTCTTGCCCAGCGAAGCTCCCGAAGCGACGATGCATAATGACACGGTGCATGACGACCCAGAGCTGTTGGCTATGCGCGAGGAGTTGTTTTCTGTGAGAGCGCACGAACCGGAGGCAATCGCCGAGGCCCTAGATATACCTAACACAACGGACGAGGCCTTCAACCCTTGGATCACGGCATGGAGTAAAGAGCCACAGTCTGTTAATGACGACGAAACAACACAGAACGGACACAAGCAGCCTGCAGATCTCACTCTGCCACCACGTGAACCGGACAGGCTTTACCATCCTTCCGGAAGAACACTAACTGACAAATGGGAGACGGACTCGGCTGGATGGCCAACAGACGACGACAAGGAATCTGCAAGGCGATGGGTGGGCGCACCAAGTGACCGCGACACAAATCCCGACATGGAGAAGCCACAAGAGCACGAGGATATTACCCAGGATGCTCGGGTCGCTGACAACAGCATGCAGCTGGTCAAGAGGATGTCATGGCGACCTCGGCGACAATCCGAGCGAGGATCAAGCACGGCTACAGCTCAATTTGTAGGGTTTTCGACTGTGGTTGTCTTCTTCACAGGCATTGCCTACAAAGTGACGACCTTCTTCGGGTCAGATAGGTCAGTCAGCAACGGTGATTTGGGCTACTAGCAGGATGGGTTGGCCATGGCAACACGGAGTTTCAGGACGATAGAGAAATATGGTTCACCACATTCCGAGTCCAGCACTGTCTACTCCCACCTTGCAAACCAGTCAACCACCAGTACCACCTCAGGAGCAGTATAATGTATAGGGTACGAACGAACATTAGGATCGGGATTGCTTCAGCTTGGAGTTCATTTTCGACACGCATGGGTCTTAATAATCACAGCTCTCACGGGGAGATAAAACCCGCCGAGAAAGGATGAAGACATCGTTGAGCAACCACCCCTGATGACAGGTGCGGGTGAGGTTCGGTAGAAAAGGGGCGAAGGAGTTGGCCCGTAAGCAGCCCACTCCGCTTTGTCCCCGCGCCAAGCCGCGTTCGTCTTCGTTTTTCTCGCTCGGGATTCGGTGAGCCCTGGGCCAACGTCCAAAACTCCACCGGCTCCATCCCGGCGTGCCAACTCGCACACTCGGGCAAAACTGCCGTCGAAATCCCTGGAATTCGCCACGGTCAGGCACGGTGTGTGCCGCACTCCGAGGTCAAAGCAAACACACGTGGCGCTTGCAGCCGGTCGGCAGGCAAGGCGGTGCCGCATTCGGCAAGTCTGCCGCACGTTGCTTCGTCCAGGTACGGGGGGTCGGGCATGTTGGGATGGCGCTATCGAATTTTTTAGGACTCGGGGCCATGGTTGCGTCGCTCGGATTACGGTTCCGACATGCAGCGGTAATCTAGCTGTGGATCCCCACGTGAAAGGTTGGGATTATTTTTTCTGGCTTTTCCATGGAACTTTCTACGCCCCCTCCTCCATGACCCCGGTGTTGTGTGTTTTTGGTCATCATGTCGATGTTCGCTGGATAAAAGCCGTGTATCTGACTTGACGACACATCTTTTCTGTCTCGCCAGAAACGATAAATGTCACCGATTCGATCCAATGCAGAGGACACCTGCCTAAACAACCAACCAGCCCCTGGGGGCTGCCCCGTATCCCCCCTCCCGGCCGGTATCGTGGAGAAACCGGAGTCCCTGGCCTCCAAGGAAATCCCGTCCGATTCGGACACCGGCCCCGAACATGAAGCCATCGGTCCGTCGACAGAATGTTTTGAAAACGACACGGAGCGGGGGCGCTCCGGTCTCGACCGGGTCGTCTCGACGGCTACGACGCTCGACTTTCCCGAGGGCGGCCTCGAGGGATGGCTGGTCGTTTTCGGGTCTTTCTGTGCTATGATATCCGTCTTTGGACTCATCAACTCGTCGGCCGTCTTTGAGTCGTACTTTTCGACGCACCAGCTGGCCGACTACTCGCCCTCGGAGATTGGATGGATATTTAGTCTGTATCTGTTTATCGTCTTCTTTGTGGGCATCCAGGTCGGGCCGATATTCGATCACTATGGCGGACGGATACTGGTGGCGGTTGGGAGTCTTTTGATTGCCCTTAGTCTGTTGATTCTCAGCTGGTGTGAGAGTATGTGTCCCTTGTGCCGAGTTGACGTTTCGTTACTGACCATATGTTTAGCGTACTATCAAATCATTCTCACCTACAGCGTGCTGGGAGGACTGGGCGGTGCTCTTCTCAACTGTCCGGCGTACGGTGCCATTGCCCACTTTTTCAACGCCCGCCGCGGCCTAGCAACCGGCATCGCCACGACCTCCGGCGGTGTGGGAGGCATTGTCTTTCCGATTCTGCTGCAGCATCTCCTGCCGAACCGGGGATTTTCATGGAGCTGCCGGATCCTGGCGCTTATCATGCTCGGCCTGGCCATACCAGCCAACCTTTTTATTCGGACCCGGCTGCCGCCCATCCGCGGCGGCGTCAACTCGGTCTGGCCCGATTTTGGCATATTCCGGGACGTGCGGTTTGCCTTTGCCTCGCTCGGTATAATATTTATGGAGTGGGGCTTGTTCATCCCGCTGACCTTTATTATATCCTATGCGGACGCACACGGGCAGGACGCCACCGAGGCGTACGTGCTGCTGTCATATCTGAATGCTGCGTCGGTCGTGGGCCGGGTGATGCCGGGGTTTCTGGCGGATCGGTTTGGCCGGTTCAATGTGATTATTGTTACCATCACGGGCTGCGTGGCGACGGTGCTGGCGCTGTGGTTGCCGGCTGGTCGGTCGGGGAGCATGCTGATTGCGTTCTCGGTGCTGTTTGGGTTTGCCAGTGGGAGCAATCTCGGGTTGATCCCGGTTTGCTTGGGACAGTTATGCGATTCGAGACACTATGGGCGGTATTTTTCGACAGCTATGATGGTGGCTAGTTTTGGGACTTTAAGTAGCGTGCCGATAGGGGGGGCGCTGTTGGGAATTGGTGGGGATGAGGAAAGTGCGTGGAAGGCGGTTATCTTGTTCTCGGGGATTGCGTACTCGATCGCCCTAGCATGCTATACGACTGCAAGGGTGCTTGCCGTGGGATGGAATCCGAGGACCGTCTTTTAGTCGAGGCACGTCCTTCTGGTGGTACTCTACGGATAGATGAGGCTGATGCAGAATCATGGCTTTATGAGAGTTTCCTAAGGGCCAGGAGACTCACTTTATATGTTTCACGATCTGTCATGAGATAGTAATTCATTATTATGGCACCTCCGTAGTGATCAATACTCTCTGATGACTACCACAGCTATTACTACTTGCACAAGATGAGACTGAACCCAGGATTAAACCTGGGTCCCGATTGATTCCAACAATACCCACAGACAGACAACCCGGGCCCAAGATAAACGACCATGAGACGACGCTAATAATGCCTGAAGCTCATAAATACCTAGGTAGGTATCATGAATGATGTCACGGTAATCCGCACCGTACACCCGTCCTCTCGTCAATCCGAGCACGAAGATGAAAAAGAATTGCTTCTCGTCCGGAGTCTTCCCATCGTATGAATCTGCTCGTCAGTCTTCGCGATAACATGCACCTCGTTCTCGACAAGGGTGACAGCGTCTATATACTTTTGCGCCGCATCGGACACGGAGCTCGTCTGATTATGTGGCGCGCGCGCCGGTGGTCAGCATCATCCTCGACCAAGAAAAACGACCAGAGATGGATGAAATACCTTCTTTCTGTTGTCCTTGTCGTCGTCGTCATCTTTATTTCCACCTCCGCCGTTTTTCTTCTTGTTCTTCTTCAGCCGGCCCTCGAGCTGGTCGAAGTAGGAGGAGATGCACCCCTTGACCTCTCCCCACTTGACCAGGACGACCTGGAACTTTATCTCGTACTCGGTGAGGCGGTGATGATGATTATGGTTATGGTGGTTATGGTGATGGTGATGATGTTCCTCGACGAAGAAACTCGACCAAGACCAGCAATGCCCGCCGCCGTGGTGGACGGTGTGGTGGTGTTGTTGATCGTGCTGGTGCAGCAGGCGCTGCTCGATGTTCTCGAGCGGCTTGGCGATCTGCTCGTCGATGACGCTGCAGAGCAGGCCGAACTCGATGCGGGCAATCTGGTCGCCCACCGAGGCCTCCTGGGATCCGCAGCTGTTGCCGACGTGCTCGTACTCGCGCTGGAGGAACTCGGCGCCGTCCTGCAGCGCCTGGTGCAGCTGCAGCAGGGACGGACAGAGGCTGCTGCTGCCGCCGCACTTGTTGCGCTCCGACCAGAGCCGGTTGCACGTGCGGGCCGCCTGGCTCAGCAGCGTCTCGGCCCTGATGACGAGCGAGTGCAGGGAGTCGGTGTCTCCTAGTGATATGAGGGCTTGCATTGTTCTAAAGTTTTGATTTCCAGATTTGTATGTCCGTGAGAGATATCATAGGGTATGGATATTCGGGAGGATTCACGGACCCGAGGGCAGCAGGCTGGAGGGTAGGGATAGCCAAGAATTATACCCGAGTTTCTGGGGTCGCAGCCTTCCGGGTAGGCTCATGATCCGATCTCGCCACCGTCACGGATTCTGCGACTGGTCCGCCAGATACTCCCATGACAGCGGGAATCTGTGTGACACACCGACGGCACACCTAACTTTAATCGGGAGTGTTCCAGAGCACTGGCGTCTTGGCACGGCAATTGTGTGCTGACCTTATCACGTAACGAAGCACTGGCTCGTCCGATGGCCTGTCCGATGGTGGTGTGGCGTGATCATGGGTGACGGCTGCTGCAACTCGCCCAGCGCGGCTCATGTTGACGAGCGGCTTGGGCATTGCTTCGGATGCTGGAACTGGCTGATGCAAGCGTGGAAGTAATCTGTCCGTTGAGAGTCGAAACTTGGTTGTAGACCACCGACGACGAAGCACTTTGAGGAACTCTGCGTGTTCCTTTCAACATCCTGCGGCGATGACGCTCATCAGCAAGCACTGCACCGCCACCATGAAACATGAGCGTAGCTACGACAGAGTTATTGAATCCTTGTTGTGAACAGCTCTGACGGAAATCGGTAGGGAGACATGATCTTTGCACAAATATCGTTCAGAACGAGCCTGGTTACCTCGACCATTCTCTCAGCGTCATACGGACGAGCCACTGGACCCATGTTGGGATAGAACTATGTTCTTGCTGTCAGGTAGGTATTTGAGTCAATTAGGAATAAAAAAACCACATGCAAGACATGTCACAGTGGCCGGTGGTCTGGCTCGCCGAACGAGATGATCGGGTGGATGTAAACGGAATAGGTAAGTTTGTAGTCGCATGCCCGACGATAAGATCCTTGATCTTAGCATTTAAGCCTGCCACTCACATTCGAGCACTCGAAAAAATTGAATCTAGCGTGGAGAGGATGCTGTTGCGGAGGAAGGTGCCATCCAAGACGATGCCATGAGGACTTCCCCCCGCCTCCCCGCTAATTTTCTTCCCAGCTCTCCAAATTCCTACCCTCGAGTTCTTGTCGTAGACTCCGTGATTCATTTGATCACCTACTTTTCCACAGTTTCGAAATGTTCTCGGCGGTTCCTTTCGACGTCCGACACCTTCCTCCACCACCGCCAACTCGCACCAAGTGCTCCGGACGGTCAAGGATGAACAGACAAAAACGATACCATTGGGGGACAGCTCGTCTCCCATCTAAATAGTCGGGTCCTGTCATTTCTTACCGCCGGTGCAACTCGGCGAGATGCCCCACTAACCGTCTGGCAGCGCAACGTTGAATTAAGGACAAACATGTCTTGAATCACAGCACCCCGGATGATCATCGCCGGGGCCCTTGGCTCGCATCATTCGCATAAACACGCGGCGCACATCACTGGGGCAAGCGGGTCCCATCATGGCAGACAGTTTCTTGTTCTGGAGAATAAACCACTGAGATGTGGCGACATACATCGAGCCCACCATGAGTGCGACATGTTCAAGTCTCTGGTGAGACAAGGGGCAGGCGTGTGCTGCAGGGGGCCGAGAATGATCCCAAACGGGCGAGCAATGGTCAACCAGCGATGCTCGCCAATCGCCGGGCTGCCCCGCGCTATCCCCTCTGTCGGGCGCGTTTGGCGGCGTGCATCGGCTAAAAGTGCCGCCCTCCGACTGGTTTCGTCGATCTTCTGAAACAGAGGCTCAGGCCCGCCCCAACCCCCCTTGGCGAGAAACAAGACTTCTGTGGCTTGAGGCCAGGCGGCTCCCCGTGCACGCGGCACATCACCCCCGTGGCCATACCAGGGGCAAATCTTCTCCACTCCAGGTGCCGGTTTCCATCTGATTTTTCCTGGAAACTTGGGAGGAAAACGTCCACGGAAGGAGGCTAATTTGGACATGGGACGGAGGGGAGCTTTTCTCAAACGTGGGTTCCTTTCCATCACCTTGGCCCGGGCCTCCGGTCCCTCTTGGGTCGGCTTCCGAACATGATACAGCTGAGGTGTACAGCAGCCGCATGTAGGACCGCATACTCATCACAGGTGTCTACATATAGGAGGAAGACTTCCCCTGAGATGTAACTTTTTCTTTCTTTTCGTCGTCCTCGCCGACACGTTCTCTTCTCACCTTCGCTTTGAACCAACCACGGCTGTGCCGTGTTCACTTCTCATACACTCCTTCAACCTTTTCTTTCTTTACAGAGGCTAGTCCTTTTTTCGCTCACTGTCCAAAATGCATCTCCCCAAGCTTTTTTACCTCGCCGCTCTGCTCTCCACCACCGCCTCTGCACTTCCACAGGGCGGTCACGGTCCTCGGCCTCAGATTCGACCTCCCCAGAACCCGGCGCAGGTCGACCCACCGCCTCCGGCCCGCGGTGGACACCGTGGCAAGGGTTCCGCCCCGCCTCCACCTCCGGCTACACCTGCACCTCCGCCCCCGCCCCCTGCACAAGGCGGAACCGGCGGCGGTAATGCGGGGACCGGCGGCGGAGCTGCTGCAGGCGGAGGCGCTGGGGAGGCCAACGGCAACGTGCCGAGTCAGGTGAACACGGCCGTGATCCCAACCGACTTTGGCATCAAGGCCGGCTCGGGGCTCAACAAGGTCCAGGCCGGCGCATGCACGGGTGCCAACAACGCGCCGATCCCGTGCAACTGCCCGCCGGCGCCCAACGACCCGGCCTTTCTGGGGAGCTTGACGAAGTCACTCACCCAGGGCTTCTTCCCGGACCAGAGCGTGAAGACGCCTATCACACTGGCCAAATTCAACGACGCCTCGGACACGTCGGTGCAGACGAACCGCGACCGCGCCACCGCCATGGTCCAGGTCCTGCAGAGCTTGTCGGGAAATAAGGGGCAGGGGTGTCCGGGTGTTTCGTACCCGGTGTTGGTCAACCAGCAGAAGACGGGGCAGCTTGGGAGTGCTGCTGTGGTTGGGGCGGCGGGGAAGTAACTGTTGGGTTTGTTTGAACGGCGCAGGATGGATGGGATTCACGGGAAGTTGGGAAGGCTGGGACAGGTTGGGATGGGTTAGGCTGGCAGGGCTGGACTGGGAATTGGATGGATGGGATGGTCATGGACGGTTTGGTCGGTTGGCGGGCGTTTACAGGCACATACACGAGGGTTACACGGCTTGCACCTACTGATATCGACGTCAGTAGAGGCGATGGGCCGTGATGGCGCACATACATACATACCCGATTAGGGATCAAAATTCGATTCAGCGTGGGCTCCCACGACCTTTTTTCAGCTATTGGTTCACCTATCAACTCCAATGGTGATTTGGATGGTGGACATGCAGATGTGTAGGGACTCGTAATCCGTATTCCGGTTTGTAGGAGTGGTTATCGCGACGCAGTGCCTCAGTCGTGCTGCATACATGCCGCTGAAGCCACTCATCGACTGACGGTGTGTTGTTCTACGGAAAGCCTTGACCTCGGCAGGTTCATCTCTAGAATTCGGTGAAGGACTGGAGGCACGGAATATCTCCGCTCAGGTCCGGCCGGGTACGTTCAAGAAAAACGATCCCTGCACAGCCGGACGTATCTCCGGCAGACTGGTTCTGTACAACCTTCCCGGTCTGGAAAAGCAAAGACCAAGCGTAACGTGTTTGGTTGGTCCGGCACGGCTAGCACAGCCTCGATCGATGGGACCTCGGCGGGGGGGGGGGGGGGGGGGGTTCAATTTCCCACGTTTCCCCCAGTTGTTCCCAATGAAGGCGGGGAAACACTGATCGGCTGCTGGTTTGTGTGAGGGGGGTTAATCAAACTCAATATCCGTGACTCTCAGCCCCAGCCAGCGCCCCGGAACCAAGACTGTTGGCAAGTGCGGCTGTGTTTTTGGTGGTCCTACCTCACCCCGGTACGCCTAATTATGATGTACTGTCGCTAGCTAGCGGAGGGGTTGAGGTTACATACTGTTTTATGGATTTTGTAGTCGAGCTGAAAACTTCCAGGTTTGCAAAGTGTAAGATCGGATCGTAAATGATCCATGCTATGTTTATTTAAGAGAACGACTCTGTCGTCTTTATTACCTACCTTTGGTACAATACCTACCAGGCTTCGCGGCAAATTGCATTGGACTGGATTTGTACAACACACAACGTCCCATACTCTCTCTCGCTCTCTCACGCTCCAGCCGTTGGAGAATACCTCACCTAATCCAAAATGCATCACTTCCTCTCCGTCGCCATCCTCACAGCAGCAATAACCTGCACTACCGCCCATCCCACCAATCCCACCACCACCACCCGGGCCTCCTCGGTACAAGGCTTCGACATATCAAACTGGCAACCAACCTTCGACTTTGCGGCGGCATACAAATCCGGCGGCGCGCGCTTCTGCATGATCAAAGCGACCGAGGGCACCGATTTTATCGACAAGTCCTTCTCGGCGCACTACATCAACGCGACCGATTATGGGTTTGTGCGGGGCGGGTACCACTTTGCGCACCCGAGCGGGTCTGCGGCGGACGCGCAGGCGCAGGCGGATTTCTTTCTCAAGCATGGAGGGGGATGGACGGCGGACGGGATTACGTTGCCTGGGATGTTGGATCTCGAGGGGAGCGGGAGTGGGGATAGGTGTTGGGATTTGAGTGGGGGGGAGATGGTTGCTTGGATTAAAGCTGTAAGTGTTTTTTTTTCTTTCTTTTTTTTTTGGAAGGGGGGGAGCTGATAAGAGACAAAAAAAATAGTTTAGCGATAGATATCACAGCAAGGTTAACAGATATCCAATGTTGTATACCAGCCCGAGCTGGTGGAACGAGTGCACGGGCGGGTCGACGGCTTTTGCAAAGACGAATGCGCTCGTGCTGGCGCGCTGGGGGAGCTCGCCGGGGACGATTCCGGGCGGGTGGGCGGCGCAGACCATCTGGCAGAACTCGGACTCGTATCGCTATGGCGGGGACTCGGATGTGTTTAATGGGAGTGAGGCGGATTTGAAGAAGTTTGCTACGGGGTGATTATGCTGAGGGAGAGAAAGGGAATGGCTTGCCTAGGTACCTACATGTAGGTAGTTGCGTTACCTTACCTATCTATGGTCTGTTCTTGCAATTTTACGGTGGTTTACATGCATGGTCGGTAGAGGCAATAGGAAACTGCTTGCCCTGTGCTTGTTACTTTACCAGGTAGGTAGACTGGAAGTTCTATGTGAGGAGGAGGCAGAGAAGATGGACGGCTCAGGCAGGTAGCACGGCGAAGAACGAAAGACAAGAACAAGATGCGGAGTGTTCCACTAACCAGACCTCAAGATAGACTCATAGCTCGGTGAAGATGTATTGTTTCCCTCTTAAAGGGTGTCAGTTAATACTGCAATCCTCCACCGCCACCACCAACGGTATCTCTTCTACACCCCCTTTTTCGACAACGGGATGTTCCGCAGACAGGGCTCAGAAATAAAGTTATTTCCCACCGGTTGATTGCAACATGACCCGGCAGACACTACCCTACCGGGCTGACCGTCCCAACGGTCGACCTGCAGCGAGCGGCGGCACAGCCCCCTTCCCCCCTCCCCGCGAATTTCGAATTCGACTGCCGTTGGACGTTGCATCGATGGAAGGACCTTGTGTAAATGGTGGTGGCTGTTCGTTATCTGCGGCTGAGAAAGCTTGCTGTCCAGTGGTTTTTCTCATCAGTCTCTTGCTACCGTCAGTGTATGCATCCTGTACCTGCTCACGTAACGCTATTCAGACCTCGTGGCTGCATAGACTACGCTTGATTGGATAGCTGGCTATCTTTTGGCGTGTCTGGTATGGTTGAGACTAGACATAGATATTGCCTCCGGTTGACGGCGCCTGTAGTCTGTGGCTGTCTTCACAGCAGCCTGCTTTGAATCCCTTGCTCTACAGTTTATACCAGTCGGTATCATCCAAGATGAACTCGTCCAAAACAACAGCCACAGGCCACCCACCCAAAGAAGAATCCCGCTGGCAGACCACGCCCTGGGTCGGCCTCCTATCACTCGCGGCCCTGGTAGTCTGCGCCATCATAGCCGCCGTGGTCGTCGGCATCTCGCACGACGACGAGGTCTCTTCATGGTCCGTCGCGCCGGCCGTGCTGCTCGCCATTCTGTCGGCAGCCTCCAACATTGCCTTCGGCTCAGCCCTCGCCACCGGCATCGTAGTCCGCTTCTGGCGGTACGCGGCGCGCGGCGCGACGCCCTCGCAGCTGCACTACATCTGGGACCACGGCCGGGGATTCGGCCTGTTCGGCGCGCTGCGGGCCGGATCCGAGGCGCGGACCGTCGCGCTCATGGCCACACTGGCCTACATCACCCAGTTCGCCAGCGGCCCGTTACTACAAAGATCGACGGACCAAGCCATCGAAGTCCGCGAGGCGCCGCAGACGCTCAACCTCGACCTGGCCGCGCACATCCCCGACGGCTGGCTGGGCGTGATGGAGAACGGGGTATCCATCGGTTTTCGGAAAGGCATCACCGAGGTCCAGCAGAACTTCCGCAACACGAGCATGCGCACCCGCGACGTCCCGGGCTACGCCTGCGCCGCCGGGACCTGCCACGGCGTCGTCCGAGGCGCCGGGCTCAGCGCGTCGTGCTCGACAACCACCCAACTCGTACAGATGAACTCGACCGACAACAACGGCCTGCCGGTCTTCGCCATCAACGCCACCATGCTCGTCAACGGCGTCCCCTTCGCCGTCCCTTTTGTCGGTGACGGCACCAACAACAGCTACCACCCCGCCACCGACACCGCCTCGCTGCGTCTCTTCGTACTGCACGCCTCCTCGGTCAACGAAAGCTGCGTGACGACGCTGACCATCGACACGTGCGACTTCCGCGCCGCCGTGGTCGAGTACCCCGTCACGATCCGGAACAGCACCATCACATTGCAGCTAGACAAGCTGACACAAATGAACGTCGTCTCCACGACGTCCTCGCCCAACGACCTCCCCACGGCGCCCAACGGCACCGCCGCCGGTCTCCTGAGCAGCTTGCGGACTATGATCGACGGCAACTACGCGACCAACACGACCAAGCTCTGGAAGCCGCAGGCCAATGTGACGGTATACGGCGGGGACGGGAGCACGCTCCCGGACAAGTTCTTCCTGCCCGAGTCGCCGTCGTACGCCGACGGGTCGCCGACGCGCAAGTGTGCTCTGACGTGGGACAGTCCGACGGAGTATGTCCTCAGGGAACTGCATACGTTTGTGTTTAGATGTGCGCTGCGTCTGGGGGCGGAACAGAACGAGACGCAGACGGTGGACGGGCGGAGGGCCGTCGTGGTGGCCGTGTATCAGACCGACCCGCGCTATCTGGGCGCCGCGATGGCGGCTATGGTGGTCAGTCTGGGGTTGGTGGCGGCGCTGATGCGCGGGTGGTGGAGGCTGCCTAGGCCGGTGACGTTGAGTCCGCTCGAGACGGCGGGCGTGTTGAGGGGGGTGGATGTGCTCGAGGAGATTGCCGAGGATGTGCCGTTGAAGAAGGTACTGAAGCGGTTGGAGCGGGTTGAGACGGGCTTGGAGGGTTCGAAGAATGGGTCGGCGACGGTGAGTCGGGTGAATACGGGTTTGCCGGGGCCTCAGGGGGGTGGGAAGGTGGATGTGGAGGTTGTGGCGGTGTCGGTGAAGGGGGAGGGAACGTCGTCTCCGAGGTGATGGTTGGCGGTGGGTGTGGATAAAGGGTAAGCAAGGGTTGGAGGGTTGAATGTCATGAGTCGCGTCAATGAGGGTGAGAAAAAGCAGACAATTTCCATATTCCCTATCTTGATGGACAACAACTAGGTACCTTGTCAGGCATTACACGATGGCTTAAAGTATTCAAAGGAAAGAGGCAAAGCGATGACATGAACCTATCGCACATGGGTAAACGTCACGAGAACAGCCCCCTTCAGTCACTTTAAGTTACTATATGAATGAAATTGAAGAAACTAAAATACATTGGATAACATTTAGAATAGGTAGATTCGGGCTCATCATTATCTACATCGGCATTAGACGGATTGTCTACAAGCTCAAACTCTACCTCTTTATCGCGCCCAGGACACTAGGCTAAATACTTCAACCGACGTCAAAAATCCAGTTCGTTGTCTTCGTCATGCTTATTATCGAATTGATGCGACAGTTTGTAGGTAGGCTGTGTGATCCATCATGCATACCAGGTACCTAGGTGAGCGTCTGTGTCTATAATAAGGCTATTATCCAGCTCAAGTTCCCAACAAGCATCAAGTGCCGAAACGTGCATGTCAAGGTCGTATAGTGTAGTGGCTATCACATCGGATTCTGAATCACAGCGGCGTTCCGTTCGACCCAAGGTGTTGAAAGTGATTTTTCAGATATATGGTTCGTTCGGGCCACGTTTGTTGAAAGAAGTTTCCGGTAACCCCGGTTCGATCCCGGGTATGACCTTGTATTTTTGCTCTGTCCTTATGAAAGAACTTGCTTTTTTTCCCTCGTGGGCGAAACGGAGACATAGAGACTGCATTTAGAAAGACTCTGCCTTTTCCGCTACCAGCCCATCTTCTCGGATGATAGTCAAGTATGAGCCCCTTTTCAGTCCTTCGGCTATTGTTTCGTTGGATCAAATAGCAACTGCTATAGTATTGGATCCAGTGATGAACATTTCGTGCTTTTTAGTGCAGCGGTAGTTTGTGATACCACCGGATGAGGTTCAACCGAATGACCCAGAGACAATGGCGATGAACGACAAGCGAATCCACCAGAACGCTGGGGTTTCTTTGCTCTAGTGATAAAATGAAGCCCCTGTATCAAAGCCAATCAACGAGTGTTCTGCCGTGACATGATCAGGAAAGTGTTCCGTAGTATCTTGCAGTATCTTGAGTTTTTGGGGGGTGCGCTTCCCAATTAGACTTAGTTCTAGGCGAAAAACCGGTGCGCGATAGACTCCCGCGGAAGGTGGCGCTTTCTTGGACGCATTCTTCAGCCCCGCAATCTCCGGCACGTCGCGTCCCACATCGCCATCAACTCTGAAAACCTTCGGCCGCCTCCTTTTACTGGTGTCTGATTACATTTTTACCTCGAATCATTCACAAGCAGCCGACTGGCACAGCTGTTTCTCGACGGCGAGCAGAGTTTCAGTCTCTAGTTTGGTCATGTGTCAAAATGCAAGAGACTCAAATGCAAATGTAACGTCCCTTCCTCCCTCACACAGAAACCCCTTATTGGGGCTGGAGAGTCCGAGAATTCGGGGCGGCCGCAAGCTGATCAGACATCTTGACTTACATTTAGTTTCGTTCGATTGCCTGAGAATGAGTCGGATGACTCTGATGAGGATGGGGCACCGGCAGCCTCTCGCCGCCCTCCGGAGCGTCTGACTCTGGAAGTCTCCAGCTCCGATACCGTTGGCAAACTCATGAGCTTGATTGAGGAGCGTCTTAACAGGCCCTCCGACACGTTCTACCTTCAGTTCGCCGGGAAGAAACTGGAAGAGGATAGAGACCTATCGGCTTACACCATTCAGCGCGAGTCAGTCATTTGGATGGTCAACAGACGAGCGTCCGCACGCGGGGCATACAACTTGGGATGGTCAACAGACGAGCGTCTGCAGGCGGGCGGCCTGCGGATGATGGGTCGGGTCTTCCAACGCCAACAAACTAGGGGGCGCGCCAAAGATGTACCTACGACAGGCCCGCGAGATCCCCGCAAGCGACTAAAGGAAGTATGCGACGCATCCGCCGAGGCCTTGATCATCGAATTCTACCAGTACGAGAACACGACGTACAAGCCAGCCTGCTTCCCCTCCATGCAGACCATCATATCCAGGGGCGTCGAGTTTTCCATCCCGACGGACCGCGGTGCGCCGCAGTTCAGGTGGATCCATCTGCCAGCAAACAATCCTGCCTGGGCTGAGATAGTGCTGGCTGACCTCCTCGGCCTGAGAGACGCCGAAAACGAGATGCATAGACTCAAGACCCTGATTCCGCCGAACGACCGTAAGTCGATCGCAGAGCATGAGCTAGAGGGGCTGGAGGCCGGGGTCCAAGCGAAGAGGGAGTCACTCGCCCTCCTCTTGCAGCCGGTCTCTGGGGCATCGCGGCATCCGGTCAAGGAAGAGCTGCCCGGCCTTATCAGATTCGTGAGGCCCTCCTATTCACGAGTTTCTAGCCAAAGTTGGTCCCCACGGCCACTTTCTATTTCGGGAATGCTAATACCCATCCGCAGAGGAGAGCGTTGACCCATTCTTCACACCTCGGGAGGACGAGAGGGTCAATTCATACCTCTTCGTAAGTGTGCCGATCTCCCTAGATCGCTACCTTCTGACAATACACACCAGATGCCATTTATCGAGCAAGAGACGAGCAACAGCCATGAGGAACGGAAGGAAGTTCTGAATGAGATGGCGAACCCGGGGGCGAAAGAAAACCCTCCAAGCCCTAGCAATTCGAAATGGACCAGACTCTCACACAAAGCTCAACTTCTTCTTGCGTATGGGTTTGATGGCTCGCAAATCCATGAGCGGCGTACGCTGGACCAGGCGTTCTATTATACCATGCCGACAGCCAAGGTCTGGGAGAGAGACACCACGCAAGTCGTCTCCAGATTTTCAACCCTCCCGTAAGTATTTACCGCTCAATATGCTTTGCCTGTTACTAAAACCTTAAAGACGAGAAAAAGCCCGCCTATTGATGGTTGACCAGCTGTGGATGTGGGTGATTCAGACGCCGCGAAAACGAATAGATGGATCCCAGTATAACATCAGTGAGCACACCATATGTTTTATTTCTCGCATTTCTCAGTCGTATTATTCTTGATGTGATCATACCCTAGTTCTATTCGCTCATATGTTTGGTTCAGAGACGATAGTGACGGCATTTCCGGCAGAGGGCAAGGATCCAAACACGGGAGACGGCAAGGCGACGGGACAACCAGCTGCGGCCCCAACCGGTTCCCGAGACAAAAAAGAAGCGTTCGAGATAATCAACATCGCCAAGATGATCCCCGACGTCCGAGGCAGGATTCTGAGCGCCCTCTATGGCAACTACAGCCAACCAGTCGTCACACCCGCCGATCTCATCTGCCTCATCATCGACAAATGCGCCGGCATCTTTCATCCGACCCCGCAGGAAGCGCTATATAGCGAGTCGAACTATCTGGAACCCTTCGTCGTTGGTATCGGTAAATGCGTAAGCCTTCGGTCCTTGTTCTAGGTTCTACAGAGTCCTGTTTTTGACACCTCCGCTTTCACGAATCAGGCTAGCATGCAAACGGAACTGGCCGAGAAGCTGTCGCTTCACTCAAGGGCGCTTCAGAAGCACCTAGAAGACAAGAACCGCCATCTCCACCGATCGTTCGCTGAACTGCTTTCTGGCAATGGTGAAACAAGGAACCTGGGCGATCTAGACGCTAAGATCGACCAGGAGATCCACATCCTGTCTGACATTACCGAAGAGACCGATGGCCTGGAGAAGATCAAGGACATCATGGACGAGCTCAACAGCATCTCCTACTTCTTCGCCCAGCAAATCGGCGTTGTGCAGACTATGGCCGAAGACGCGTCTCTACAACACCGTATGCATGGCCGGTTTGGGACTGGCAGTGTTGTGCCTCAAACCGCGGAGTCTCCCAAGGGTGACACGGGAACAGAGCCAGACACTACCAGCCGCTCGGCATCGTCCTCCAAGATGAAGCCAGCTGACCACATCATTGAGGACTCCTTCCAGGACATGGAGATGAGGTACACACAGTTAATGAAGACGCTCACCAGACGCAGGGAGGAAATTGGACACCTCAAATCCGAGGCCTTGAGGGTTTACAAGGATGTAAGACTTCACCTTCTACCACGACGCTGAACTCCATCCCTGACCCCACGCCCGGTCGCTTGAGACAAGCTAACCGCACTATATGAGTAGTTTTGCGATATTCTAGACCTCAAACAAAAGCAAGCCACCGTGTCCCAAGCGCTCTCCGCGAGACAAGAATCCAAGGAAGCGGAAAAACAAGGCCAGACGCTTCTCCTCTTCACCATCATCACCATCATCTTCGTAAGGAACCCTTTTTCTTCCCCTGAGACTTGTATATAACTCGCCTATTCCCCGCCGTGAAGCTGACAATGAAAATCACACGAAACCAGCTCCCGCTATCTTTCATCGCTGCCATCTTCAGCATGAACGCGACTGAAATCACAGGCGACAATGTCAACCGGCCTATTAGCCAGATTTTCTCCATCATGAGTACGTATTATACCTACCCCAAAAAGCCAACATCGCACCGAGCGCAAACACCGAGTACCTAGCGAACCCAAGAAACTAACAAACGTTGCTTCGTAAAAAAAACAGTCCCATCGACCGCAGGCGTCCTCATCATCTCTCTCCTCCTGGCGTACACCAGCTCGCTCAAATACTCAGCGGCCGCCATTCTGCGGCTCGCCAGACTTGCATGGCCGTCGTCGCACCGGGGGGCTTCAGCAAGGATAAGACCTGCAAGGGCGATACGACTTGGGGCATTTTCACCAACCGATGGGCTTGGAGAGGACCGAGGGAGCCCGGCCATCGTGTCTAGGAGAAGTACCGTCACTTCAGAGGATGTTTATGTTTTGGCATAGTTGTCTGAGACGAAATCTGGGCGCGCGAAATTCCGTTTCTAATCCGTAAGGTAGGCATGAGCTGGGGATTGGGGTACTGAGCTTCTTCTGTAAATAAAACCGCACTAGGTTAGCAATAGTCGTTGTTTGATATACGTCTTTGGAGCTTTATATATACATGAACTAAAACATCATTACTTGCCTTGTAAGTGAAGACAGAACCGTTGGTACGAATCTTCTTTTATCGTATACCTACCTACCCAGATTCTGTAGCTGCTTCCACCCTCCCAGGGAAACAACGTTGCGGCGCGGAACAGCCCTCAACAGCCTCAACAGCTTAGGCACATCATGTCACCTAAGCGCATCATCTCACATGAGAACCGTCCCCGCCAGCTCTCCTTTCTCATAGTAAGTAGTAGGGGTCTGAACTCTTGCATCCTAGGTTACCTACTGCGTCGATTCTAAGCTTCTGGTTCAAAGTAGACATATGGGCTTGTTATTAGGAGAGAGTCGAGATGCTTAGGTATCTACCTGTTACGGAAGCAATAAGTTCGTCTAGTGAGCCTTAGGAATGTAGTCGGAGTTGTTAATTCTTCAAGGTATATGTAGAGCAGAGGTATCTTCTATCGATGGAACTCCGAACTAATAGCCTGCAAGCCGTTCTTGCGAACTATACCTTGCCCTCATTCCGGGGTAACTTGGATGTCTATCCATCCATCGATCCCCATGCTTCTTGCAACTGTGGTATTATCCGTGAACCTATCTGCCTACCTACTGAGGCCGGGCCCGGAGTGAGTGCTCATTCCGTTTTCCTTTCTCTTCTCGTTCACCTCCATCCGAGGAAGAAAGACGACTAGTCCACGTACCCCAGCCATATACACCTCAAAATACACACCTTTCTCAGTCCTCCCATTACACCACTTGGACTCAGGATGGAACTCTGAATCGGCCTCTGCAGCCCAATCCCCGAGCCTCGATGTTTTACTACTATCCGTATGTACCTACGTATGTAGGTATACGAGGCGCGTATATCTGCAAAGTTTGACACGTAGGTACTCAAGTGAAGGATAGAAAGAAACTGGAACCAAGCCAAGGACTCCCAATGATTCAAGCTGCAGCGCAAAACTGCACCGCAGGCTCCACAGAGAGTCCACACAGCCTCTACAAAAAAAGACCACACACACAAGTGACCGACAGAAAAAAAAAGAGATACAAAGGTCGTACCCGGGATCGAACCGGGGTTACCGGAAACTTCTTTTTCGTCACCAACCACGATTCGAAAGAGAACCGTGGGACTAACAAACTCAGAATCCGATGTGATAGCCACTACACTATACAACCTCTTTTCTTATTTTCTGAGTTGATGTCTACTGCCTCCCGAAAAACCACCTTATGTAAACACACACACACACACACACAAACAAAAACACATATACACCTCTGCGCCAGCCAGCCAGACCGTTGTGTGTGTAACGGAACTTAACTCTCCACGAACGACTCAAACCCATTCTCAAAAAAATAAAAAAATAAAATAAGTCAGCTCGGCATCCTCTGTCCCGAAAACACAAATGACGAAACCGTGCATCTACTCATCACGTGCTTTGTCATCCCTCTCTTTCCGAGAGAGATCCCCCCTCCCAAAAAGTTTCAGGGCGCAAAATGTCGCGGGGGCCCTCTTGCTTGGCTGCGGCCGCTCCGGCTCCGCCCTCTCCCTCTCCCTCCCTCCCGCCGCCGAACCAAAAGTGTGCGCCCGTGTGCGTGCGCCTGCAGCACCAGCAGCAGAAACAGAGACAGAGAGCTCTGTCTTTCCCCACATCATTAGGGACAAACAACCCGTTTTTAGCCAAGAGCCTCAATAGGTACATACCTACAAAACAACCCAGTCAGAAATAAAAACCCCGGGGGATTGATGAAATACTAGTATATCCGTATGTCATACACAAGCCGAAGTTCCGAGTGGTCTTTCGCAAAACCATCCCAAAAGCTGTTATGAGACCCCCCCAGAAAAGAAAAGTCACAATGCATCACCTCAGGGGTGACATTGATGGGAGGTCGAGGACGATCCGGGAACGGCTCCCGCCTCTGCGCTCTCATCTACCGTGCATGAAACAAACCAACAGGCAGCTAGGTAGTTATTCGCCAGTTTTTACCGCTACAGTAGCACAAGCACAAGCATACAGAGAGAGCTTGCCCATCGCAGTGAGAAGCAGACAGGGACCAAACTCCAAACTCATCTCACGTCAGCTTTGCCAAGCCCAGGGAGGAGCTCTGTCTTCAAAGATCAAAGACCAAAAATTTGGATCTTGAATTGGATGCGCAAACCTGTGCGCGTGTATGTGTGTGTTGATCATTCCCATATCGCACATCAACCACCATTTAAACAGAGCTCTCAAGCATTGCTGTATGAAATGGAGGGGGGTGAGAATCGTGGTCAAGTGAGATCGAAGGGAGCGAACGAGAGATGCACGGGGCGGATGCTGATCCCCACACACACCTCGACAAGCTCTGGGGCGGCCAATGGTACTAGGGTAAAAGCAAGGGCGGCGCGCGCAAGCACAGACGACCGGGGAATTGCCTGAAGACCGCAGGCCGGACTTTGGTTTCCTCTTGGAGGGAATCTGCGTGCGTTGGTTCCAGTCAAGCGGAAATGGGTCCGTGAGAACATCGAGTGACGAAGCGGGGAACTAGGGAATGATGCCGAGGCGCATCGTGGCGTCTTGTGATGCCGCGAGAGAGCGTTTGTTCGGTCGTCGGTCGTTTGCCCACTGCATCTCTGTTTCCTGATTCTCCCTTCGTCAGCCGGCTTTGCGAGTTTGTCTTGCCAGATCCTCATGGGCCGATGATTGGTGTGCAGCGACCATGCGCTGAGTTGCGCCTCGTTCTGCGCTCTCGGGAAGGGAAACGAGACACGTGCAACAACCGCGTCCATCGACAAGCTGTTGATGCACCAAAATTTGATGGAAGATTGTCGGCCTGACCGACGTCGTTTGCGGAATCTTCAAGCCCCTCCACGTGCGGCAGGTTTATGTAACTCCCCCCTGTGGCGCGCGTGCTCTACCTAGAGCAGCTGTTGGGCTTCCGTTGATGAACCGAACATCTGTCCTTGCAGGCCGCCCATGTGTGGCTTTTCACCTCCTTGGAATTTCCATGGCCGCTAGGAAGTGCATCACAGTTCCTACCCCGCGTCCCCCCAACCAAGGGATCATCGTCTTCGGAACTCCCTCGGACGCCCTGGCTTGGCAGCCGGCTGGTTATCGTTGATCTACTCGGTTCTTCATTGAGATTCTCATCATCAAGCAGTTTCTCGATAGGGAGTGAAATCATGGCAATTTCGACTCTGGCCGCGACAAGCTCAAAAGAGTCGTTGTCCGTAGTGGGGGAGGAACGCCTCATTGGACCCTGAGTGGGGGCTAGTCGTGGCTGGATCCCAACATGGCTTGGGCTTCCTGTACTCGACCTTCTTCCACAAATTCCGGCTTGTTCCTTGGGTCGCGTCACGAACCACGCGGGGGCTGCGGCGAGGTTGCACTGGCTCGATGTTTACGACGATGCAACTGCTACTGTGGCCGGGATGTGCTTCTGGTTGTGCACGGAAGATGGCCGGCAGCATGGCGGCTTAGCCTCCGTGCGCCGTGCTATTTTGCCAGCATCTCGATCGACCGTGATCGAATAGAGCCGCGTCGGCCACCGGTGAGACGGGCATCGCAGTGGCATCCGGGGGCACCACGGTCTAAACGGCTTCGGGGGCGACGACTGGGCTCGCTGCAGCGCAACGTCGCGTCCCGCACCTCCGCGCCTGGGGGGGCGGCGTGTTGCGCGCGCGCTGGGCTGACGCCTGGGGCCGGTCCCTACAGGTTCAAACCAAAAAAATGTTAATTAAGTGAAACGATCGAAGAAGCTGTGCGACCTTGGCCTGTCTGCTGCGTCTGCTGCGTCTGCTGCGAGTTATCAGTGCCAATACCCATTACACGACAAGATCCTGGCATCTGC
Organism: Echria macrotheca; assembly: GCA_030411725.1. Taxonomy (NCBI): domain Eukaryota; kingdom Fungi; phylum Ascomycota; class Sordariomycetes; order Sordariales; family Schizotheciaceae; genus Echria; species Echria macrotheca. The sequence goes on along the minus strand of MU839831.1, from coordinate 1,659,757 downwards.
TTGCTTCTTATCAGCGACCTCGTGCCCCACCCCCTCGTTCGCTCCCCCTTCTCCCGCCCCTCGCCTTCCCTCGTGGTACCAGGCCCCGCCGGCAGGGTCTGGGGCGCCGACGGGCACTTTGCCCGGCGCGCTGCCATTTGCTGCTCGTAGGGCTGCTTCGGAGCCATATTAGGCAGCGTGGTACTCGCCGTCGTCGTGTAGCAGCGTGGCCGGGAAAATACTCGTAGCGAGAATGTTAAGGTTCCGTGCGCCTGCTGGTGGTCTTCTGGGCGCGCGCGCAATCGTCGTCGGTCGGGGGCAGTTGGCCGGCGCAACGGTGCTTCCTCGACAAGAGGATGCGGCAGGATTGGTTGCTTGGATGACCCCCCCTTCCCAACCCCAGATGGCTTGTTCCAATCGATAACCGTCAGACGCCCGATACGTGGGTGACCGGGATGTGAGCCAGTGAACCAGACAGGCAAGGGAATCGCAGTCTCGAACCAGCGATGCGTTCGGATCCGAATGGCCTGTGGCATTTTCCGCGAGATAAGATTGGACCCGAGCGGACGGCTGGCCATCCTCAGCACCAGAACGTGCAGCCTGAACCAGGCGATGCAAAGGGGAGCGCTTCCTTTTCGCCCTTGCTCATCCTGCTGCGAGTAAAATAATATTTGTGATTACGGCGGTAGGTGGGCTGCGTGCCACCACGACGGAAAAAGCAAACCACGGGCGGGCTCCCGAGCGGTCATATCGTCCATCGTCCGCCTCTCTCTTGTTCCCGGTTTTCCCTACCAGTTTTCCGGCTCCTCTGTCTCTGTCAAACCACCTTTCTGACTTGTCGCCAATGTCACCGGCACGGTACCAGTGAGCGATATTCCCCCTTGGCTCGGCGACCCGACCTAACCGCGGACGCCCGCATCAGATAAGCGATAGACGCCTGAGACACGACCGGACGGGTCATCCTTTTAAAGTGCCTCCCGCGCATCCTCGACAAAAAATCCACCGGCCCGATCTCTTCTGATCCGTGTTTGCGATCGACCTCGAGTGACAAGAAAACGAATACCGATCGCTCGGTGAAATTGATGCGCAGCATCGCCCCCCCACGTCACATGACGACTGCGACACAAAAAAGCAACTCTCCGGAAGGCTAATTCCCAGTCGTAAAAGAGTCCTTGGGGTCGCGATCTCGAGTATCATCGTGACGATCATATCGGGGGACCACTATAACCTCCCAGATAACAACCCCTCTTCGTCCATTCCTCCTGGATCCAGCGCAGCACAACAAGAGCAGCAGCAGCCATGTCGGGTCGTAGCGCCTATGTGCGCAAAAAGATCACGCAGACGAAGGAGGGTGAGAGGGGGCCAGGCGTGCGCAGCCGGGCCAAGTCGAGTGCCAGCTCCGATAATGCCACCATTAGCGAGTATCCCATCGACCCGATGCCGCCAATGCGCCATGGGGATCGGGAGAGGCAACGAGACATTACCGGCGTCGGCACGACCAATGCGCGCTTCCTCAAGTTCTCGGAACCTGCCCGCGAGAGTGAGGTGTTGAGCTATCAGAACGACCTTGGTGGTTATGGGAACCAAAGCGGTGGGAGCCAGAGCGGCGGGTCTAGCATAGACGGGAGGAGAGAAGGGCCCAGTGCCGGGCCTTCGCACTTCCACCGACCACTCGATGACTTCGCCTACGCCCGCGCCCGGAGACCGGCCATCAAGACCGAGGACGTGTCCGGCATCGAGAAGTCGGGGTTCCGCAGCATCCTCGACAAGAAGAGCGACGAAGTCCGCAAGGGGCTGGCCAAGACTTTCGCCTTCAAGAAGAAGGACCGGAAGGGGTACGATCCCGAGAAGATGGCGGATTTCCGGCCAATGTCATCGGCCACGGTGCGGCCAAACCATCAGGGTTCCGCGTACTCCTCTGGTGAGTTCAACGACGGCTACGAGGCCGACAACTCTCCACAGTTTGGAAGCTCGTCCCAGGCCAACCCGTGGGAGGATGACGGCGGTGTCATGTCGCCGCCGCCGTCTTCCAAGCTGCCGCCAGTTCCCTCCGGCGGGAGCGCACCGCCGATCAAGCGTTGGATCGGCGCCGGGCGACCTGTGCAGCGCTGGAACAAGCTGCGCAAAGACCCGGAGCTTTGGGACCCCAACGGTGATGTGCTCGTTTTCTTTGGGCACAAGGGCCAGCAGCCACGGCCGAACCCTTCTTTCCGGCTCTCTTCGCACATCATCGAGGCAACCGAATCGCGGTATCTCATCACCCTCCTTCGCGAGGGCTCCACCGAAGAGGATATCCATATGCCTCCCTCCCCCGTTGGCGCACCCCCCATGCTCCAACGACATCCCAACGGTCAACATCTGCATCCGCAAGGAGGCGGCTACGGCCGCGGGGGGCAGCCGACGCCGCCCATTTCCGAGGATAACAGCCTGTGGGAGCAGGACGGCCAGATTTCGTACGAGATGTATTTCCCAACGCCTTCCAACATGACCAAGCTCGACCAAATGCGCCACCATATTACGACCCGCAACGTGTTCGCTCTTCTCTACCATGCTTCGCTGGTGGGACTCTCGTTATACCAAGCGCTAGCCGACCTCCATTCGCGGCTCGAGTCGTACATGCCCCCTGAAGCAGACAACGTGGGCACCATCCTCAATTATCTCTCGGCGCGCGGGATAGACGATGTTCGGAACGACCCCGAGACTGCCGTCAGCATCCTTGCGTGGAGCGAAGGCTCCGAAGTACGGTGGGAGGAGGGGTGGCGCGAGAGCTTTCTTCATTGCGCCGGTATGTACTCGCAGCTCGAGTCTTGCGCCGACTTCAAGAACGTCACACCCATCACGCGGGCTTTATTGGAGCGAGCTTGTCTTGAAACGCAGTTGCGGGTACAAGCAGCTGAGGAGCGACTCGCTGCCTTCCAATATGCGGATATGTGGCCAGCCACAGACGGGGCCATCGCTCCGGCGAGGACAGCTGCCGAGAGGCTGCAAAAGTTTTTCATGCAGCACTACACGCGCGAGTTCGGGCGGTGGCCGCCGCTCCCGATGCCTTCGGGACACGACCAAGGGGCCATCGGCATGGCCCATGGCGGGCCGGACGGAGAGGAGGAGATGTGGTTGACGAGGACGGTGGCCCAGGCGCTACAGCGCGACTTCGGGGCTTTGTACGACTACCTTGTGAATCGCGATATCGTATGGGACGAGTCCGAGGCGCGATCCAGCCGCAAGTGGATGATGGTCAGCGAGAGCGGCAACCGCGGCTTCGAGGCAGATACGCCAGATCTTCCCATGACCGACATGCTGATTGGGTTCGACAACAAACTGCGCTTCCCACATATCCCGCACCCTTATCCCCTGGTTCCAGAGTCGATCCCTCCTCCATCGCTCAACCCCGGTGCGAGCCGTAATGGCGCTCAGAGTAGTGGCATGTTTGGTGGCAAGACGTCGACAAAGAGGAACGGAAACGGCAACAACTCGTCTGCGACCCTGAACTCGACCAACTCGCGGACTGGTGCTGTTGAGCGCCGTATCCAGCTGGCATATACAGAAGCCACCAACATCTGCATTCTCGGGTCGGAATTTACCCACTCGGATCTCATCGACGCCTTTGGCAAGTTCGAGAAAGCCGACCGAATCTCCGAAGTCGATCCGTCGACTGCTCGTCGCGGTAGATGGATCCTCATCTATGGAATCCTGCAGACGCTGGCGAGTGTATCGGTTGACGCGCCGAACGTGCGATACCGGGACGACGTGCCATACCATCTCTGCCCGAGGCTTAAGGGAGCCAAGATACCCCCCTGGAAGAGCGGCCCGTCCCACGGTAACACGAACCCGGAGGAGGCGTCGCACGAGTTTTCGCACTGCTGGATCGTTCCGCGGACCTGGGGCGTCGGAAGTGGTAATGGCAGCTCAGCCAACAGCGGTGCCGAGAGCTCCGCTGAGGAAGGGACCAGCCCCATTAGCCGGGGCTATCACTTCCCGATGCCGCGTGGGCCCACCAGCGCGACAGGACGCTCGGCCACCGGACACAGCGGGTATTATACCCCGGGAGGCATGACGGCCAGGTCTGGGCGAAGTGTGGCGAGCAGCCGGACACCATCGGTGGTGGGCGGCCCCGCGTACAGCGGGGCCATGTCGATGAGCTCGGCAGGGAGCGTCGTCAGCGGCTACTCGGAGAGCGATGCGGGGAGCAGCGTGCGCTCACCGCCTTCCACGACGGCATCGTCACGACGTACCGGGCGGTCGGCGAGGGACAGGGAAAAGGCGAAGATTGCCGCCAATATGATGCTTCGCGGAATTGAGCGTGTCGACGAGAACGAGCGGTCAGCACCGGGACAGACTTACGCCACGTCGGCGTCAAACGGCAACAGGGGCGATTACAAGCCGGCACCCATGTCGAATTCGTCAGTCAGCCAACAGGGCGGCTTTTTGGTTCTGGACGAGCTGGTCGATGACACGCGGAGCTTCACCACGGCCTACAGCTCGAGTGGGCGCGACAGGGCGGCGCTCAGTGCGGTGAGGGGTGGTGGGGGAGGGGGAGGAGGAGGAGGCGGGGCGGGGGGATACAAGCTGGGAGAGCTCAAGTTTGAGCGACCAATTCTCGGGGGGACAGCGGGTGGCGGCTCATCGTCAGACAGCGTAGGGCCGGTGATTCGGGATTTTGACGAGCTGAACGTGATTGACGACCATGCACCTTGAGGTAGGTGCTGCAGGAAGAGCGGGCAGGATCGGGAAAATGGGAACGGGAATTTAGGATTGATGGGTTCCCTATGTGTCATCACTCACGAAGTACCTACCTACATCCTGGAAAATAACCTTGAATTGCACATGGTCGCTCCCCTCCTGGTGACACCTACCATTCGTGATAACAATTCGTGGAGTTCTGTCGTTCTTTCCCTGCCAGCCACCGGATTTTTCCGATGGTGGGGGTTTGGTTTGCGCAAGTCCCCCCAGCCCCACCATTCTGGACGAGGAATTTTGCAAAATGAGAGCATCAAGAAGAAAATCGTGGTACCTGCATGCTCAAGATTTTAGTTTCTCAAATTAGTTGATTCAGACGGCGCGGTCCGCACAAGGCGCTTGTCATCTGAGCGCTCCCGCATCGTGCTAATGCTGTTCCTGAGAAGCGACCCATTCTTTGCCGTTCTTGGGGCCTGTCGATCAACAAACCGACGTCATCAGGGTCCAGGAATTGGAATCTGGTGAAAAAGGGCTTTCCGCCGTACAATCGCATTGTGTGAGCTTTGAGGGTCGAGATTTCCAAACGGACTGCTCACAGCTCCCTCTGCCCCCACGCCGCAGGTCTCTCGTCCGGATCGATGGCAGAAGCTCCGAGAGACTCGAGCGAGGTGGGAGGGGAGGGGAGGGGAGCTGGAGCCAATCCCCTGCTCGGGTCGGCCGGGCGACCGCAGACCAAGTTCCCATCGCCGCGCACACCAACCACCCCCTTCGACTTTTGCTTTTCGCGCGCGCCGGCTAAGAAACATCGTTCTCGCGGATAAACCTGTCGCATCGACTGTTTGCTAGCTTTTGCAGGTTCGCCGGGTGTTTGTGAAGTTGTCGCTTAAACCTCTGCGGTCCAGCACACGGCGATTTGCGCACAGTTGCGCCGAGCGCATCCAGCGACGACAAGAACAGCAGCACCCACCGCAATCCGGCGCATCGAGCGCAACACGCCGGAACCATGCTCTTCGCCATCTTCTTCGCCTTTTGGCGCTTCATGGAGATCATCACACTGGTGCGTGCGCCCATAGTTCCCCGCCCGTATTGACGCTGTCAACTAATCGCGCGCCCTGTTTTTTACAGATCCCGACCATGGGCATGCTCGCCTACTTCGTCCACGGATACGTCGATGCGAACCTGCTCACGCCGAACTACATCCTGATACTCTTCATCGTCTCGGTCCTCGGGCTCGCCTGGGCGCTGTTCACGCTGTTTTCGTACCACCGGAGCTCGTCCAACGCGCAGTTCGTGTCGCTCGTCGACCTCGGCTTCGTCGGCGCCTTCATCGCGGCCGTCTACTATCTCAGCTTCATCAAGGACGTTAACTGCGTCAGCGTTGCGCCGGGATCGCCGGCCGATATCAGCTTCGGCATCTTTGGGAGCGCGCGGCTGAACACGCTGGATGTGAGCCTCAACAAGACGTGCAGCATGCTCAAGGCGTGCTTCGCCTTCGGCATCATGAATGCCATCTTCTTCTTCTTCACCGCCATCCTGGCCTGGATACACGGTGGCAAGGCCGAGGTGAGGGAGAAGAAGTATGTGCGCGAGACGAGGAGCCATGGGGGTTCGCGCCGGCGGAGCCATAGTGGGAGTCACCGGAGCCATCGCAGTTCTCACTCGCACTCGCGTGCGTATGTTTGAGCGATTTAGTGTGGGGTATTGTAAGAGCAGGGTTGGGTTCAAGGGTTTGCTTGGTCTATAGTATATATCATTTCGGGCAGGGATGGCTGTGGCAGTTGGAGCTGAGGGTTTTCAGGGCTTGGATATGGCGGTGTATTCGCGATGGGTGGCCCCATGTTTGGCCACGACTATGACGTTATGTATGGCTAAGCGACGACGGACGACATGATGTATTAAGCGGTTTGTATCTAGCCAAGCTAGCCAAGTGTCATTTGACGGTGCGGAAGCAGTTATGTGCTGTTGTGCACGTTGTTTGAGTCCTGTGCTATCATATCTCCTCCATGGCAAACTTTGTGATCCCAAGTGCTCTTCCGACCATTGCCACGATTTCGATGCGCACTGGAAAGTCTTCAGATGCTACCTATGACGGACACGTCACCATCACAGCTGGATATGCCATTACGATACGAGTGGGGATGAGCCATATGAAGGCAAGGCATACACCAGCACATCGGCTATAAATCTAAGGGAAGAAAGACTGATATACCAAGAATGCCACACCAAAGTCGCATACCTCTCTACCCCAGTACCCCTATCTCTTCAGCAGCCTTCCTAGATGCCCAGCGAAGAAATGGGTTGCCACTTTTCTCTTCCCAGGATCGACCCGAATTTGTACCGGAGGTATGAGATGGTGGATGATGATGCAGAGATAGATAAAGGAGACGGTGAAAGGGAGAGGCCGGTGACAGTTCGTGACGAATTCGTACCCTGACGAAGCTGGATATGGGCGAGTGATGAAGTTGGCCGGCTTCTGTGGTTAAAGTTCATGTGATGGCGAGTAACTGGGTTCATGGATTTGGGGTTCTCGATGTTTATGAACTCCATGCCATGAGTCGGGAGTATTTGAAAGAAGAATAGGTATAAATGTTATCCTTACAGCAAAATACCAAGACTACCCACATATACTTCCTAACTTGTTCAGTATCTTGATCGCCTGCGGAGGATTTTGCCCCACGTCCCAGGAGATTTACAGTAGTAGTACAAGAGTCCTGCGCCCCCGAGTGGGCTACGATCGACATAATCTGTGTAATGTTCCACAAAGAGATATCCCGACACCCTTCTTCAGACCAGAGATGGCTGCCAGCCCGAACCGGACATCTCAGTCTTAAGTAAGCTATTACAATATTGCCCGTCTCTACCTCCGCGGATTAGTCACCCCCTTTGATTCCATGCGCTGAGATTCTCCGACCCTATTAACGACGTAGACAATATGCGTATAGCCGCTGGTGGGCGTATAGGTTAGTAATCCACGCCGTAGGGCTAATATGTTTTGGGGTTCGCTTTTGGAGCGAGGTTGCATTGGGAGCCGTCGATCTACATCGGCTCACTGGCTTGTGTTGCCCACACTCCGGCAAGTTCACAATGGATTGTCTCTCGCATTTCCTTTTCGGGTGCCCGGGGTAGCGTGTTGGGTGGACCACCACGTAGGTAGGCTAGAGGAATGGGGATACATAAAGATTGCGGATCCGATTCCTAAGACATTAACTTTTCTTACCCCTTTTCAGCAACTATTTTCCCACTTCGAATCTCAGTCGTTATGGACCTGCTCGTACACCCCCTCACAATCGCCTCGGGCAACATCACCCAGCGATGTCTCGCCGGGGCGGTAACGGGCGTGCTATCGCATTTGCTGTACTTCATCCGCGGGTACCACGTCACCAGCGCCTACGGCATCCTCCTCACCCACATAGCGCTTTACACGGCCATAACTGCCCTGTCCGTGGTGCAAACCGGCGGCATACTAACAGGTCTGGCGGCATCGACGATCGTGGGCGCATCATATCTCGCCGCGCTATTCACCAGCATCATCGTCTACCGCCTCTTCTTCCACCCCCTGAGAAAATTCCCCGGCCCCCTCTTCGGCCGCATAACAAAGATGTACGGCCCGTGGACGAACCGCCACGGACAAATGCATATCGAGCAAAACAAGCTCTTTGCCAAGTACGGGGACATTGTCAGAATCGGTGGGCTCCCCCATATACCGAATCCAATTCCCCCCAAAAAGAGACGAACCTACCTTACCTAACCAGAGAAACAGCCCCCAACGAGCTCCTCATCCTCTCGACCGACGCCATCCCCAAAATCCACGCCGCCAAAAGCGGCTGCCGCAAGCGCCACGCCGGCGTGTACGACGTAGTCCACTACCGCGGCGCCTACAACCTCGACTCGATCCTGGACCGCGAAGAACACCGCTGGCGCCGCCAGGTCTGGGAGCGCGCCATGACGACCTCATCGCTATCGTCCTACGAGCCCCTGACGCGCGAGGTCTGCCACGCCTGGCTCTCCAAGCTCCAGACCGCATCCGCGTCCAGAGACGAACTCGACACGTCCCTGTTCTCGCTGCTGATCACCTTTGACAACATGGGCAAGATCGGGTTTGGTCACGAGTTCGGGACCGTCGCCGCCGGCCGCGAGAACCGCATGCTGCGCTTGTTGGAAGTCATGTTCGGCCAGGTCGCCGGGCTGGGCGAGCTCGCGTGGCCGATCGCCGTGATGCAGGGTTTCGGGGTCGGCGGGGACGCGGCCGAGTTCGACGAGCTGGCGAGGGGGATGGCTGAGATGGTTATGCGAGAGGACCAAAAAAATCCTGAGCAGAAAAACATTATCGTTGGCCACTTTATACAGGATTTCCAGTCCGAGAAGCCGACGGCGTTCTTTGAAGAGAATATCCTGTACTCGGACGCCGGGCTGGTCTTGGTCGGCGCGACGGATACCATCGCCGCGGCGCTGTCGTATGCGTTTTATCATCTTGCCGTCCACGGGGGCGTCCAGGAGAAGCTGGCGGGCTTGGTCGGCGAGGTTTTCGGAGTGACCGTGCCGGGCGAGTTTGCGAATGCCGATCTGGCGAAGATTGAGTTTCTCGATGCCGTCATCAATGAGACGCTGAGGCTGGATAACCCCGTGTGTAACAACGCGGCGCGGCTGACGCCTCCGGAGGGGATTGTGGTTGATGGCCTGTATATCCCCGGCGGCGTGTCGGTGAGGGTGCCGGGGTATGCGATGCAGCGGAGCGAGAAGGGGTTTGTGCGGCCGGATGAGTTTATTCCGGAGCGGTGGACGGAGTGGCCGGAGCTGATTGTTGATCGGGCTGCCTTTATGCCGTTTATTGTTGGTGAGTCCCTCTGTTGTGATCTTGATATGTCGTTTCGGTGTGGTGACGGAGGACTGACTCGCTAGATACCTAGGACCGAACAATTGTGTGGGAAAGCGACTGGCCATGATGGTACTTCGACTGGTGCTGGCGTATACCGTTCATCATTACCGGTTCGAGCTCGCACCGGGAGAGGATGGAACGGCCATATACAGGGAGGCGAAAAATAATCTGATTCTCAAGGCCGGGCCGCTCAAGCTCGTCTTTGATCGGCGAGAGTGATGTGGACATCGGATCCTGAGTCAGGCAGTCAGTTGTAGTTTGCTGCCTCCTGTATGAAATGGGGAGCTGGCATACATGTATTTGACCTTTGAGGTCACTGTTTTGCTTGCTCAGGACACAAGCTTTCTACCAGCAGTCCTTGTGCCAGGGTGACAGATATTGCAAGCTGCGACTTCAAGGCTCAGCGATAAACGACGCCAGCTCCCTGACAAACATCTGGGAGCAACTTTTGAGAAAATAGAACACGTCTAATATTGAGATTCACAACACTTCTAACGTTTGTCATTCCAACATAGTACATATTGGTGCTATCCCATCCGCCTGGGAGAGCGTAGCCCGGTCTCTCATCCCAGAAAAAACTCCCAACGCCATGCATGCCCCGAGGTTTTTGGTCTCCATGACGGAAGAAAACAGACGAAGAAATCAAGAGGAAAATAGTACAAGACCCTTTCGGGATCTACATGGCAGCAAGAACGGCGGCAACAGCAGCAACACCCAGAAGGGGCATGCTGAGGCTGTTGAGAGTGTCGACACCAGCGCCAGGGACGCGCGTGCTAGTCGGCTGCGACGTGACACCGCCGGTGGCGGTGCCGGACCCAGAGCCGGTGCCGCTGTTGCCGGTGCCGGTACCGGACCCGGAGTCGCTGTTGCCGCCCGACGAGCTCGCCGAGGCGATCTCGCCGCCGGCGACGCTAGCGGGGGCGACGTTCTTGGCAGCCTTGGCGGCGGCACTGGCGTACATGGCGATTGTCTTCTGGCCGTTGGCACTGTTGAGTGTTAGTATGCTGTGGTTTTCCATCGAAGGGAAAGGAAACTCACGGCTTGTTGATGACACCAACCATGCCGCTCTGGCAGTGGCGGCCGGTGGCGCAGTAGTACCACATGGGACTCCCGGTGCTCACGACGCGGAAGACGTTGGGAGCCTCAGAGCCTTGCGAGGCGGGCTGCGGGCCGCTGAAGAAGCCTTGCGTGGTGTTGAGAGGAGTGCAGGGGCTGTCAAAGGCCGACTGGGCGACCGAGTGGGAGCCCGAGTAGAAATGGAACTCGATCGTCTGGCCTGACGGCACCGTCACGTCGTTGGGCTCCATCACCAGCCCGTTCATGCCCACGTTGATGATGGTCGCGCCGTTTGAGGATTGCTGCGAAGACGACGAGGAGGAGGAGCTCGAGCTGCTGCTGCCTGAGGCGGATGTGGTCTCAGAGCCACCGCCATAGCTGTAGCCGGCTGCGCTGACGAGCGGCAGGAGAGCCAGGAGGGCAGGAGGGAGCATGGTCAACTGCATTTTGGCGGATGATGTGATTAACGGAGAGATTTTTCTCGCGAGTTTTTTTTTTTTTGGAATAAGATTCGAGGAAGGCGCGATGGACAAAGTGCTCAATGGTTTATGGATCCAACAGAAGATTCGAGAGAGCGGATGATCACACATATTTATCCTCTCCTCCAGGTCCAGACCAGAGCGACCAGAAACACAGAAACACTCTGGCCATCGACGACAGGAGGTGTGCCAGGAGGCCCCGTCAGACGAGTCCCGCCGTCAGATGTTTGGAGATGTTTTGGGTGTCTTGGCGAAGCGTTTCATGGCCCCCTGTCGGCCCCGCGACATGACCCCTGCACCAGGGTCTTGGCAGGGGTCTGAGGATGCCCCGCCCACATCCGAAACAGGCACCTTCTCCATCTGCCGCTGAGCAGTCGATTCTGGCGCATGCCATTGACGGCGGCGGCAGCAGAGCACCCAAGCGTCCGGGACGTCTCAGACAATATCCTTAATCTTCGAGCGCGGGCATGGCGGCGGACCTGGATGATCTCGGCCCTTCTTGGTCCCGCGGGGCTTCGCTATGGTTTCGAGTTTCTCTCTGGCGAAACATTTTATCGCCCGTGTGGGAGCCGTCACTTGCGCTGCTGGTGATGGACATTGGACGCAGCGAGTCAGAGCGGTTCTGAGGGCCAACGGACTGCAAGCCCACCTCCTGAGTCCCGGAGGGGCAGCCCCAACATACCAAGACCGTTCCCGGCGCTTAAGATTTACCGTTAAGAAAGCCAAGAAATGATCGGCCGCCCTTCATCGCATCTTTTTTGTTCGGCGGGTCTCTCTGGGATCGGCCTTGTCTTACAGACCCAGTGGAGAGGACGGATCCCGGAGGCCGGCGCCGGAACGTGGCCGTCCCGTTTCCACAGCCCACCACTTACGCGTCGGTCTTGCGCCTTCGTCGCTGGGAAGAGGAAAGACCGGCGGCTATGGCCGCGAACTGGCCCCCTCGCGCGCTTGTGTTGCTTTCCTTGAGTTTATTCGCCTCCGAGGCCGTGAGCCTTGTTGGCGTCCCGAACTTGCCTGAAAGAAGAGTGGTCAAGAGTTTCTGACCGACGAAGATGTTCAGGTAGGGATGGGGAAAGCAACCTAACCAGGCAGTCGTGTCTTGGCGGTGACATTCTGGAGAATGCAGCCCTACCCCGGGTTTTGGGTTCATTGAAAATCGAGAATCATGAGATGCGCGGATCTACGCCAAGTCTTGGCGATTTTCATGAGAATTATGCGCGCCTTCCTAAATCTGTCTCCTGTGATGAAGAGACAGGTACACAGTCCTCGCTGCCTCCCTCAACATTTCTCGTATTTCTAGTTAAGTGATCCTAATCCTTCTGTAACGCGTCTCTTTATCTGCAAGGCAACAGCTGCCCTAGGATCTGAGCTACTTGAGACTTTCCCTGGGAACTGTACCCGGTTATACATGCATTCTCGTGATGGGTCAGAGCTGGTAGCTTTTCCCATTGCACTGCACTACTTCTCGCAACGTCTCTGGTCTTGGGCCGCAAATGGAATACTATAGAGGGGTTGAAATTGTCCATAGGCTATCTAGTCTATGCTTGTGTGTGGTATGTTAAAGGTGGAAAAGGCTGGCAGGGAGGTCCAGGCCGGGAGATAAGGTATGGATGGATGTGTGGAGCCTTGAAGGCACCCAACCCACCACCAAGACAGTTTTTTGGATGGAAATTTATTCTCTTTTGCAAGCTGATAAGATGGTACCTTAGTCTACATATGTCTGACCGTCATTAGATTCGTAGTTCGTAATTATCGCGGCATGACTCGTCCCTCGTTCCTGCCATTCTAGTCCATATCCTCAATAACGCCAATCCCAAAATTCATGCCCCCGCCTTCTGGCTTCTCGAACCAACCCAGACGGAAAGCCTCTTCGCCAAATAACTCACATACGCCCTCGCTGCTCATGTACTCCACCGCCAACGGAAACCTCTCAAAGATGTTCGAGTCGGCCAATAAGCTCGCCATCCCCAGGATGCTCCCCGGCGCCTTGGCCGCCGTCATCCTTCGTGGAAGCAGACCGAGCAGGGACAAGTTCAACAGAAACAAGGCCGCCAGCACCCCAATCATCATGTATGTCCCAACTTCGTTAACCAACAGCCTCCCCGCATTGGCGTCGACAATAAATACCGTACCTGACACGACACAGAGAAGCAGGCCCAGGACAGCGGCAACGCTGGACGAAACGACCGACCACGCCCCCATCCCCAGCCCTTTGACAAACGCCGTCGTTGGCAGTCGATCCCCGAGGTTGGTCGTCAGCTGCTGTGCATTCGCCTGGCCCTTTTGCAGGAACAAGAAACCGGCATGTGCGCGGATCTGGCTATCGAGGGCGGAGAAGTAGAGACTCGCGCAGACAGCGAGGGCTGTCGGGACCGACGTCCATAAATAGTGCGTGTATGAAATCGGATCGCCAGGAACATCGGTGAAGCCGGGAGGCAGACCGCGGGAAATTTGAGAGAGGCCCACCACGACGCCGATCATGGCGAGCAGAACCACCGAAGCTAAGATCCGAGGGAGGAGGCGAAGGATTGGTGGCGTGTACGAGCTGGTGCCACCAGCGCCAGACTCTGGCTCCATCGATGCCAATGCCGGAATTAGAGCCCCCTGGGACTCGGGAGCACACGAGACTGTAAAGGTTGGGGGGATAAGCGAGTCGGTGCTGACATTGTGGCTAGACGACCGCTGGATGGTGCGGTACGTTCCCGACAACAGGCGCCTGGTCTGACGACGAGTCAGATGGCCAGTGCCGGATAGCTTGCGGAGGAGTTTGGTGCTGTGCATCAAGTCGAGCGCCATGCCCATAATGGTTTCGGGGTTGGCTGGCGGCATTTCCGGCTGCCCAAGGCCTACCGTCATTACCATGCAAAGAATGGCTTGCAGAGCAAGTATCCCGGCCGTTATATGCAGGAAAATCGGCTGGACCAACAGTCTGCCGGTGACACCATCCGGAGCGGATGGTTCGAAAAAGATCATACCCGTCGAGAGGACGGTCAAAACGCGGAGGAGGAGAGCAACAGCGGTGCCGCATGCGACGATGTAGTGTCGATTTCGAAGAGCCGTAATAAACAGGACTGGCGAGAACAGCTGCGAGTGGTAATCCAAGGCGATACTTTGGTCGGCCCCAGACGGTTCGTTGCTGAGCTGGATCCATGGCATCAGCCTCATCGCCTGGTAGTTGACGCGGTCCCAGACGAGCGTCGTGAGAGCGAATACTAATCACGTCAGACTGGGTTCGGCGGGATAGGACAAGGCAAGCTCACCAGCTGGAGGACCCATGGTCCAGAGATAAAACATGTTTGGCGGCGGATCTGCCGCGATGCCCTCATCCCGATTCGACAGATAGAACATGCTCTCGGTACCCGCGACCAGAACCACGAACCACACGGCGAATACCACAAGAACTGGTCGACGGAGCCATCTCGGCCTCCATCCTTTCAGAGCAGGTTCCCTTGTGACCTCCTTCTCTGTAGCTTCCGGCCCCTTGGGCTCAGGTTGGACATCTGCCCCCGGCTCGAAGCCCAGCGGCGACCTTCGCTCGGGCCCTTTCAACTTCGCCTTGCTGTCAAATGCTGTTGCCGACTGGAAGTCGGTTTCCGATTCGGACTGGACTTTGGTCCTCGCATGTGATTCGGCGTCGGAGAATGACTGGACGGATTGAGATTGCGACTGCGGACGCAAGAACATGAGTGGCCCCGGAAGCGTTGCGGACGATGACCCGGGTGGGGATCCGGGAGGTGTCGGGCCGAGAGCCTGTTGTCCGTGCAAGTATGCCGGGATACCGGGTCCGGGGCCCGGAACAAAAACCGGTCGGTTGCCGGGACCGGGTCGTATAACCCCGGGCACATAAAATACCGGACCGGTAATTATTTGGTTCGGCCCATTCGGGTGGATAGGACAGGGCGGTCGCTGCCCCGGCATCTGCCCGGTCATGCTGCGGCTCGAGGCCGATGTCCCCGGCTTGAGCCGGTCATTGTCGTCCATGGTCACAACACGGCGGGAGACATTGACCAGCAATTAATGATCAGACCAGATTTTCTGCAACAAGAGAGAGCAAGAAACAAAGCACGGCGCGACGCGGTCATTCATTCGTATTTGTTTCCCTGACTACTTTTTGTGGCGCCCAATGGCTTGTGTCGAACCTGCATCGATTGTCAATGGCTGGGCCGAGTTGGAACAAGTCCGAGACGTGCAGCACCACGGATGCCGCCCCGACCACTCAACTTCCATCGTGGCGTTCTCCCGGTGGTGGGGATCCGAGAGGCACAGCCCGCCACAGGAGCCGGACTGCAAGGGTCGAGAAACCGTGGGATTATCTATTCTTGGCAGAGTTGCGCTGGCCGCCGATAAACCAAGCCCGGCCGAGCGGTCAACCATCTTTTTCTTCTCGAGGGTGGCCGGCCAGCGTTGTCGGACTGCATGTCTCACTGCCCGATAAGGCGCCCCTATTTGCTACAGGCGTCGGCGAGCGGCAGGTTACCCGCAGCCACATGTCGCTGCCAACCCAGAAATTCCCGCCAAACGATTTGATCGGATGCACAGGATCTGTCAGCGCAAAATCGAACCTGCGGAGTAGCTGCGTTGGTTGCAAGTCATGTCAGCGTCATCGGGACTTTTTGAGGGGGATTCCAGGGATCACCAACCTCGACGAAAACCTTGTCTAGCTCCATCATGGCGACCCGTTTTCCAAGGCACTGATACTTGCCGCTCCCAAAGGCCAGGTCCAAAACCGAGGCCATCCTCTGTCTTTGCGCGTCGTCCGCCTCGACCCACCGCTCCGGGCGGAACACATTTGCGTCTTCACCCCATATGCTCTTCAACCTCATGATGCCCATAAAATTGGTGGCCACCTGAGTGCCGCCGGGAACTCGGAAGCCACAAATAAAATCTCCTTCTGGAGGCACTTGCTTCGACCCGAGGCCAGTGGCAGGCGGCCACATCCGAAGACCCTCATGGATCACGGCCTGGAGGTACACGAGATTATGGGCTTCTGCTTCGGTGATTGTGGGCGAGCTGATCTTCCCCGAGGCGATATTGACGTCGATCTCTGCCTGGAGGGCGGAGTAAGCCGTTGGCGTGGAGATCAAGGCGAGGAAAGTGTGGCGGATCGCAGCGGCTATAGTTATAGACCCAGCCACACTGGATCGGGATATCAGCATCATCGTCGACTCCATCGCAAAACCAAAGCTTACATCTGAACAAACATGTGCTGGATGAGGTCCTCATGCGACATTCCACCGTTGATGAAAGCCTGGAGCATATCCTGCCCGACCTTGGCGCCTGGTCCAAAGCGCTCGTCGACGTAATGTTTCGCAAGACTGTATTGTCAGCTGCGAGTTTTAGTTAGCTGTCATCTCATCCTAACTCACCCCATCAGCCGACCCAGTCCGACTTTGTCACCAGTGCTGGGGAGACCCAGACGGAGCGGCCAGCTATAAAGAGCGTTGGTGATCCAAGGTATCGCCTGGATTGTATTCATGACGGGGATGGCGGACTCGTTGATTTTGACGTAGTCATACAGGTCCCTATCCTCGACAAGGAAGCCAAAGGCGCGCCCAAACGAGAGCTCGCTGATGACATCAAGCGCGAAGAACTGCGACTTGATGGCGAAATCAAGCGGCCGTATCGTCCCAGGCTCCGAGATGTACTTTGTTTCAATCAGGGCTATGAAGGCACGGAGCTGGCGGTCGAGACAGGCCTCAATGCCGGCTAAGCTCCCGGTCTCCCGGCCGAGATACCCACCGGCCATGGCAGCCCGGAGCGCTTTGTGTTTGGTCTCATCGCGCTCCGACACAATATTGTTGTAGCCAGGCACGACGCGACCAGTCTCATAAAAGTCACCTTTGATGTAGACTGACCGCGCGCCGGCAACACGCCGCAGCGTATCGGGGTCGGTGCAGAGCAGGTCGTTGGGGCCAATACGCGCCAGGGGACCATGGGTCTCAGCAACTTGAATGAGCGCCTCGTTGAAGTCCCCCGTGCACAGCTTCTGTAGCATCCAAGCAGCTGACAGGCTGGCGATCGGCGGACCGGGGATGTGGCGCAGCCGGCACCAGGATCGGATCCATCGGGCGATGAAGGCGGTCACGACGAGGACTAGTGCTGAGGATGCGATTAGGCTGGCTGATGACATGGTGGGTGGTGGGATGTCGATGTTCATCGTGGCAAGTGCAGCAGATGAAAAGTTCGCGGGGCTGCGATATTTCCCCTCTCCGTTGTCTCGACGTGGTTAGCGCACGGCCAAGCTTTGCGATCGAGTTGCGGAGACATACCTGAAAGCTTGGAGTCCTGGGTCTTCTTCCAGATTCATTTTGGGCAAAATGATTCGTTATGCTTAACCCCCTCTGGGTCCTCATTTCTTCCGCCTTCTCGTTTTGTCGATAGACGATGGAGAGCCCAGCTACAACTTCTTGCCACGGCCAACCTCCTCTACCTGCCGGGTCGAACACAAGAGGGAACAACAGTTTTTGATATCGGAATGACACATTTGTTCTCCGTCCGTCAGTCATGCGTTCGAAGACGTGGATCCGGGAAGAGGCCAGAGCCAGGCGTCTTCGTTGGTGCTCGTAACACCGAAGCTTATCATTAAGGTCAGTACCACGTCCACAGATTCTAGATAGACAAGATTTTGAGACTGATGGACTACTCTTCCAACCGTTTGTCTCGTATTTATCTCAACTGAGTGGTGAGATAACCGTAGCATTAACGATGTTTCAGAACAGGGACTTCGCTGTCCGAGACAACCACCTAATAAGCCCTTCAGATCTGATCTCAGTCCACGACCACTCCGGTATGTTCACAGATGCGGGATATCTTGGCAGATGTCTGGAATATTCAGTGATATCAAAGATGCTGATTGTATTCGTAGCATCCATAACATCGGTCGTTATCCTCCGAGCAGCGCAGATCTGACGGCCAGGTAGTAGAGCCGGCATTTCTCCCGGATCGCCAAGTATCAACCGATCAGAGTCTCACCCGGGTCGTCCGAACTATCCGAAAGCCTACCCGAAACTACAGCGGCACCATAGCTACCACCAATTAGTCCGTATGGTCTACTACACCCATCCCGCCTCCTAGCGAGGCGATTAAACCCGCAGCCATCGGTCGTTGTTGTGGGAGCCGCTGTCACCGGCTCGCTGGCCACTCTTTTTCCAGAACCCAATCTTCCGGGAACGCCAAGGCAATATGTCTCGCCTAATATCGGGCGAAAGATGTACGGCCCAGCTGGCGGGGTTCTGGGACGGCACGTATTGGTGATCTAGGGCTATTCTCTCCGTGTCCCTGGCGGCATTGCATTTTACCCACTGACAACAATGGACATCTGGTAATATACCTCCCCGGCACCTCTCCATTGGCCGCTTGGCAACCTGCAGGTACTGCCATTGCGTCTGCCTGCCCACATCTCACCATTAGAGATCAATATCGGATTGATCTATCTGTGCGGAACCTGCATATTGCCGCTTGAGAATGGACCGTCAGGGCCCTCACGAGCCGCGGCCAGGATGGAGCTACGGAGTACAGTAGCCTACATATAAATGCGCAATCGCAACCCGGCAGGAACGGATCGACCTGGCCGTGCCGTCGGTTGGCAACTAACAACCTTCTCCGCAGCTTCTAGAAGGACGACCGCCATGCGCTACCGTATCCTGTCGGCCCTGGTTGCCACCGTGGCCGTGTCTGCCGTGCACGCTGCTGACCCGGAGACGTATGACTATATCGTCGTCGGCAGCGGACCCGGGGGCGGCCCGTTAGCGGCCAACCTCGCTCGGGCTGGCTACAAGACGCTGCTGATCGAGGCGGGCGGTGATGAAGGCGACAACCCGACGTACGCCGACTTGGCTAACTTCAACGAGGCGGCCAATGACGAGGCGACACGGTGGGACTTTTGGGTCAAGCACTCGGAGGATCCGGCGCGCGAACTCCAGTTTCACCACACGACCTGGGACACGGGCGGTGGCACCTTTTATGTCGGAAATGACCCGCCGGCGGGAGCCAAGCATCTCGGTATCCAGTATCCGCGCGCTGCTGTGCTTGGTGGCTGCGCTATGCACAACGGCGCCGTATGCTCGCTGCCCCAGGACAGCGACTGGGACCTGGTTGTCAACAAGACCGGAGACACTAGCTGGGAGGCCCATAATATGCGGAAGTATTTCAAGCAGATCGAACAGAACGACTATCTTGCTGCTGGCAACGCGGCGCATGGATACAACGGTATGCATATGGCTCCCCTATCTGTTGGCTGATGTCCACTAACGACCGCAGGCTGGCTGAAGACCACGGCGGGCGACGTGTCGTGGGCCAAGAATGACAACTGGACCGGCGTGCGCATCATGAAGAAGATGGCGGAGCTGACGGGCCAGGACCCGACCAAGGTGGCCGACCTGATCAATACCGACATTCTGGCCGACGACAAGAACCGCGATCAGATCACATCGCTGTACAACATGGTGCAGCACGCCGGAAAGGACGGCAAGCGCAGCAGTCCCAATAACTACATCCGCGCCACGCTCGCCGACGCGGCCAAGTACCCTCTGACAGTGAAGCTGCACACGCTCGTCACCAAGGTTCTCTTCAACACGACCACCGGCATGGCCGCCGCGCCTCCGCGTGCGATTGGCGTTGAGATCATGTCTGGGGAGTCAGTCTACAAAGCCGACCCCAAACACGTCGCGGGGACCAAGGGTCCGGTGTCCAAGATCTACGCGTCCCGGGAAGTCATTGTCTCTGGTGGTGCGTTCAACTCGCCGCAGATCCTGAAGCTGAGCGGCGTCGGCCCGCGCGCGGAGCTCGAGAAGTTCAACATCACCGTGGTCAAGGACCTGCCGGGCGTGGGCGAGGGTCTGGCCGACAACTATGAGGGATCGATCCTCGCGCTCGGCGCAGTGCCTGTGGATGCCGGTCTGATCACCATGATCTTCCGCACCAAGAGCGCGCCGACCAAGAACCGCAACATCTTCACGTGGTGCGGCGCCTTCTCGTTTGAGGGCTTCTGGCCGGGCTTTCCCACCGACTACGGCCCGAACCAGTGGACCTGCGCCATGGTGCACATCGGCCCCAAGTCGCGCGCCGGCAGCGTGTTGCTGCGCTCCGCTGATCCGCAGGACACGCCCGACATCAACTTTCGCTTCTTTGAGCACGGCGGGGACCAGGATCTGAAGGAGATTGTCGAGGCGGCCAATCTGCTGCGCGAGTCATGGAAGGCTGCTGGCGCACCGGCCGCGCCGTTCCAGGAGCTGCATCCGTGTCCCGGCGAGCTTGGCAAGTCGGCGAACTGCACCGATGCCGCACAGGCTGAGTTCTTCAAGCTGCAGGCGTACTCGCATCACGCCGCGTCGTCGTGCGCGATCGGTGCCGATGATGACAAGATGGCTGTGCTGGATTCCAAGTTCCGCGTGAGGGGGGTGAATGGGCTGCGGGTTGTGGATGCGAGCGCGTGGCCTGTGGTTCCCGGGGCGTTTCCGGTGTTGCCGACTATGATGTTGAGTCAGAAGGCGTCGGAAGATATTATCGCGGATGCGAAGAAGGCGTGAGAGGTGGTGGTGATGGCGAAATAGGATAGGGGTCTAAAATAGGGGCTGTGGTTTGTAATAGGGTATGTACATACGATAGGTGCCCGAGTTTCGAATCGTAACTGCCAGTTGGTGTGTCTCGTTCCAACTGGAATTCATTATCAATGAAGACGGTGGTAGGAGATGGAGACGTTGCATCTAGGTAAATGTGATACAACTTCATATTTTCGAAGAATCGTGAATGAGAACTGTAATGTCTCTTTTTGACAAAGAACAGAGTTTACTGCCTAGTAGCCCCGTCCCCCCGCCCCTCCTCACCCCCCTATCGAAGCATTACTAACTGCCAAGTTGCCCTTTGCATGCCAAGTTCACAAGCATTGGCCTGCTAACCTTGACGCCTAGAGGCGTTCCATAGAAGGAAGTTGGATGGTGAATTTCTGAGGATTGTGAAGTAAGCTCGGGGAGATCCCGGACCGGCCTCTTGCGGGGGATGCGGGGGGGATGTCGTGACAGTCCAGTCTACACTGATCATGTAAGCCATCTCCTAGAGACGTTATTACAAAGCAACCCACGAGAGATAGTCAATTCTTCCTACACCCGTCATGAAAACAAGGAGCTTCAGTTCAAGTATAAGAACCGAAACCAACCCTGAACGCTGGTCCCCATTGCCTCTTAATCATATCTCACGACATCTTTTGCTACTACTTTCACTCTCCCACCCGACATCATGCCCTCCGCCCCTTTCTCCATCGTCGACGTCTTCTCGGCCACGGCCTACAAGGGCAACCCCCTAGCGGTCGTCGACGCCAGAGGACAAGACCTCACCGACACCCAAATGAAGCTCATAACCCGTCAATTCAACCTTTCCGAAACCACCTTTTTCTTCCGTCCGACCCTGCCCGGCGCCGACTTCAAGCTCCGCTCCTTCCTCCCCTACGGCTGGGAGGTCTACGGCGCCGGCCACAACATCCTCGGAGTCTGGTGGCACCTCGCCCACGCCAACCTTCTCGACTTTTCTACATCTACACCCGACAACAAAAAAAGAGCCGGAGGAGGGTGGTCGTCGACAGCAGCAGAGGTAGAAGAAGAAGAATTCACCTTCCACCAGGAACTCGGGGGGGAAGTCATCCCCGTCAAGGTCATCCGCCGCCACCGCCAGAAGAAGAAGAAGGAGAGAACCTCTGAAACCGACCCGACAACAACAAATGGCACCACCTCTGATAATCTGTTCACCATCGCCATCCGCCAAGCCAGTCCAAAGTCCCACGCGGTACCGCCTGACCGATCTGCAATCGCCGCAGTCCTGGGCCTCTCAGCAAGCGACATCGGGTTTCGCTCTACACCGAAACTCCTGCCACAAATCATGTCCACCTCGACAACACACCACCTCCTCGTCCCTGTGTCGTCAGTGGACGCGCTCAACCGCGCCGTCGTGAGCCGCGACAAGCTCGTGCAGCAGCTTGATCTTCTGGATAGCAGGGCGCACGGGGTCTTCTGGTTCACGCCTGTTGCTCCCACTGCTGCATCGGGATCGGATGGTAGTATCCCGACGTTTCACGCCCGATTCTTCAGTCGGGGGATGACGGCTGAGGATCCCGCGACGGGAAGTGCGGCGGGGCCGTTGGCGGCGTATCTTTATCGGAATGGGGTGTTGCCTGGTAAGTTGGATGAGGAAGGGAAGAAGGCGAAGATTTTGGTGTATCAGGGGTTGAAGCTGGGGAGGGAGTGTGTTATTGAGGTGAGGCTGGCGGTGAGGGGGGGAGAGGAAGAGGAAGAGTTGGAGGTTGATATTGTGGGCGGTGGGGTGGAGGTTGCGAGGGGGGAGATTGGGCTGCCTGCGTTGTCGACGACGTTTTGATGAGCGGATTTTTTTGTTGTTGGTTTATGTCTCAGATACGCTCGCTCCGGTAGGTAGGCGCTCCGCTTTGAGAATTCCAATCCTCGATTGGCCTCTGGTAAAACTGTCTGACGACAGGATAATACCCTGGATCCACGCCATGACATCCTTCTGCTTGCTCGCGACTTGAAACCCCTTGGCTGGTTGGTTGATGCTGATAGGGTGTTGAAAAGTGAAGAAGAGGCTTGATAGTACTCGGTATTTAACTCTAGAAATGCCGCCGTGCAGCTTTGGTTGCATACCTACCTACCTACTTCATCGACTTCTCACCGCCAAGAATCCAAGTAAGATGCCGCCGAATGAAAGCCAAAAGCTAGATATGGCGAAGGCGCCCTGGATATCCGACCTGGTAACAGACCAGACGATGCCAAACACGAGGCTGAACGAGAGGAGAAAGACGGCGGTGACGACGAAGATCGTGCGCCAGTGCCAACCTTCCTCAAAGTGTATTCCCCAGCCCTCCGCTTCCTGCTTGCTCGTCGCCCTAAGCTCGCCGCATACTCGCTTTGGGAGCTGGTCGTAGATGGTCGTCTGCTTCTCATCGATGCAGCCGGGGTTCCGAAAGTAGTGCGTCAGGCGGTTGCGCCCAATAGGTGGATTTTTCTTGGGCTTTGTCCGAGGGGCAGGGTCACATTCATACTCGGGCCCGATCTTTGCCTCAGGGGGAAGACAAACACAGCTACCATTGCAGTCGATGTAGTGTTCGCCAGCGTCGACCGAGTTGCTAAAGTCAACCGTGAACTGAGGACATGATCACTTGGTCAGCAGAGGGCTGGGTATGGAAGGCTGGTCTTTTTGGCACAAGTGGAGTCACAGCGGTTTGGGGTGGTAGGACGTACGTTGCTCATGGAGAGAAATCTGATGCTTCGAAGTGTGAACCACGTCCTGGGCATCCGGTAGTTGCAGTACAGCTCCCTCAGGAAGAAGAATAGTTCCCGATCCGTCGAAATTTGCTCGATTCGCTTTTGTTGCAGCATTGTTTGATTGCCTGTATCGATGCAGAGCAGCAAGTGGCTCTTGTCTTCCTCTGGAGGGGCTACAGGTGAAGCTTGGCCAACATTGTGCAGCGGGATGATGCTCCCGGAGCTTGTGCTCGCGGGTTTGAGCTGGCGCGGGAGCCGGCCTGCTGCCCCTCGAAGGAGTGAGTTCAAGGCTGAGCCAAATAACTCTCCTACGGCACTAATGGAGCTCTCTTGCCTGGCATCATCCTCTGATTCGAGCTGTGCCTCAAGTTCTTGAATTGAGCCAGGCACAAGTTCAGTGAAATCGTCAAACAGTTGTGTGCCACACCGCTGCACTAGTGTTAGCATATGCGTAGGGTATGTTAGCATGCCTAGGCATCCAATATCACTCACACACTTCCACCTAGCTCGTGTCAGGCCTTCGCGTAAATGAGGCTCGCGTGTCTTGCCTAGGCGGTCGAACAGACGATCAACGAGCTCGGGTAGACTACGGAACACTGGCCTCTTTGTTAGAAGAACGCCGTACCTATCTTCTGGGGAAAGGCGACCCTGCAACCTGGCACGTACCTGGAACACACGCTTGTAACGTGGATATTTCTGCAGCCTCTTGTCGTGGGGATGTCTGGTCTTGCACAGGAGCCGGATTTTCGGGGGCCTCTATACGGTCTGCATCTCCTGAAGACGGGAGCACAAATCGTCGCAGGCCTCTGCGAAGATTTTGAATGGGAATGCCAGTACCCAGGAATTGCTTAACCTGTGCCAGAGCGTTCACAATGTTGTCTTCATCAAATGCCTCGTCGATTGGATATCGATTCTCTTCTTGAGCGTCCTCAGATCTCCGCGAATGGTCTTCTTTGTTGGGCATGAGGGCTGAGCCAGGCGCAGAACTATCCAGATTTGGTAGGGATTCCAGGAAAGCGTTGACTCTCTCTTCAACCATAAGTCTTAGCTCCGTTGCTTCACCTGGCTCGGGTCGCCTCTTGCTGCCGATGGAATACGAATCCAGCCGTGTCTCCAATGCACGGGTCACATAGGGAGAGCTTGTCCGCACAAACTTTGCTGCCTCTCGCTGCAAGGGGTTGATAGCGGCGCCTAATAGTTCGAGGGAGTAGGCGTCCAGCAGTCGACCAAAGTTCCGGGACAGCCTGTCTATCCCAATGTTGCCGTCCGCTGCGGCACTAGTGAGCAGGGGATACAACTCCGCATCCTCGAGAAAGAATTCTACGAGGACCTCCCTAGCCGGTTTGACGTAGTCGGAAGCCGGGTCCGAAAGGGCAGTGGTGCCACTTATGGCACCGGAAAAGATAGACTCCGCATACCTAGGGTTTGCTGATGATGTATTGTCGGCACATTCAGCATTGGACCTGTCGGACCCCTCAGTTGACGTATCTTCCCAGTCCTGTCTTGAATCACTGGTCACCGCCGGCGCCCCCACGACCTTGTATATTCTGGCTTCAGCCGCCGGCGAGCCCTCTGAGCTCTTCCCCATAAAGGTCCCGGGGCCGGTGTCCAAAACGGCGACTCGGACCGGGCGGGTGCTCGCTGATGCTTGCAGAAGGTGGTCCATCAGATCGCGGGACTCAAGACCATCACCCATCTGAGCTCCTGGTAGGGGTTCGGTCGACGCTCCATATCTGTCAGGCTCAGGCCAAGGCTTGAACTCCTCGCTCCAGCCTCCACTCTCCCATATTTCTTCAACGTTAACTGTTCTGCCAGAAGCGCGGAGGTGCGCGACGGCAGAAGTTACTCCGTGCCGAACAATATTCCCTCGGCGACTGTCAGAGTTCTCTACTACCGCCTTGACTGCTTTAAAAACCTCAATGACAGCCCCATCTTCCATATCGCTCTGAGTCTTGTCCTTTTCGTCGGCATACTGTATGGCATCGATAAACATCTCCCTGAGTGGCGCAGAATGATCGTCTAGTTCAACCGGTAGTGCAAGAATGAATTGAACGTAACCTTCACGGATAGCTCTTCCCGGGCTGAATTCGAGGCCGCCGAAAAGATCATGTTGCGCAGGCTCGAATAGAAGAAAATCCCGTGCCGTACCGTGGAAGAATTCAACCCGAGGAGAGAAATACGTGACTTGATCAGACGGACCGAGTGACATCTCCAAAAGGCCCTGACACGTTGAGCGGAGTCGGCGCTGAACCCTCTCATACATGGCCTTGATCCGGGCGGCGGGCAGGGGAACCGCGTCGAGCGCTTTTGGGATCAGCAATTCCGGTCTTTCCAGCTCGTCGTCCAAAATGCTATAAAGCATCCATGGCAGTGGCCCATCGGCTCGCAGCGCGATACGCAGGTACTTTGACATCGCTGCGCGATAGAATGGATCAACCGATCTGAGAACCGCTCGAAAACAGGTTTGGAGGTCATCCGGAAGCGTTTCGAGCTGTCCTCTGAGCTCTTCCACGGTGTCCCCCTGTTCCAAGCCGTGGCGAATAGAACGGACGACCAAGACAACCCAAAGGAAGACACCTGAAGCCCGAGATGTTATGTCGTCAAGGAGGCCTTCCCAGGCCTTTGTGTCAGTCTGAGATAGCCTCTGGGCGCCCGGATGGCTTCGGAGGCTGCTTTGCACAAAATCCCAGATGTCCCTTTGGGTAAGAGTATCCACTCTGAGTCTGGGGGCAGAGACGAATGCGTCCTCGAATAGGTTCCAGGCACGACTTGAGACGCATAGTTTCGTCCGTAAGGAATGTCGAGATGCCCGCTTGAGGAGGTCGACAAGCTCCACGGGGTCACCCTCGTATTCATCAAGGGCATCGACGAAGATGCAAAAATTTGTGCGAAGCTCCTCACACGTTAATAATCGGAAAAAGGCTCCCGTGAGCTGTGGGGTGGTCCACTGCTCCTCTGCATCGCGATGTACCGTGACATGGGGTAAAGAAAGGCTGAGCTCCTTTTCAGACCGCTTCTCGGAGTTCATTAATAGGTCTGCCGCTTGTACGGCTCTGGATAAACCTCCTCGACCGGGACCACCAAGTGCATGCCCAGCAGGGTTTGCCTCGGCGGGAAAGGCGACGGCGGCCAGCTCCGGCGCAGCCTCTAAGATTTGGTACAGAAGGGAGCGAAGCAAACCCTGTATTGACTTCTGCACAGGTGAGCCCGCATACCTGAAGAAAAAGTCCAGGCAAATGCAGCTCCTCGGACTGGACCATGCAGATAATAGCTCGATCGTCGTGGGATGCTGCCGAACGTACTTCATGAGCGTCGACTTCCCGCTGCCTGGCGTGCCGGAAACCCAGTAAATACCCGTCCCTGACTTCAGCCATTCGCGGAGAGATGATGCTTCATCGTTATAAGGGGCCAAGCTGTTGTAGGTGCCAAAAACCCAATTAAAAGTGTCCTCGTGCGCGTCCTGAATGTGATGTTTTCCGTCGTCCATGCCCTCCCAAGAGAGCCGCCGCATGATTTTCGCCGATACAGATTCGGCCTCGTGGCCAGAAATTGTGGTTTCGGCATGGGGTTGCATCGTCGTTATGCGATCATGTATGAGAAGGAGCTGATGTGTATGTGTGTTGTTAGCCGATCTTTCAGTTGCAGGAAGAAACTGATTGTTCTCCCGGATGAGGAGAGGTGACGGAGGATGGAGGGGCTCGATGTCGCACAGCCACTCGCCAACCGATTACGGCGTAAAGTTGTCTGATTGGACGGAATCAGCAGTAACGTTGTTCATTGGGTCGAAATCTCTTCAAGTCCCGACCACTCAGGGGCCGGGTCACATGAGATCTTCAACGTTTCTCAATTCAGACTCAGCACCGCGGCGAACCACTTATCCCGAACGTACTTGTATTGTACAACACTACTGCAAGGACGTAATAAATGTAAATATTCCCAACAAAACGAAGTGAGATCATCTACAAAGTTTTAAATAGGTAGTAATAGTTATTGCGTGTTTAATGTCCAACTGGGCCTTTGCTATGAGAGACTATTTTGTGCTTTTCGGTTCTCTAAAACTTCCCCCTACCCAACAAGGCTGTGCTCCGTAGTAGCTGGACGCAGTTTTCCAAGCTAGGTATCTCGGGGCTCATCCGGACTAACTAAAGCTGATGAAAATCAACGTGACTAGGTAGGTACGTATGAGCATGGGAGCCGTGGATTCTGGGGTGGGTTACCAGGTATTCGGTATGGTATCGGCATCATTTCGCCAATACTCACTATTACCAGGCAGCAGACAACACCCCTGAATTTATCAAGAACGAGCGCTACTAGCCTGCCAATGACCCGCTCGAATGCAACGTCTAGATGCTACTAGCCTACTAGTAGCTACGCGGCATGGACAAGAACGCGGAGATCCGCCTTCGCGAAATGAAATTCGTTCCTTCTGCACCTCGTTACGACTTGGCGGACAATATTGATTTTCTCCTCTCCATGGATATATAGTTGGATTTCTCTCCGCGCTGTGTCACAAGTCTTCTGATATGTCTAGATCCCACAAACGCGTATGTGACCAGCCAACAACGACCATCGCGCCATGGTATCAACACGCTTCTCTCACGGTGTCGCCGCATCGCTGCTGGCCCTGGGGCTGGTAGGAACCGCGACAGCCCACCATCCACATGACACCATCCGTCCAGATGCTCGTCGAAATGCTGCCCCTCCGTCCCCGCCGTCCCCGCCGCCACCCGGCCCCGTCTTGAACGGCGTAAGCCCACCTCCCAATAATCCATCATGACACCAAACAAAACAAACAACTAACACACCACTACCACAGTGCCAAGCCCTCCTCCAAGAACCCAACCTCGCCTCGATCCTCCACTTCCCCAACACAACCTCCTACACAGAAACCATAACATCCTACTACGCCGCCAACGTCCAAGACATCAAGCCCGCGTGCATCCTCAAACCGCTCACCACCCAACACGTCTCCCTCGCCATCAGAACCCTCAACCGCCGCGGCGCACGGGACATGAGCATCGCAATCCGCAGCGGCGGCCACGCGCCCTCGCTCGCGAGTAATAACGTCGCCGACGGGGTGGTTATCGACCTCGGCGGTCTCGACTCCGTCACTTTTAACCTAGGTAACAACAACAACAAACCCGGTCCTCCTCCTCCTCCTCCTCCTCCTGGGTCTATCTCAGGGGGTGGCGTGGTATCAATCGGCGCAGGCGCACGCTGGGGACATGTATACTCGGTGCTCGAAGCGCAGGGCGTGATGGTCCCCGGGGCTAGGGAGGGCCACGTCGGCGTGGGTGGGCTCCTGCTCGGGGGCGGGTTCAGCTGGTACTCCGGGAAGGTGGGGATGTGTGCGGATAATGTCGTCGCATACGAGGTAGTGCTGGCGGGCGGGGATGTCGTTGTTGCGACGGCCGAGGGGCGGTATAAAGACTTATTTCGGGCGCTCAAGGGCGGGCTGAATAATCTGGGCGTTGTGACGAGGTTTGATGTCAAGAGTTTCGAGGCGCGGGATGTGTACGGCGGGATTGTGGTGTTCCCCTGGGCGCAGAGGGATGTGGTCGCGGGGAGGTTGGTGGAGATGGTGGAGAGGAATGGGCGGGAGAAGGCGGAGGGGGGGTTTTTGTCACTGGCGTGGAGTCCTGGGACGGGGATGCCGCCGAATGTGGTGTTGATCTCGGCGAATGTGGACGGTGATGCGAACTCGACTTCGTTCCGGGACTTGGGGGCGCTGGGGCCGCTGGTGGATCTCAGGGGGTCGATGCCGCTCAGTGCGCTGACGAGCCAGATTGCCGGGGCCTTGGGGCTGTACAACGTGTGGTACACGCTCAGCTTCCATAACACGCTCGACATGGCCGCCAAGGTCACCAGCGTGTTTGGGGCGCTTGTTGCGGACCTCGAGGGGCTGCAGATCGACGAGGCGGTGCAGGTCATCTTTGTGCTTACACCGCTGCCGAAGGGGTACGGAAGTCGGGAGAATATCTTGGGGCTGGAGAAGATGGCGAGGAATTCGCTCGTGCTGCAGACCGAGATTATTCTGCCGACGGCTCGGTACCAGGCGCTCTTGAAGGAGAAGTTGAGGGCGGCGACGGATGAGATCGAGGCCTATGCGAAGGCGACGGGGCAGGACACGCCGTTCAGGTATGTGAACTATGCGAATCCGGAGCAGAATCCGCTGGGGTCATATGGGCGGGAGAACAGCAAGTTTCTGGCGAGGACGGCGAAGAAAGTTGATCCGGAGGGCTTTTTTCAGGACAAGGTGGTGGGGACGTTTAAGCTTGCGGGTTTGTAGGTGAATTAGGTGGATTTTGTTCCAGGAATCTTTTCGTACCTTGTGTATTACTAAGTAGCAAGTATGCTGTTCCATCGAGTACCGTACCAGTGGCCGCCAATCTAGACACAAGGCTTGGTAATGAATAAATCCAGCCTGTGGCATACCCTGGAGAAACGCTTTCCTACGCCAAACTCAGCCTCCAATAAGAGCCAGTCCGGAAGTGCAAAAAGCGGGGTGGGTTCACAGCTGTCCGAATCGGTGAACCTTTTCATTATCGCGTTTCCATCCACACCATTAGCAAAAGAATACCAAGGTCGTGTGTAGCCAGCTGGCGTGCCGAAAGGATTGGGAGGGATAGCCTCCATGCCCACAACCAAATACGTAGATGTCTCCCATGCCCGCACTCCGTCTTTATTTGTCTTCGTAAGAGAAAGCTTCAAGCACCCCAGCGCTTTCCGTCCCTGAAGATTCTTCACCGCAAGTTCAAGTGGTAAGATGCCCAGGTGCGCGAGTGCATGATGAAAGTATACCATGTAGTAGAAACTTGCCATGTTGCCCGGGTCTCCCCACTTCTCCCAGGGTTCCTGTAGCCAACTTACCGTGACCAGGATGGTCCCTTCTACCGCGACTCTCAGTTGAGTCTCGGGGTAGAAATAGATTCCCGCGGCAAGTTCAGCCACTCTTGGGACAGGGCGGACGAATATCAGCTGGCCTTGAGGATCGGCGTGGGATGCGCGGACGCGGACCGTATCCCCGTACAGAAGTCCCGATCTTTGATACCACTCTCGAGACACGGGAGAAAGGCTGT
This sequence comes from Echria macrotheca, assembly GCA_030411725.1. Classification (NCBI taxonomy): domain Eukaryota; kingdom Fungi; phylum Ascomycota; class Sordariomycetes; order Sordariales; family Schizotheciaceae; genus Echria; species Echria macrotheca. The sequence continues at coordinate 1,629,345 of MU839831.1, read as the reverse complement.
TGATAGGGAGCTCGATAAACCCGACATCGGCGTGGAGGATAATATCTGGTACAATCCTGGTATACTGTTGTTCGAAGCTAGAGAGGCGTTGGAGAACAATGGCGATAAAACTCTCCCGGTAGTTATTATCGTAATAGGCACACTGAAGAACAGCCAGAAATATCGACCCGGACGCATCGCCGGGCATCGGGTCGAGTGAAAGTTCGACACGAAGGCCCCGGTTCGTTACCTCGGTCGGGTGGTTGACGATACGGGTCTTTGATCGCGGCTCCTGTAATTCGTTTGCGCGTTTGAAGTATCTTGGAGAGGCTGCCAGTAGGCCCCAGCAAGGCTTCGCAGCCACTTCTTCAGAATCCACTCGCCAGGCGAAAAGAGTCTCGTCATCGGAAGCTTTGAGGAACTCCTGCTGAAGTCTCATGAACGCCTTCTCCTGGCCCTCTCCGTAGAGTAGAGGCATGTTGACGTCAAACAGACCCAGCAGGCAATACGCCATATCTTCCGGTCTCGTGGTGATTCGTTCTGAGGCCCATGACATCCTAGCCGCAGCGGAGGTACCGTCGAACCGCTTACCCATGAGGATCGTTTCAGGGACTTTGGTAACGCTCTCGATTGTGTTCGCGAGGGATAACCTCGTTCCGAGACGACTCCAAGAATTTCCGAGAAAGACTACCTCTTTTGGAGCTATCATTTCCTGGAGCGTCCAACCTCTTGTGAACCATCTGCTCTTCCGAAAACAAGATTCCTGGGAGTCTATGTCGTTGATGTCGGCCACATCGGCGAGGTAGGCATAGCAAATGGCGGATTCCTTGTACCACTGGAACATGGAGTTGATGGCCTCTGAAAGCTCGGCGCTGCTAGACTTGTCGATGCAACAGGTGTCGATCCAGATGTATTCGTAGCCTTCATGTCGGGCCAGTCTTGCGCTTCGTTTAAGCTTGTGGTATCCTTGCATCTCCTTGGGCCGTCCTCCCGGCTTCATGTCTTCCAAAGTGACTTCCTCCTTCTCCCACGTATGTGAGAGTATAGCGTACGGGGGAACTGTGCCGAGGAAATTCTCCAGCTGCAAAGTGCGCGTGTGGAGCAGCCGCATGGTGGGCGGTATAGGTAGGCGACTGTCGACGAGATCGAGTGTTAAGAGGTGAAGATAGTGATCCAACGGCTTTGGGCTTGGCCGTGACTCTGGAGTTCGCAGTGCGGTCGAAATGTGGATGCCTGATAAGAGTGTTGGGTGCAGAGCGGGGTAATAACTGGAAGTGAGGAGCGAAAAAGGAGCGGCAGACACGTGATGGCGGGTGAAGGATTGGCCAGACAGAGACCGATCTGTCTAGACATACTTGGTGGTGCTGTTGTGGCTTCAACAAGGTTGCTAACATTGAAGAGACGTGATACGAGGGCATGCTCCATAATAAAATTCTTGCGACATGAAACTCACAGCGCACTAACAAGTAATCAAAAAGGAAGGAGCTGCGAGGAAGAGCCTTCTACTTAGCCATCTCATGTTCCGATCAGCGTAACCCCCCGTATCATCAACAGTGAATGTTTGCCATATAAGCCATCCCAAGTCCCAACACCCGATCCAAATGCCCAACGCAGCTACATGTATCCGCAATGTCCAGACCGTTTCTAAAAAATTTTGACCCACCAAACGTCCCACTCTCATATGAATTAGGGAGTCTCTTCCTGTAGGCGTAACTTGTCTCGACCAACCTGGAAGGTATGAGGAAGAAAGTTACTAATGCTCTGGACTCTACGCGGATGGCTGCTCGAATGACTAATTCGGCGGCCAAGTTCCATCAATATCAAGGTGCACACATGTTAGCCGCAGTGGCTAGTTGCGAGAACGCCGTGGAGCGCTGGGCGAAGTACGAAGATTGCGGTGAATCATATGTGCGTATCGTAAATTCCACTGGCCACTAACCTGGCACCTACATACAACCTATCTTCGCAAAAGGAGGCGAGGACTCTCGTGAGCGATAATGAAGTCCTGATACTTGCTTTCTGACCATCATTAGGAGCTCCAGTGGTAACGTACGGATACCTAATGTGAAAGATGTATTCCAATGGCCTCAGGGCTGATCGTGACTAGGTGTGTAGTCCGTTCAGCGGTCGACGTGGAAGTGTTGATGCCGGAGAAAATGGGTGAGGCTTGGGGAATGCGGATGGTGTGAGATGCATACATAGGTATTGACGTATGTTCTCCCATTCAAGTGTCAGACACACGGCACAGTGAGCTCGGCAGAGTCAATGGCGCTGCATAGCTATCTGCAATTGCATTGCTCATTTGTAGACCTAGCGTACAGTCTGAGCTAATCGTTTACCACCGACGTTCAGCCAGGCCTCAATTACCACTGTCGTGGCTTCTATCCTGAGCTTTCCAGTCTTTTCTCTGCCTTTTCCATGCACTATCTGTAGATGACGGGACTTCCTTCCACCATATTTTGATATTTCTAACTTGTATTCAGCTACCTAATTAACTGCCAGAGTCCATACATACCCCGTCTTCGATACTCTGTTGCGCAGCAGTACTACTGTTCTTTCCCCTATCAAACCAGAAGATATAAGATTGCAATAGCCCATGAAGAATCACCATTCCAGAAGTGTAGCGGCCGGGAACATCTCATTCGATGTGATATCTGACAGAATTAGATATGCCCACTATGCCCGCTATGTCCAAGTTTGGAAGTGTGACATCAAAACGGCCTTTCTCCCGAGTTGACTCCTTATTCAAAGGTATCGGATATCCTTGGCAACCGTCCTCCACACTTCTTCAAGGCAAGCTTTAAATTCCCTCACCGTTTGTCCAAGCTTGAGCATCGTAACGCCGTCAGGTATTTCGGACAACGTACAAGACACCAACTCGAAGAATTCAGCCTTTGGGTTGGGGGGACTGCCGATCATTGCATCGCGGGCAACCATCCGCACCCAGGCCATTACGTCTCTGGCGTAGATGGAGTCTTTCCAGGTAAATGTGGCCTTCGCCAGTCGCCTGCTTGCCACCTCCGCCGTTGGCCGGAATTTGGTCTTCAGGTTCTTGATGATATTCCCAACCGATTCCGCCTTCAAACCTGGCCGGGCATTGTACCAAATTCGAGCGTCTCCTTGCAAGCACTCGCCCAGGACTTGTTGGATCTCGCCCGGGCGCAAAACTGACTCCAAGCGCTGGAGATGATCGCAGAAGGTGTATACGTCCGTAAACCATAAGGCCTCGCCATCGTAGATGCCTTGATACCCGTGGACGTCCGTTGGATCGGGCTTGAAGAATCCAACACACAGTTGTGTTTTCCGAAATTCCGAAATGGCGGACGGGGATGCCGTATTTTGCTTGGGACTACTTGTTTGAGTCTTCTCTGGCTGTTCGTGAACTGTGGCGTCGGTGAGTTCTTGTGTCTGGCGCCGACGACCCTCAGCAGCTCTCTTCGAGGCTTCTGTCTGCACTTTCATACCGTCCCAGGGGACTTGCTGGCTGTTTTCCCAGGCAATACAATCCAACAATTTGCTGGAGTTGCTGGAGGGATTTAACCTGTTCCCTGAGAGACGAGACCTCCTGTTGGAGGCTCTGCATCTTTTCCTCCATTGCCTGGTCTGAGGGCATCTGGATTGAGACTGAGAGGTCCGGGGTCTTGGGGCCGAGATGGGAAGTCAAGACGCCAGGCTCCGGAATGGCAATTTTCAGAGCAAGGCCTTGATCTGGTTTTTCCGCTCTGGTTCCTTTGGCGTCTTCGAGGCTGGGTCGACGGGCGGAGAAATGTCGCAGGATGTTAACCTGGTTGGAGACGTATTCAACGGACTGCCGTCCACTTGGCGCTGAGATTGGTGAACTGAAAGTGTTGTTTGCAGTCAATGAACAGGTGATAGCAATCTTTTGAAGGAAAAGAGGTCCTACTTATACAACTCCCAGGTCCATAATGTTTTGTCATTCAAGGGGAAACCTCAGAGATAAAAACAGACTGCTGCTTCTAGGGCCGAGACCACTCCACAACTCCTGCGGTGTAGCAATGCTATCAATCGGCGTGTTTATAACATTACATGGCGTTGAACACGGCATGTCCTGAACAATCTGGGAGAGGCTAGAGACATCGGCAGCTGAAGGAAGAATGTTTACTCATCATATGCTCAGCGCGTGCGTCTTCCCTGTTCCTCTGTCCCCAGTTTTCTGACCTCATCGAAGGAACCGGCCCGGTCCGATGTAGCAAATCGCATTACCGACCAACCTTTGCCACGAGACCGTTCCTGCAACTCCTCCTCCTATTAATAACACGGTGACCCGCCTCCTTCTCCGCCACAACCCGACCACTTTGGACCGCCTTGCCATCTGCAACCACAACATCCACCACATCGCCCTAAACACCAACCAGCATGCCTCTCTCGCCAGTGCCCTCGTTTCTTAGCCAGCTATCCCTAGCAGCGGCGGTAGTTGTCTCAGCCGTCGGCACCTATTACGCATCCAAGCCGCCCTACGCAACATCCAAACCGCCGCTCAAGACCGGCGACCTCCTGCACCGCTGGGGCATAACCAAAGCCCACGCCAACAAGGTCATTGCCGCGCCCGTCTTTTTCCTCGCCGCCCATACCGTCGCGCTAGCCCTCACCTACCCGTTCTTCCCAAAGTGGCTCCTCGGCTGCGGCGATGTCAGCAAGCTCAACACCGACCTCATCACATGGTCTCGGGCCACCGCAATCCCGCTCGCACTGATCCTGTGCGTGGCCATCCCGCTGCGACTAGTCCCCTACGCGACGCTCGGCCGAGACTTTACCTTTACACTAGCCGAGCCGTCGCGTCTTGTTACGACGGGCGTGTACAGGTTCGTGCAGCACCCGAGCTACACGGGCATGGTGGTGCTGATGGCGGCCAACTCGGCGCTGCTATATCGGGTCGACGGCGCGCTGAGCTGCTGGGTGCAGCCGGACTGGTACGAGACGGTGAGGTCGTTTCAGCTGGCCATGACGCCTGTCCTCGTCGCGGTCACGCTGTATGGCGTGTCTACACGGGTGCTGCAGGAGGAGCGGATGCTGGAGAAGAAATTCGGGACTGAGTGGAAATCGTGGCACGCGAGGACGGCACGGTTCATTCCGTGGGTTTTTTGAGAACTCCGGAAGGGGAAGGGGTGAGACAAAAAGGGGTAAAAAACATACAACACCAGGGATTCGCTGGTCGTCACCGACCCAACTACTGATCTGGCGGTTACTGGTTTATCTAGGGGAGAGCAGACGGGATCCCGAGTTCTCCAGTACCTATGGTCGTATGTGTTTGTTTTGTCGTTGCAACCGCATTATGATAGACGCCTCGTGTTAGGGTACAAGACATATTCCAAGAGTAACAACATTGCCAGATTAACAGATTGGGCAAAATAATCATAGAAATGGAAAAGACAAGAGAAATTCAGACCGGAGTGACAGACACAAATGACTTTGCCAGCCGGCCCCTCGGTCAAGTGACATGGCGGCACAGGTTGGGCAGCGTGACATCCCGTCTCCCGTCGGCGGCCGGGGCGTGACACCCACCACCACTCGGCGCGCAGCGACGCCGCAGCGGCGGGGCAGCCCTGTTTCAGCGGCGGGCAACACACGACCAGTACACCGCCCCATATCGGTGTGTGGTAATATTCAGGTGGGCAACAAGTGTGCGGATGACTTTTGACGGAAGAGATGGGTATATAGGAAGGATTTTGCAACCGTATTCTTCACGAAAAAAGAGACTCTTCTTTCGCCATCTGTCCTTCCCGAAATCTACCACCACTCATTTAGGTCTACAAGCAGATCAAACAACAACAACATTCATTGGAAACTTTATCACTCACTCATTCATCAACACATATCCCCCACCGTCAAACACTCCTTTCTCAGATTTTTTATATCTCACTGCAGGGAACTCAGTGTTGCAACACTCATTTCTACCGATTCCACATCTCATACGACACCGAAACAAAGAAAACACACAGAAAAAAATGGCATACCGCTACGGATACTGCATCACCTGTCGCCGCTACGTCCAGGTCTATTATTCCCGTTCGTCTCGTCATCACCATCGACCCCGCCGCTGCGATAGCAACCGTGACCGCGACCGCGAGTACTGCTGCAACGTGTGCCGGCGCCAGCGGTACCGGCGCTACTCGCGGTCGTCGTCGAGATACTATGAGTCGTATGCGCGGCCGTGGCGGATGCCGTCCTTGAATCTGCCGCGGTTCCGGATCTTGCCTGTTGATCGGTGGTGATCTTTCTCGCTTCTCTCTGGGGGTTGTTGATTTTCTATTATATCGGGTTGCGTTGGCCTTTTTGGGTTATGCGACGTTTGCAGGTGAGTTGGTTCTTTTTCAGCGTTGGGCGCGCTCTGGAGAGACTGGCTGACATCCAAACTCCAGTCCTGATCGTCCCTCATTATCGGAATAATTCACAGCACTTGGATTTGTGTTCTGGATCATAGCGTGGATTTATCGCATCGTTGGTTACGAGATACCCAGGGGAGTAGCAGATCAGGGGACGAGGGATGGATGCATGGAGAGCCACCAGAATGACAACATGGAGAGGGGACAAGGCTGGACAAGTTCCAGACTGCACGCTGAGTTGTATCAAGAATGGAATCGTCTTCTCCTTAAACTACCTACCTAGATAGCCATAACCATTCCTTCAGTGCCGTCTGATCAGCACACGTTGACACATCTCCGACGAGGGTTGCGACTTGCCCATTGGCACAGCTGGCTCCAGTCGTCACAATCGCCAGATCACCCAAGTATAGGTAAACACTAAGACCAACCTAAGTATCTGATCGACCACATACATGCAAAAACGATGATTCTCTTCTCCATGTCACACCCCTCAGGGCTTGATCACAGTGAAGGGAAACCCGGGGGAGGAAGGGAGGGGGGGGGGACCCCGGGGAAACCTTTTTGTTTAAAAAAAAGCCCAAAAAACAAAGATGGCAAAGAAGTAGTCAAGTCACCTCCCCAAAAAGTGGATCAAACGGTGACCATCCGAAAAAAGCGACGTGAAAAAAAAAGGAGAGCAAAAAAAATTATGGCAGAAGTAAATGAAAGTCACCTCCTCAAAAAGTTGTATCAAACAGTGACAATCAGAAAAAAAAGACTGGACCCCTTACATCGATTACTCGTTACTCGAGCAGGGGCCAGGGGGACTTCGGCTACCATGAGAGCCGTCCGTCCCCCCCTTCAAAGTCTTTTGAAGAAGAAGAGAGAAAAAAGTTCCAAAAATTTGTTGTAAAGTGTCGGGCAGTTCTCTCCTCCTCACTCTCCCCCCTCCCTCTCTCCACAATGCCGGGGAGTACAGGTGAGTGGAGGATTGTGAGGAGTGAACCGCCCATGAGAGGGGAAAAAAAAAACCAGAGAGAGAGGGGGGATGGGGGAGGATTTTATACTGCGCTGGGGTGGTCTGTGTGGGTTGAAAATTTTGGTGGTCTGTGAGTTGGAAACTTCTCGGTGGCTGCTTGTTGCGGACATGTGAGAAATGCAGGGGAAGTCTGGGGATGGTGTTCTATCTTTGGTGGTTTGCTGTGAACTAGAGTGAGGCTTGCTGCGGGCTATATGGTCGGTGTTGTTTTAGTTCGATGTGGGACGACTTGGGACGCAGCATATCTGCATTAGTTACGTAGGTAGTTTGCATTTTTGTGCTGTGCGCATGTAATGTAATTTCATGTGAAGGCACTACCATCAGACTATATCACATGCGCGTGTCAACATGTAGGTAACTAAATAGTGGAATTGCACATGCGTTGACTTAGTCTCGCTGGCAAAGGAGAACCCGAGCAATACATCACCGACACGTTCCGGGATGACCTGCTAGTAGTTACTGCCTGGCATATCTAGTAGAGGCAGCTAGTCTGCTCGCCAGCGAAAAACATACGGTTCTCCCGATCCGAGGCGCACATGGTCTCGAGAGACTGCGTTTTCCGCCACTGACCAAAATAGCAAAACGCGCTGCCCCCGTCATCTCGTCTGTGGGAAATACTTGGGCCGTGCCTAGTGCGTCGAGCCAGGGAACATCCGTTCTAGATGCTGCGCGACGGCCACGTCTGTCTCGGACCAAGAGCGTCTCAACTAGGTAGCTGTCTGAATGAACATCCTCGACCATCCAGCTGAGCATTTACTGCGGGGCTTGCATGGGTGGAGCGTGCACTCCAGCCCGACGTGTCATGCAAGAAACTCATTCAGATGGATTGTTTTCAGAAGTGGGCTGGAGGTGATCAAGTTGTTGAGTCTTGGCATTGCACCTGGACATGAAGGGTGTGCCTCCTAAACAAGGTACGGACGTCGATTGACAACCAGGTACCTACCTAGAATGCTCGTTGCATGACAAGATACCTACGGTCCATTGATCCTGTAATTCTGTGTGTTAGGCCAGGAAAGAGCACACCAGACAGATAGATGGAAGGAGCACACAGACCAGCACACCTGTATTTTTAGCCAGGCTTCAGGGCCCCTCTTCTCTTCTACCAAACAACCATCCTTACCTGCACTTCTTCATGTGTCTTTTCTTGGAAGTTGACGTGGAACAAGGAATACTGACCTTAATACTAGTCGTCTGCGACGTCGCTTCGTTCGGTGAGTTAGCGCGGCCTTACTTCTTTCTGTCACCTGACTCTCCAAACTTATCTTATCAATTTAATTTTCAGGTCCAAGAGCAAGTAGCTGAGGAAGGGTGGCTGACCAAAAGCACCAAGCTGCCGACGAGCAGATAGGGAATGGTGTACTGTGGCGTTCGGACAATGGTTCGTCCGCTCCTCAGGCAGCCACCCCCGCTTCATGCGGGCTCTTGGTTTCAACCCGGGAGATCAAGCTCCTGGGCTGGTCCAGCACCATCCACAGCACCACTACAGATACGGCACTTACATGCCGGAAAGCGGACCGGATGGACCCGCTTTCAATCACCACGGCCTGCCTGACCCTTCTCGGCACCGTCGGGAAGACGTCGCTGGCCGTGGCAACCTTCATTCGCGGCTGTCGGGAAGCACGATCCGACCTGACGTCCATCTCCGGGGAGCTCACCCAACTGGAGCTCGTCCTCGACCTCCTCAAGGACGATGCCGCCGTCAGCGACGACCGGGTCATCCCCGAATCCCTCCAGATGCAGGTCCTCTCCATCATAAACAACTGCTCGGCCGTCGTCGACCGCATCAACGCCGTTCTCCAAAAACATTCGGGCAAGACGGGCGCGGCGAAATGGGTGGCCTTCGGCAAGTCCGAAGTCGCTGGCCTGCGCATGTCCCTCGAGGCCCATCGGGGCTCTCTAAATTTGGTCCTCGAACTGGTCTCAGTGTCCCTCTCGAAAGCTATCCGGGACGACGTGGCTGTTGTCCGGACCGACGTCCACGATATCAAGCAGGATACGGGCCATATCCCCGAGATCATGGCTGAGTTGACCAGGCTCCGGGCCATTGTCGCCGGCGGCGAGATAACGACGGCCACGAGAGGTCAGAACTTCGTGCTAGAGCAGTACCTCGACAGCCTCACGTCGTATGCCGAGACGGTCTGCAACGATGTGGTATGGGACTCGGATCGCAGCTCGCACACGCACTCCCGGAGATCCAGCCTTGAACAAGCTGGTGGCTCAACGTCTTCCAGTCACACCGAGCAGGGTCAAGCCACGGCGCCGCTTAGAGACACTGGTAACGAAGACAACCTCTCACACCAAGTCCCGGAAACTCAGGGTGCCATTCCAGTGCCAACAGCGGGACCTACTGCGGATCCGTCTTCGTCGGGCGACATACGGGAGTGGTTTCTGGCATGGCGTCGTGCAATGATGGCGGGAGAAGAAGCGATGCCAACTGTTTTGACAAAGAACGCTACCGACGCGAGGTCAGCTCCTGCCGACAGTTCGGGAGCCGGTCTGGAAACGAAGACGCCGGAGACTGGTCCCACAAAACTTGATCTTACTGCCTTTTCCGAGGAGCCGGATCTGGCAGACGGGAGGGATTTCAATCCAGTGACTATAAACGAAATCGAAGAACGAGAACAGGCCTGGCGGGAAGAGCGGGTAAGGCAGCTAAGGGGAACAAACTACACGCCGAGGCAGCCGGATCTAGCAGACGAGAGGGATTTCAATCCAGTGACGATGAATGAAATCGAAGAACGAGAACAGGCCTGGCGGGAAGAGCGGGCGAAGCAACTCGGAACCTGGGAACAGGCAGATGTCTATCCACTGACTGCGGCTAAAGTTGAAAAAACACCGCGACCAAAGTTCGACGATATGACGAAGTTCAAGAAACGGGCGACTGCGGTTAAACTTGAAAAAAGAGCGCGAGGAAGGTTCGAAAATTTGGTGAAGCTCGAAGAACAGACGGCAATAAAGGGCACATCGGCCGATGTTGACCGCCATGAGAAACCGTCTTTGGATGCTGAATTTACAACAAATGAGGAGCATGCGGACATCACTACAGACCCACCTCAGCCACGGCAACCCGTTCAAAGCGGTCACTCACAGTCGGAGCCACTGGAGCTAAGGATGCCACTCAAAATCCGGCAACCTAATCTCACTCGGAGAAGAAGGCTTGTGGTTATCGGCGATAGTTCCGTTGGAAAGTCGACACTTTGCAAGTGAGTTTCTGCCGTGTGTCTAGCTTGGCTCCATGACGCGGGCATCTCGCTCTCATGGAGCTTGCTAGTACCAACGCTAATATGAACCTTTTTTGCCATCAACAATAGGCAGTTTTTAAATCTCGTCAATAATAGCAGCTTGGCAATGGGTCATAGTCCCAAGGTAAGACTCCAATCCACACACCATCTTTCCAGCACTCGTTCCCATGTCATTTGCTTAGAGGGTTGATCACCATTTGGCAGACAGTTCAGTTCTATGACTGCACCGAGCACACCGTCGCCCTTGAAATCGACGGCATCTCCATCGTGCTGAATATCTTCGACTACTGGCCCCCCCGTAGCGATGATCACTTCCCTTTGAACTATCCCTCCGGCACTCATGCAGTCTTGATCTGCTTCGGAATCGACTCCTCTGCTTCGCTGGTTAGCGCCCGGACAAAGGTATGTAACCTCAGCAATTTCGCCTTGGATCAATATCTCCCTGAATGTCCGCGGGGGGCGGCCGGGGGGGGGGGGGCGGGGGGGGCGGCGGGGCGGGGGGCGGGGGGGGGGGGGGGGGGGGCGGGGGGGCGGGCGGGGGG